>OY992532.1:89586257-89718757 GCA_963921185.1 Dasysyrphus tricinctus
ACCGAGCAAAATTTCACGAGAGCAATCTGGCGGTATGCGAAGCACACCCCTATTCCATGAAGTTCAAACGAACAACAGTGATAATAACCAATTATGCCAACCGAACTCAATATGAGTCGTACAAATTGAATTTATGTACCTTCCTTAATACATAATCGTATCTAAAAAGAATAATTAAGCTTTTACTACTATTAACAATAATAGTAGATATTCTATTATATTATACAAGTCATAGCTCGAATATTATTATTTCGAAAATAATGGTTAAGAATGCGTATGAGTGCCATTCAGTTGTTGTGTTATCAAAGAATTATATTTTCTTCCAAAGAAAAGCAAAAAAAAAACAAAAAACATAGAACAAAAAACAAGCCAAATTAGCTTTAAGTCAGAAGATGCCTTTTTATTAGGAATTTTTAGATTTAAGTTGAATTCCTTTATGTAAAAGACAATATAAATTAAATTATTTTTACTATAAGACATAACAAAAATGTTACTTTTATTTATTTGTTAACAGGATATTTTTGGTTATTTTTCTTAACATTGATAGGATAACTTTGTACATACATATTAGGTCTGATACTTTACTTTGGGTTTTTGTGATTTTTAGTCCAAACTTGTGTCAAATTTTTTTTTTTATATGAACTTTGACACAACTTTGGACTAAAATGCTCAGAAATGCACAGAAAATCACAGAAATTCAAAGTAAAGGAACAGACCTATTATATCGGCTATCGTTATCCAAATTATCCGGTTCCAGTTCTAAACATCGAGCAATAAAATTCTGCGGTTAAATCAATAAGTCTGATCCTTTACTTTGGGTTTCTGTGATTTTTAGCCCAACTTGTGTCAAAAAGTTTTTTTTTATATGAACTTTGACACAACTTTGGACTAAAATGCGCAGAAATGTACAGAAAATCACAGAAATTCAAAGTAAAGGAACAGACCTAATATTGTAAAATTTATTGATTCTGAAAGATCTTGACATACCGAAACTTTACTTTGAATGTCAAGCATATCTTAAATCGATCTATAAAACTTTTTAAATAAAATTTGGTGTAGCAAGTCTAGTGCGCTTTATTAAAACTTTCTTAAACAATGTTCATACTAATTTTACATTGGTCTGTTGAGATTTAAAGCAAAGTTGTCCAGCAACTTGTTCTAGAAAGAATTTAAAAGGAGGCTTTTATTCGGATGGAAGAGGGAGTCATTATCTCTTCTGTAGTTTCCTCTAACACACACACACACATCGACAGTACTGGTGAAAAGAGTCAAACTGATCAAAATTAGTCTTCCCAAACTATAAGCGACTTGAACTCAACATCAGATCTACGACATCATTTTTACTGGCGAACTATGCACTCGTACAAAAATTAAACTAGAGATTTTGAATAAACATGATTTTACATGAAGTCAAACTAGTGGGTTAGTCCAGGCAATATAGGATTTTACATGGGCAAAATTGCAACAGAAACTTTTTAAATTAATTTATGATCAGTTACCACTACTGAAAGACATATCCAAAATCGGACAAAATCCCTCCATGGGAACACCCCAAAAAACGGTTTTCAAAATGGCGGATTTATTGGTTTGTTGTTTTTGGTTGTTATTTTTACTACGCTGTGATTTTTCCTTTTAATTATGTTTAATTATCACTGGTGGATCCACTATGACATTTCCGAGTCATTACCCCCTCCCTCAGTCATGACCCCTCCCCATTTATTACCCCGCCACTTCAGAGCCCTAGAGCCTAGAGAATATGATAGACGCGACCAGTCTTCACGAGTATAGAAAAAAACACTCCCCATTTATAATCCCCTCATTAATGCCCCCCCCATACATTTATTAAGATATAGGTATACCAAATCTACCATAAAAATAATATATTTTATCTAAATATACGTTAAATCACAAGAGAAAAGAAATGTATTTATTCAGTCCAGGCAAACTAAGCTACAAATACCGTGAACATGGGCAAAATAGCAACAGAAGCTTTTTTAATTGATTTTTCATCTGTTAGCATTACTAAACAATACATCTGAAATCAGACAAAATCCGACTATGGGAACACTCCGAAAAACTGATTTCAAAATGGTGGATTTACTGGTGTGTTGTTTTAAGTTGTTATTATATCCATTACGCAGTGATTTTAACTGTTTTTGTGTGTTGAAATCAATTGCGGATAGTTGATCATGAAATACCCCAGTTATGGTATCCTCTGTCACGACCCCCTCCCAGTTATGACCCATCTGCTCTCAAATCTTAATTTTCCATAAAAAAACTGATGACAAATGAGATTTGTGGACCAAGTTTCGTGTCAATGCTGTTGAAATTTGGTAATATTTTACGTGTTTCACTAATAATTCGGTCATCATTTATGAAGAAAGCTATAACTTTTTTGAAGGTAGTTGTATCGAGTTCATTCTGATTTAGTAAGATTGGGTATTAAAAAACACCCTTAAAACATGGGTCATATGCTTATATTATTCCAAGATAAATATTTAAGTTTGTTAATCATTCATATCCCCCCTCCCCAGCACTTTGAAAGTTGCTTTTTAAAAACACCAAGGAAGGTTTTCAATCAACTTTGGATGTAGTGTAGTAGATTGTGAAATTCTGCGTCGACACCATCTTTAAATTTTATTAATAAAAATATTTTTCTAACTTTTATTGGCTTTTCAAATTTGTTTCCAAAACGATTTTTTTCCAACTGAATCCAACGGAAGTTCTCGGGTCATTGTCCGACCCTTAGTTTTCGATTTATAAGCAACATTTCGGCATTGTGGCAACCCTTCTCTTATCCTTCTGACAGTGTTGCCACCTTGGCAACACTTCTTAAAAGTAAAGTTAGTACATGGACTATTAGTGTACTAAAGCTCAACCCGTCAGGTCGAAATGAAAGGTATGCCCTCATATGGTGCACTAACGCCCCTACTAGCAGGGTCATCATATTACGTAAGGAAAAATCGCTAAAAACCAAAAATTTTAAACCAACAGTTAAGCATGATGGAGGTCGTGTTATGATGTGTAGCATATCGACCAAAGATGTTGGCAATCAGGTGTTTTTTGATGGGATAATCAACAAAATATTAAGGGTATTCATGCAACATCGTAAAGTCGTCGTAAACGTGGTAAACTTTCAAACTTCGTAAATGTGTCAAATTGTCTATACAAATTGTGACAGAATTACGAAGTTTTAAACTTTACAACGACGACTTTACGCTGTTGCACGAATACCCATAATATTTGAGGACCCCTAAGAGAAAATCTTAAACAGAATGCAGCTCAATTGGATATCTCGCGGGTCTTCAAATTTTATCAACATACATAAGCCGATACTATCCTCGAATAGCTGCTGTACAACTGCCCAAAAATAATTGCAACTCCTTCAGAGTTTTCTGTCTTCATCCCATAAGAAACCTGTGGGATGGCGGGGCCGACAAGTGCGGGAGGGTTACACAAAGAATGACACAAGATAAACCGACATAGTCCAGTAAATAGAGAAATTTTTCTACTGACCAAATGGAAAAAAATAGCGGCAGGCTGAAATTTTGCAGGTCGTTTCGGGGGTAGATACACAACTTAAATCTAAGTTGGCGACCTCCTACCCCTTGCAGGGGCGGTGCCACGCCCACTTTTCTTCAAACCTGGTTTATAAAGAAACGGCTGCACCGATACGAATGAAATTTTCATAATTTGTTGGTATGATCATAGAAAAAATTAAAAAAATTGTTAAAGTAAAATTCGCCCACTGCCACGCCCACTTTTTTATTTATTTGTTTCTCGGAAATGACTCCAACGATTTCCATCAAATTTTCAGTGTTTGATTTTATAGGCGAGACAAAATTTGGCAAATTGGTTTAAGTAAAATCCGCCCACTGCCACGCCCACTTTTCTTAATTCTTTGTTTCTCGAAAACGCCTCCTACGATGTGCACGAAATCCTCAGAGTTTATTCTTATGTATGAGACAAAAATTCAAAAAATTGTTTTATCAAAATCTGCCCACTGCCACGCCCACTTTTTCAAAATATTTATTTCTTTAGAACGGCTTTCAGTGAAATCCATCCCTGCCATGCCCACTTTTTATATCTTTGTTGCTTAGAAGCGGCTCTCACGATGTAGACGAAATTTTCAGTTTACTTTTATCAGCGAAAAACAAATTTTAGAAGACCTTCCAGTAAAAATTCGCCTTGTTCCACGTCCGCTTTTATACATACATATCTTATAAACGTACATATATAAAATTTGAGATTTTTAATAGCATAAGAACGTTTTTCAATTTAGTTTCTCACAAAATATTAAATTACTCCACGGAAATTAAAATTTGGCGTCAGTATCTATTTATTTTGTATATCAAGTCGTTTACTAGATAGGAGAGCTCCTTTAAAAAATTAGTTGCTTTCAATAAGAGCCCGTCTTCAAATTAAAACTGTTTTTGATTCGAATCAGACGTATGAAAATGGAGACTTTTTGTTTTTTATGCGAACAAAATTTAAATACCTACGGGAAAAATCACAGTGGTGAAAGAAAGAGGGGTGGCCTCGCTTTTAGCAGCAAGTATCACCAGGGGCGATGAAGGGAATACAAATTTCCTACGGAACGTTGGCAACGTTACGGTGCACTTGGCGTGTCAAAAGAACTATTGCAACCGCAAATTGATTTCGGTGTATGTGCGGCGACGAGAAACATCGCTGTTATTGGAGCCTCAGGTACCCCGAACATTTCTTTTTGAAAGCCTTTGCATGTTATGCGGTGAATCGGTTGATGATAAGCGAAAGGAAGTTTCAATAGTATCGAATAATAGCATCCGAGATACTTTTGTACATCGCTTGGATGGCCGCACCGATGATTTTGCTCAATTGGTTCTCGCCCGTATTGCAAACGTTCCTGATTTGACCTCTGTAAATGCGCGCTATCACAGAAAGTGCGCCAAATCTTTATATAAGCAACCGCCCTCAAATCCTCAGAAAGGCTGACCTATTGCAGACGATATTGAGACAGCAATGGAATATATATATTCATATCTCGACAAAAACTCGTATGAATGTCAATTCATGTTGACTGAACTGACTAACCAGATACCTGATTGACTATGAGAATGAACTACCAGGTCCTTCTCAAAACGAAAAAAAATATAAAAATACTAATAAGATATTATGTGGATTAGGCCTACAGGGGACACCACTTTAAAAAAAGCGTGCCGTGAACTCTACCTCCAGGGTGGTTTGGAAACGAGTGATGTGCTTAGTCAACACACTTGGATTTTCCACCCCCATATGAACACTGATGCATTATACTAAGTCTCGCTCGCAAAAACAAGATTTGAAACTAATAAATGTACATGAAAAGGAACGTGACACCCTTTGGGTTCCACCAAACTAAAAGGGCTTCCTAAATCTTTATATCGATAGTAAGAAATGTTTTCTGAAAAATCAAGATATAAAGAAGTGGGCGTGGTAGTGGGTGGATTTTAATTAATTTTTTTTATTTTTTTCTCTTTCATAAGAATAAACTATGAAAATTTCATACAAATCGTACGAGAAGTTTTCGAGAAAAAAAGAAATAAGAAAAGTGGGCGTGGCAGTGGGCGGATTTTACTAAAACTTATTTGCCAATTTTTTTCTCGCAAGATCAAACTCTGAAAAATTCATGGAAATCGTTGGAGCCGTTTCAGAGAAACAAATAAATAAGAAAAGTAGGCGTGGCAGTGGGCGGATTTGACTTTAACAATTTTTTTAATTTTTTCTATGATCATATTAACATATTATGAAAATTTCATTCGTATCGGTGCAGTCATTTCTTCATAAACCAGGTTTGAAGAAAAGTGGGCGTGGCACCGCCCCTGCAAGGGGTAGGAGGTCGCCAACTTAGATTTAAGTTGTATACCTACCCCCGAAACGACCTGCAAAATTTTAGCCTGCCGCTATTTTTTTCCATTTACAATTCTAATTTTACTGTACTAACGGTACATGAATACAAATGTAGCAAGCACGCCGGAGTGTTCATTTTGAGTTCTTGTGAGCAGAAGTTGGGCAGTTAAATAGTAATGCACTTTATAACCACTTAAATAAGAACTCAACAAAAAGAACCGAATATTAATGGAGGTTTTATTTCTATTTCTTAACTTTCCTTGTGTTATAATGGTTTTTGGAAAGTTTTCTAAAATTTTCATGGGAATAACGTGTAGATATAATACTATACTAAAATACCAAGAACAATTTCAGCTAAGAAAGTTGGTAAATATATGCGTTTAAGGACAATCAAAGAATTTTCATAAAATATTAAATAGAAAACCGAATATTAATGGCAGTCACTGTATATAAAACTGATTGTCAAAATTGAAATTGAAATTTGAAACAACAAATATTGACATTTGACACTGATTTTGTTAGATGTGAAGAACTGAATAAAAAATTAAATTCTAATGATATCGCCCGGTTTAAAGATTAAAGGTTTAAAGCTCACTTACTCCAGAAAAAATATTCATGAAAATGAGACTATAATGCATTTTTTTAATCCAAAAAATCTCATATTGCACGGTTTTTATAAAGACATTGAAAGGTATGCCGATGCCCGAGAACTTTATTTAAGATTTGCGGAACGTGACTCAATCCTTCAAAGTATAATTTGTTGGTAAGTGCGAGGCGAGTCTTAACTTTGAACCGACGCACAGTGGTCCGTTTGTTGAATTTCAGCGACAAAAATCATTCCCCATGCCAATTTTAAATAGAAATTAAAGAAATTTGGTACTCTTAATGATTTGAGGATGCTGAGTTCAATGGTACTGCCTCTTTTTTACTTCAAACAGGGACTTCACAATTAAGATCAGAACATGGTCTCAAATTTCTAATTTAACAAAAAGTACTGTCGAAGTCAGGAACTGAGTCGAGTTTATCCTTAAATACAAATTCTTAGCCTTAAGAATAAGATTTAAATAATACAGGCAAAGAAATTATCAACATTATTACAAACTATTACATTAGATATCTTTTAAATTTCGTGAGTTTTTGAGTAGTTGACCTAAAATTTGACTGGCAACTCCCAGTCGTCAAAATTGTCAAATTTCTTTCAGATTCGATCAGACTAGGCCTAAAATAATTTTCAATAAAGATTAGAAAATCGAGCACTAAAATTAGTTCTAGTCCCTTTGGAACATTTCTCAAGATTTTGGACTATCTTCTTTAAATTTTTTACTAATCAGTATTAGAGTCATTTTTATATCAAAGTATACATTCAGCCACTTATTTTAGGATATTTCAAACATAAACTTCACTCAGTTCCTGACCTTCCACAGTATTGTCCCGTTTGAAGTAGAAAAAAAATAGGCAGTACCATTGAATTCAGCATCCCCAAATCATTAAGTGTATAAAACTTAATTAATTTCTATTAAAAATTGGCTTGAGAAATGATTTCTACCGCCGAAATTCAACAAACAGACCACGATATTATCCTTAATATAAATGTTTTGTGAGACTGCTTAAAGGAGAATGGGCAAATTTGTATGAAACATGGGCGTAAGCGGCCAAGAATGGTTTTGTTGTTTTTGAATGTATTTTAGTCCTACAATCACCGTGCAGAAATTTTTTCATTGTGGTGTACTTCAAAACCGAAAAAATGCATTTTTGTTCTATGACCTTAATAAAGTTGTACTAAGTTTCTGGCTTCTGACCAATTCAAATATAGAAAAAGAAAGTAAAACAAGCAAACAAGAAATCTAGACAGTCTCAAGAGCATTTTGTATATAAAAATGGCCATATAACATCATTAATAAGAACATTTACCATAAAACTATAATATTACAATCCTCACAATATTAAAAAATCCTGAGAAAAATAATATGTTTAAAAAAATTACAAAAGTGTTGAAATACGTAGGAACTGGGTCTGTTTTAAACCCGTAATGCGTCCATGGGATATTCTGAAACACCGTTAAACACACTAATACAGGGTCAGTAGACGTTATGAAGTTAGAATAAAGCATTACACCCAAAATATAATCACTATGCAATATTGCTCAATGCAATTGCATTATATAAACATTGAAATATCTTTTTTTCTAAATAAAATGCAATGTTACGTCCATAGTGAAAATTGTTCCTGAGTAGCATACCTTTCATTTGACACTAATTTCATTAATGGCCGCTAACGCCCAAAAATGCCCATTCTCCTTTTGTGAGTGTTTTCAAATTTTGATACAGAGGCTAATCAAAATAAATAGTTAACTGTAGGTAGTATAGTCAGCTGTTCTTCAAATTTCCCATCGGATCGGACTGTATATCGAAAATTTAAGCATAGCTTGAGCCATCTTTTGGACATAATTTGTTTTGTTCATCATCTGTTTATCCAATGGGCACTCCACGGTGATACCTTACAATGAAATGACATTTCTCAGGTTGTGGTATCTTGGCACTCCATATGGGATATTTGAAAAAATTTCCCATTGGTTAGTAATTGGTAAAAAAAGATAAACCAAATAGTTTTGAAAATTAGTCAGTCATAGATTTTGTAAATGAATTTTTAAAGGTTAAGGTATTTAAGACCATACAAAAACATTTTGTGTAGTTTCATTTTTGTGATAAAAAGTAGGTATAGTATTTAAAAGCTCACGAAATAGTCATAAAAGGTCAATTACATAGTTTCAGTTTATGGTCATACAAAGAGTTTTAATGAATTTGTTTTAAGTTGAGAAATAAATTAAAAATTTTCACGTTTCGGAGCTGCCAACTGACCAACTGCCCTTCTGAATGGACCATATACGGCATAGTCACTGCAAACATTCAAATTAGTATATTCTCAAAAGAAATAGTCAGAAATGTTCAGGTCAAAATAAAGTTTCCGCCATTTATGTTTTATTTTTATTTAGAATAAAAAAAAATATATATATTTAAAATTATGAAAAAGTTCTAAATGTATCACCGATTACTAAAGTTAAGTCATTTTGTTTTCATTTTCAACAAATACATAATAAATAAATTGGGTGGCGCAACAGCTCGAGGAGAACCAGGGCCTAGCGAATTACAACTCTCAACCATTCCTGTGTACGTGTTGTTGGCAGGAATGGAGGGGACCTACAGTTTTTTGCCGAGTCCGAACGGCTAAATGAGCAGCACTTATTCATGACAAGTATACTCTTGGAGGATTTGTCAGTTCCTCGCAAGAGGCAGTACGCAGTACCTCGGATAAAACATTTCTGTTTTTAGGTGGCGGGACTGGGAATCGAACCTACACCTTTGGCATGACAGTCCTACGCACTAACCATTATGCCACGAAGTTAAAGTAATACAAAAAAAACTGTTAAATCTCCTCGGCGAACACCCGTATATGTTGAAAGAAGTGCCATAAAAAAAATGTGTTTACATCAAAATATTAAAAAATAAAATGCACGACTGGGTCGCACGTACTTGCTCTTATGTTCAAGACACTGTGGGCTTAAGAAAATTGTGTATACAAACATGGAAATTATGAGAGAAAAAAGTAGACAAGCATGAAACAGAAGAATAAAACAACTCTTTTGACAGTTTGAAGTGGAAAAAAAGAATGCCATCTTAATTCTTGATTGAATATGATTGTATGTGAAAAAAAATTTAAAATCCTTGGAGCGGTTTTTAAGAAAATTCATTTTTTATATATAAAATTCTCAAAACATTTTTAAGAACAAATTTTGGTATGCAAATCTAAAGTATATATTATTGTGTATATAAAAACACAATTTGAAAAAAAATTGTCAATCCGTTTTTGAGATATCGAATTTTCAAAAAAAAAATTTGAAACTTTTTTTTTAAATCCAAAAACTTTTTTTTTTCAAAATTTTGATATGCGATATTATTAAATCTTATCTGAATTTTGCACATAAAAAAATTCATCTAAATCCGTTAAGCCGATAACGAGAAAATTCAAAACAAAAATGTACGTTCTATGACAGGTACTATTAATAGTTACTAAGTGTAAAATTTTATAATTTTGGTAGTAGATCGTACTAATTTTAGTATATAGAAAAAGTTTAATCAAAATCGTAGGAGCCGTTTTTGAGAAAAAAAATATATTTTCTTTTGCGGTTTTTTAACTTTTGTATGGAAGGTACCGTTATTTTTTCATAAATGTAAAATTTTTTCTAAAAATATTGGAGAAACTACTAAAAAAGTCTTAAATATCGAGTTTCAAACAAATGCATCATGTTGTTTTCGAAATATTTGATTTTCCAAAAAAAATTTTGAAACATTTTTTAAAAATCCAAAAAATATTTCTTCAAAAATTTTGGTACACAAAACTGTTTATATTTTTTGGAAGCTTTTGTGTAAAAAAATAATTGAAATCGGTTGTACCATTTTGAAGAAAATCAAAAATCAAAAAAATGGTTCTTTGGGAGGTACCATTAATAACAATTTTTGAAAAATGGTTTTCCACTCTAAGGAAGCCTTTACTAACAGAAATTTATCGAATTTTTTTTAAGAAAAGTTGTCGAGCCGTTTTTGAGAAAAATACGATTATGTAAAATTGCTAAAAAAAATTGTATGGCAGGTACCATTATTTTTGATTCTAAAAAAAAAGAAAAAAACTGGTGGGCAGAATCACCAAAAACCACTATGTACCAAGTTTGAAAAAATTGATCGAGCCGTTTAGGCTGTAGACGAACAGACAGACAGAATTGTGCCACCCATTTTTTTTTGTGTTCTCTATCATCGTAATATCATGTTTGATTGTTATCTCAAAAATTTTTTTTTGCACGAATCCAAAACTTGCCTTATAGTACCTATAATCGCAGGTAAAAACATCATAAAAAACTGTGGCATCAAAATAATTCATAATAAAACTTTTTATTGATAGTAAACATGATAAATAAAACACAGACAAAAGTTTCAGTTTTGAAGGTGAGGCTGATAAAATCTGAATATGTCATGGTGGTGAATCTCATACAACAGCAAAATAAAATTAATTTCTTAACAGATAAAGGTTTGATCATAAATTTGCTATCGGAGTTTAACCCGAGCCTTGGCACTATGTATTTGGTAGACAGTTTAACCTTCTGAAGTTAGTTTTGAATCGATTCTGCTATAAGTATCTTATCCTACGAAAGATTTTATTTTTTTTTCGATTCTATAACATAATAATTTTGTTCAAATTAGAGTCCGCAAAAACAAAAAGTAATTTTGTTCATTCAAAAAATATTCAATATAGATTGATGTAGGTATTATTCGCAGGATGCACTGCACTTCTGTGGGTTTCTATTTTACAAACAATAACGCCACAAAAATAGTGCATTTTCAATTATTTGCATTTTTATTCTTCTTCTCATAATAATGTCGTCCTTTTTTATTTTTTCAAAACTCCACACACTGTAAGTTAGCAAGTACAATCATTTGATAATCCTTTGCGTAGAGTAACATTTTGATAAAAAATGGTAAAATTAAAATAACCCATTCAAAGGAAACATTTGTCATAATATTATTTTTCATAACTGCGACGACCATCCTAGCGAACCAAAACAATAATAGTACGTATACGCCCAAGTGGGCCATTGTTTCATTGATGTTTTTAGAGGAAAAAAAATTCCGATAAATATCTAATTTGCAATTATATTCATAATACATAATTCAATAATTTTTTAAATTCATCTGTATATACATATGTGTAGGCCAGCTCCTGCAAAAATATATTCAATTTGTGCAGCTGTGAAAATAAGTCCAATAACATTTTATCTCGAAACAAAGTTTTGTTAAAAGAGCCACAATGCACTTATCTTATGAACGACAAATGAGCATACATTTTACTTCAGGTTAAATTAATTTTATCTCAATTGGTGTGATTAAGGTGGATAAAAATGTACCCATCAGGATTCATAGCGAAAAATAGAGTTTTTGCAAATTTATTGCAATAAGTTTTCGTATGGTATGGGTACCAGGTAAATTTTCTCACAGTGGACTTATTTCCAAGTACCTGTTACTACTAGCAGCATTATTTTCATATGAACAAAAATTTAGAGGTCTTGATTGTTTTCGTTATACCCTGCATTTGTGCCTTCAGACGAAGATTGAAGTAGAGCTTAAGCGGCTGGAGGCATTTACTTCCAATTTTGAACAGAGGATTTTAATCGATTAATATAGATAATAGATGAAAAATTCAAAAAAAGCGTTTAACATTTAAATCAAAAAAGTCGTACACAGAATGTGAAAATGTGTAATTGCAACAGTGCTACTTTTTATGTTTTTGCATAAAAATAATCAAAACGAAAATAGGTTACTTGTTATTGCCCTCACCGTTTTTTTTATAATTTTTTAGCTCGGTAGGTTCATCTAATAAGTCTTAATTTTATTAGGTACCTAAATTTAATAAATTTACAAATATTTATTTTTATGAATAAAAAATACCATTCAAAAACTCGATTTATTTTAAACTACATAATTAGTTTATAATTTAGTAATTTGTTTACACTTTCAAATATCCCTTTAACTTGTGTTCAGCAACTGTGAATTCTCTGCATATTGCATGTTATTTTAAAATTAAATTGAAACAACCCACGCATTTTTCATCCCTTATTAATGTTTAATTACTTGAAAAATGAGTGGGTGCAGTAATGTGTTTTCAGATAATGATTTAAAATAATTTATTCTTATCACAATAAAGGTCAATTTTTTTTTTAATTAAATGTTTGTTATCGCTAGACGTGACGAATACTTATAATTAATACCTATCAAGGGAAAAATAAAAATATTGACCTATTACCTACCTTATACCTACTTATTTCAATACATGGATCTCCCCAGTTGCGTGCCTGCCTATAACAGTTTCCTGTTATAAAATCTACAACGGAGCTGATACGTAATATATTTTAGGACACATCATATCAAACACTTAGAGTGCTTTTAAAGCATCTGCATAAAAATTTTGATCGAAATCGGTTGAGCTGTTAATGAGAAAAACGAAAATAAGTCCCCTTTCACACGAAGAAACAAGTTGCTGGATATATTTTTGACGTTTTCTTTTTAATCTTCTTAAAAATCTCTTGTACCTTTCACGAGGAAACAAACTCCAGGCAATTTTTGAAATTTCCTTTGAAAGTCTATTGGTTGAACACACCTAATGCTATGTTTCCACCACAGGATTATCTCAGTTTAGATTAAATAAATCTTTTTGGTGTTTCCACCGCACAAAAAGATTTAAAAAAGATTAAATCCGACAGCACCTTCAAAAATGCAAATGGCGTTTGAATTTTTCTTATGAAGTGCGAAAGAGACAGAATGTTTGATTCGCATCAAACAATGAAGAACTGAATCGAGTCTCGAATGAATCGTTTAGCACCATGCAAAAAAAGGTTAGTTCGATTTGTAAAACTATTTGCCCTAGGAAGATTTAGCAAGATTAATTTCTAATCTCCAAGATTTACGAAATTTGTATGGTAAATCTTCAAGATTTAAAGAAGATTTGAGGTAAATCTTATTAAATCTCAGATTAGCGTTAGGTGGAAATGTAGCATAAGTCTAGATGTTAAAGGAAATGTAAAAAAATGTCCGCCCCTCTTTCCTGCTGCCCTTCTCACGATGGAACTAAAAGTTGCTGGCAACTGGCAACTCAGTTTCCTCGTGTGAAAGGGCACTGATATAAAAAAAAAACAAAATCTGAGATTTAATGAGATTAACCTTAAATCTCCTTTAAATCTCGTAGATTTAACATACAAATTTATTTCGTAAATCTTGAAGATTATAAATTAATCTTGTTAAATCTTCCTAGGACAAATAGTTTTACAAATCGAACTAACCTATTTTTACATGGTGTTGAACGATTCATTCGAGACTCGCATTCAGTTCTTCATTGTTTCACACGAATCAAACATTCTGTCTCATTCGCACTTCATAAGTAAAATTGGAACGCCATTTGCATTTTTGAAGGTGCTGTCAAATTTAATCTTTTTTAAATCTTTTTGTGCGGTGGAAACACCAAAAAGATTTATTAAATCTAATCTGAGATAAACCTTTGGTGGAAGCATAGCATAAGGTAAAGTAAAGCAAAATAAAAGTAAAAGTAAAGTAAAGTAAAGTAAAGTAAAGTAAAGTAAAGTAAAGTAAAGTAAAGTAAAGTAAAGTAAAGTAAAGTAAAGTAAAGTAAAGTAAAGTAAAGTAAAGTAAAGTAAAGTAAAGTAAAGTAAAGTAAAGTAAAGTAAAGTAAAGTAAAGTAAAGTAAAGTAAAGTAAAGTAAAGTAAAGTAAAGTAAAGTAAAGTAAAGTAAAGTAAAGTAAAGTAAAGTAAAGTAAAGTAAAGTAAAGTAAAGTAAAGTAAAGTAAAGTAAAGTAAAGTAAAGTAAAGTAAAGTAAAGTAAAGTAAAGTAAAGTAAAGTAAAGTAAAGTAAAGTAAAGTAAAGTAAAGTAAAGTAAAGTAAAGTAAAGTAAAGTAAAGTAAAGTAAAGTAAAGTAAAGTAAAGTAAAGTAAAGTAAAGTAAAGTAAAGTAAAGTAAAGTAAAGTAAAGTAAAGTAAAGTAAAGTAAAGTAAAGTAAAGTAAAGTAAAGTAAAGTAAAGTAAAGTAAAGTAAAGTAAAGTAAAGTAAAGTAAAGTAAAGTAAAGTAAAGTAAAGTAAAGTAAAGTAAAGTAAAGTAAAGTAAAGTAAAGTAAAGTAAAGTAAAGTAAAGTAAAGTAAAGTAAAGTAAAGTAAAGTAAAGTAAAGTAAAGTAAAGTAAAGTAAAGTAAAGTAAAGTAAAGTAAAGTAAAGTAAAGTAAAGTAAAGTAAAGTAAAGTAAAGTAAAGTAAAGTAAAGTAAAGTAAAGTAAAGTAAAGTAAAGTAAAGTAAAGTAAAGTAAAGTAAAGTAAAGTAAAGTAAAGTAAAGTAAAGTAAAGTAAAGTAAAGTAAAGTAAAGTAAAGTAAAGTAAAGTAAAGTAAAGTAAAGTAAAGTAAAGTAAAGTAAAGTAAAGTAAAGTAAAGTAAAGTAAAGTAAAGTAAAGTAAAGTAAAGTAAAGTAAAGTAAAGTAAAGTAAAGTAAAGTAAAGTAAAGTAAAGTAAAGTAAAGTAAAGTAAAGTAAAGTAAAGTAAAGTAAAGTAAAGTAAAGTAAAGTAAAGTAAAGTAAAGTAAAGTAAAGTAAAGTAAAGTAAAGTAAAGTAAAGTAAAGTAAAGTAAAGTAAAGTAAAGTAAAGTAAAGTAAAGTAAAGTAAAGTAAAGTAAAGTAAAGTAAAGTAAAGTAAAGTAAAGTAAAGTAAAGTAAAGTAAAGTAAAGTAAAGTAAAGTAAAGTAAAGTAAAGTAAAGTAAAGTAAAGTAAAGTAAAGTAAAGTAAAGTAAAGTAAAGTAAAGTAAAGTAAAGTAAAGTAAAGTAAAGTAAAGTAAAGTAAAGTAAAGTAAAGTAAAGTAAAGTAAAGTAAAGTAAAGTAAAGTAAAGTAAAGTAAAGTAAAGTAAAGTAAAGTAAAGTAAAGTGAAATAAAGTAAAGTACAGGCAGAAATCATAAGCAATTTCAGGACAGGACCCACTTTTTTGTGTTCTCTATCATATATCGTTATGTCAAATTTGATGAAAATCTTGAAATTTTTTTTTGCACTAATCCAAAACTTGCCCTCTAACCTAGTACCTACTGTGCAATATACATACATACATACATTATGTACAAAAAAATTACTTGGGTAAATTATCACATCTCTATCTGACTTTAGAAAAAATGTAATCCTAAAAGTGTTTAAACAGCATATGTTTTGAAAAAATTCTTTGATAAATAAGAACTCATTTTTCATACATCTATACGAGTGACAAATTGCCATTTTTTCTTCTATTGTCTTGTCATTAATGCTAATTGTGTAAATGGTTTAAATTTCTACCATTATTTGCTTCATAGAAAAATGACAGAAATGACAGGGTTGACTGGAATTAAATATTGTAATTAGAAACAGTGATGCCACGTGTACACAAATGACAAACTGACATTATTCTAAAAGTTATCTGTCAAAATACTGACAGAAGTTCATTCTTTTGGTCATTGTACTGGCAGTTTTCGTAGTAAAAAATAATATTGCTCACTATTGCCTTCGTGTAAATGCCTACCATTAATGATTTGGTTTTATTTATTATTTTGCCAGTTTAATGAGAGAATTGATGGTAGTTGGTCATGCGTTTAAATGCGGGAAATATTGAAAGACATTCCACGAGGAAGTTTGGAATAAACTAAAATTTTTGTTTGACAAATAACTATGTAAGTCATGAGCTTTATTTTAGCAGTAAAATAATTACTGGCTTTGCTTTAAAAATATAAAAACTAAAAACAAGTGTGGATACTGACGATACTTTGGTAAAAGATGGAACAAAGTTTTATACTACTTTTAATAATACTTTTTTATGTCAAAGGATGGGACTTCCACTTTTTTGGGTAATTTTTAATATTTTGAGCATGAAAAAAGTTGCAGGAACGCCAGATGCCAAAACGCATGTTTTCAAAAGAAGTTCCAAGTTTTTTTTTATGTTCAAAATATTAAAAATTACAAAAGAAGTGGAGGTCCCACTCTTTGACATTGAAAAAAAGGATGTTCCCAAAAAGTGACAAAGCTGACGTTTTACTCGATGTTGTGGTGTCAACACCTCTCTTTAAAGACACCGTTATTTTTCCTTTTTTGTAATAGAGCTAATACTTTTAGTTGATATTACAAGTTTAAAAAATTACAAGCTACACACACTAATAGTTTCTTTTTCATAATGAAAGCCACCTTCTTAGTAGCATTAGTGATAATAACGAACTGAAAAGTATAAAACTACTTTTCTACTGCTTGATAATGAAACGCTATCTAACAACATAGTCTAGAACTTGCTGCAAATTTTTAGGTATGAGGATCTGTGGGTGCATGCATCTTAGCATCGAAAACGAAAGTCTGGCAGGATTTTTTTGGCGGCCGTGATAGGGACGACACACAAGTTGAAAATAGTGGGTTTCGGACTTTTGTGTTATGGGCACATGCACTTCAATTCATTTATCAAAAATGGAAATGATGCTCTGCCATTTTCTTTAACCCAAGAATCCTACACAGTGCTCTATCAAACTGCTTAGTTTAATTGATTATTTTTTTTTTCAGGAGGTTCGGTATTGTTTCTATTCTCTTTAAAGTATTTAATACTTACCAAAGTGAATAATAAAATTTTAAAGAAGGTTAAAAGATCTCGATATAAAAACAGAGTGCCATGTTACCTATGGGTAGGAAAAGTCCACTCCAAATATGGGTAAGGATCTAGGGTTAAGTTCACAGTCTTTTATTTTAATGATCCGAAAAATAAGACTCAAAATATGAGATATGATGTTCAAAATATTAAAAGTTATCAACAAAGTGGGAAGCCACCTATTCTGCCGTGTTAAGAAGAAAAAACGTAACTGACATTTTGGCTGTTTTGAGTTAGGGCCAGTTTTGACATCTTTGATATGTTTGCTAATTTATTCTTTAAAAATAAAAGCCCTTGCTTGATTTTATAATGACTTAAAACGCTTAAGAAAAATGACGTTCGTTCAAAGAACCATGCTTTTTTTTTAGGAAAAATTGACGTTTAAACACTCAACTTAAGAAAAAAAAGTGACTACCATACAAGCATTTGTACATCCGATAAATAATCAAGGCAAAAAAAATGATTTACTTGTAAATACGACAGAAAAACAATCAACAACAAAACAAAAAAGATAGAGATAAAAATAGAAAAACGTGTTTATCTCAAAATGTCAAAAATACACTTACACTTACACTTTCTTCTTAACACGGCAGTATTGGCATCGCACAATGTATGTTCCTGAAAAGTGGAGATACTGACATTTTACCCGATCTTTTATGACATCAACCGTTATTTTAACCATTTGACACTGTTAGGGCGCCATTTTTTTTTACTTTCAAGCATAGTTTCATCCTTAGCACGTCAAAAAAACCAAAAAGCGCAGAAACTTCGGTTTCCTGACCTGACAGCAGATTGGGTACCATTTTTTTTAAATGGCGTCCAAGCGACATTATTACAAAAAGACTCCTAAGCTTAATTTCAACATTTCATAAGTGTTTAAACTTGAATTCCAATCATTTAAAAACAGTCCAGTCAGCGAAGGAAAATTAATGCAATAAATCATGCTCTCTGGGTTATTATTTAATATGGTAGGGGTGGCCCCCAGGTATAACATACTTAAAGTCCCCAGCCAAGGGCCGCGAGCTATAGTCATGAGGGGGGGTGGTTAAAGGTCCCCTTTTGTAATTTTTCGGGAATATTTTGAAAACTAAGCGTTTGAGCGGAAAAGTGTACATTACAAAATGAAAGAATAATCAATTTCCTACAGAAAAGATCTTATTCATATTTTCGGTAGGAGCAAGGTTAAGAAAGATACGGGGAGTAGAAAATTCAAAAAATTGAAAAACAATTTTATCGTCTTACAACACCAGATGGTTGTAGGGTTTCTTGTTTTTGAGAAAATTGAAAATAATGAAAACTCATTTTTTTTAAATAATTTTTGTTGAGTAATTGTTATTAAGTGTTTCCAAAATAAAAGTAGTTTTCATAATTTTCAATTTTCTCAAAAACTATAAACCCGGCAACCGAATGAAGGTTTTTGAAGGATGTTCATTCTTCAGAATGAGCCTTTATAATTTAATTGAGAAAAATTACCTAAGAAAAAATATAACCCCAAACTAACATCAAAAACGCATTTTTCTTCAAAACTTCAGATTCGAATATCTCACAAGCGTAACGTATAATACAGCAATTCTGAGGCTTGATTCGAATTCAACCAATTTTTAATTCCTTAAAAACCATTTTGGGAGGGCCTTTGACCCTCCGTTAAACTGTTAGCGGCGCTCATATCGATGGGGCATTCAGTTTCCTTTGAATGCCATGAGGATGCTTTATACCAAAATTCAGCTTTCCGCCATTTATTCCGTAATTTGGCTGATTTTAAGGCTTATATGACTGGACTACTAGAATTGTTTCAGAATAAAGTATGTAACTTATTTTTCCTAAAGTTTTTCATTATAATTTTAAACTCCAAGTTTTTTAATACCAAGAACCCACAAGGTAAGCAGAACTCAAATAAATCATATTAACAGAGAGCAAACCAATGTGAAGAATCCTAATTGATTTTTGTATTACATTGTATGAATAAAACGTATAGACTCGGAATCATCACCAAGTTTGACACATCGAATGTATGTACATGAAGTCTGTTTACACTAAAGATAAAGAGATTTATGATTCCGAGTCCGGAAGGCACTGCCAAAATATATTCCTTATCAGGTTGTTTTTTTTTTTTTTAAACGCTCTTCACTTCTCAGGCTACAATAATTTAAACGTGAATTATTAATCAACAAAGAAATAATATCTATATATAAATAGGCTTAAATTAATTTTGTGGTACCATTTTCTCAAAAAGTATTTGACCGATTTGGATAAATTGTATGTGGTTGGAAAGCTATGGTCGCGGGGGGTGTGCGAAACACAAAATTAAACAGTGTGGGTCCATTTTAGCTAAGAACCATTTAATACTGCCGCTCACTGTGCACATTCAAAAAATTTTATTTAAAAAATAAAAAATAGTTTTTTGCTTCAATTTTCAAATATTTTATAGCTAGCTTTCATTTTTTTGTCGAATTTCGACACGCGGTGGGGGAGAGACTAGTAAACTTAAATACTTCAAGAATTGCCGTTGATTTGTGCCAATATTATGATTTCAATACGTTACGCGGGGTAGAAACAGACGTTGTATTCTTTCATTGACAGTTATTGTCACTTTGAAATCTTTATAACAAAACGTAACTTAAGATGAAATGAATATAAATATAATTTACAAATCAATTTTTTATTCTATTCAGCATAGGATTAATTTATTACAATATTTAGCAGTCTTATCTACCTATAATATTCTTTTTGTCAAGAGAATTTTTAACATATATTTCGATTCTATGTATGTATGCAAGCAAAATTATTATTTACCTTAAATTATTATAACTATTTATTTATTTATAAAATTAACTAATTTCTATTAATTATTCAAAGTATTAAAAAACGTATGCCCCGGGTGAGGCTCGAACTCACGACCTTAAGATTATGAGACTTACGCGCTGCCTACTGCGCCACCGAGGCTATGGTCATCAAGTCTCCATGTCCTTCCTACTCATACAAGGGAATATCCCCAGAAAGTTCACTCATAACCAAGTAAATAGTTGTTGATGTTAGACAACCGGCTACAATACCCGCTACCAGACCAGGCCAGCGTTGAAAACTAACCGCCAACAATAGAAGGAAGAGAATGGTCAAGATCACTAAGAACGGTAAGAGCGGTGCAAGCTCTACCAAGTCCTCGTCATTGAGTTTATATGGGGTGATAGATTTGAGTAAACCTGCAAAGAGCAATTTAAGCTATTTTTAGACAAAGCTTTTATTTATAAAAAGCAAACAATACAATATGTATGTGCGCTGTTGTAAGAAAATTTGTTTAAATAATAAAATAAAAACAAACAAAAAACACACATTTATTATATTATTACTTACGATTTTTGGTGCGTGATATATTGTTGAAAATCTCAGAATCGTTTGATGTTTCCTGAAAATTAGAACTACGATAAGGAAATTCCGAAATTGACACACTAAAATTCGTTGGCAAAAGCATTTCGATGACTTTTATTTTCAGCTCGCAAAGCACACAAATTTGATTGTTATTTTTTAATAACTAATGAAATTTTCCTCAACAAACCTCTTTCACATCCTGAGCGATTGAGGGCTGGTGAAAGAATATCCAATGCATAATTGAGTTAAATAATTACAAACAAATCACAATAGTCAGTTAATTAAAGTTGGTGGCGGGAGTATTTTTATATCTCTAAACAAAGATGACTAACAACAAGCGAAATATATTAAAACAAAACAAAAATTCGTTATGCCGCGTGAGGAGAAGCAAATACACTAAACAATACAACCAACAACAAACTCAATTCCACGATACACGGGCTATCTGTCATCCTCGTATTTTGACTACAGAAAGAGACTCGGTCCGGTCGTAAAGAGATTCAAAGTACGGAGCGTCTGCGTTTTTGTTTTTGGTTTTAATGATAATTTTCGCTTCAGATACTGAGTGAGAGTGAAAAATAAAAATGTAAATATTATCGAATGCGAATGCAATAAGCGATAGCACAAACGAAACGATGGTATCTATTAATTACAGTGTCATTTTGTTTTTTGAAATTTTCACGATCAGCGGCTGAGTGATCTGCAACGGCCGGCGCGCTGACGATGCACGGTATCTCCTCGTATTTCGAAAACAAAAGTATCATTCTTATCGAAATAGTAAAAGTGAGTGAGAATCGGTTTTGTGAAAAATTGATTCATTAGGTATATCAACTCAATTTAGAACAAATGCATGTTGACTGTTGGGGCATTGCTTATCAAAAACAAACTTTATTTAAAATTTGTTTGTTCTGTTTTAATCATCGAGCTATAATTTTTTGAATGAATCAAGTTTTTTGTTAATTAAGTGACCACAAATGAAACCAATTTTCTGTGTGTAAGCTGATGAACCCAATAACTAACGATCAGCAATATAATAAATTAAATAATTTAAAATTAAAATATCAAGTTTTGAGCTCTGAAGTTTCTTCGATAGATGCAAATTTGTAACCAAAGAAAAATAAAATATTTCTTATATCGATCAAGTGTAGAAGTCTGGAGAAAATTGATGCTTATTGTTTATTCTGCGAAAAATGAACTCCGGAACGTTATTATGTAAAAATAATCTGTCAGACGAACTGTATGAAATGGTGATCTGATGAGCAATGGTGGTTAACAGCAGTTTAACGATTGAAAATGGTGAAGGGGGTTATAAGGAATGTAAAAAAAATCAATTCCCTAGAAGTGGAGTTGGAGGGGGATTTGGGGGTGAAAAAGGGGGAGGGGAATTGTATTATTGCGTTTTCCGACTAAAGTCAACCTCAAAATGAAAAGTTTTCAATAGACATGTTGTAGATCACGCAACAACCTACAACTTATATATTTATCATTTTTTAACATAACTTCAAAATGTTCGAGATATTGGTGAAAAACCGTATTTTTTTTTTTGTTTTTTATTTTTCATTTTCTCAAAAATAGTTCAATTTAAATGGAACTTTGTGAAAATATATCTTGTTGTGTCTTTAATAACCATAATTTTTTCAAGCAAAACCATTGATTAGTTTTTGAGATATTCGATTTTGTTTACAAAAAAATACTTTTTTTCAAATGAAAAATGTACTTCAGGAAATCATCGTACGGAGTTCATTCAAGGATCATTTGTTTTGATTTTAGATTAACTTGTATATATAATAATCAATCATGACAGTCTAACATACATAACTCAAGATATAACCATTTTATGCGAACCTTATCACCCCTTTTTTCAAATATTTCAAACAAAACAAAAATCAACAAAATAAAGTCTCAAAAAAAAGCCAAGAGTATACTTGTCATGAAAAAGTGCTTCTCATTTAGCCGTTCGGACTCGGCAAAAGACTGTAGGTCCCCTCCATTCCTGCCAACAACACGCACACAGGAATGGTTGTGAGTTGTAAGTCACTAGGCCCTGGTTCTCCACGAGCTGTTGCGCCACCCATATATATTATATAACTTGCAATAAGTGTGGTTTTGGCTTATTTTATTTTAATAAGTTATAAATTAAAAATTTGTTTTAACAAATAAAACATCAGGATAGAACTTTAATTTTTGTTACTTAAATAAAATTAAAGCGTAAACATATGTATATATTTTGAAACTGATTTGTAGATTTTGTGAAAATTGCTGACGCCGTACATCCAATCAGATAAAAGAATTGATCATTCTACAAATTGCATGACACCCCAAATGAGTGCCATTTGAAAGGTCACTAAATGGTCATAAAAGGTCAGCTAGTGAGCTTGTTTGGTATAGACATAGATTTCTTTCAGGAACTTCTAAAGTTTTATTAAAGTCACAGTTTGAATTTCAACAAGTTAAGAAAATGACACCCCCTATTAGTTTGCCACCCGGGGTGGACCGCACCCCCGTAGTCTACCACTGGCGTCGAGACTGGGTATTTCTTACAATACTGACTGTCGTAGCAGTGGAGACCAGAAAGAAAAGAAAACCGTTACTCACTTCCTAGAATTTGTGCTCTGGCAAAAATAAGAGCACAATCGCTTGGAATGGCATTTTTCCACAATTTTAACGAACTTTGCGAAGTGAAGATAATAGTAAGGGAGCCCACGATGCTAAATGTGGATTTACTCGAGCGTCGTTAGGACCTAATGGATAATGGATAATGTATTCGAGCGCGTCAGATATTGATAGTGTATATAGCCTGGGTCTTTCTGATAACGGTGGTATGTTAATCTGCCGGTTTGCGTGGTGGGGGTGGCTGTATGGGAGTGTAGAACTTGGAAAAAAATGGATTTACTCGCAGCGCGTCATATTTTAATAGGGGAAGTTAAGTGACCCCCAAAGATGCTCACATTCAAAAGACTGACGATTCCAATGTGACGCAAGCTTGCGGTAGCTTCTTGAAAATGCAAAAAAAATCGCCATTTTGAAATACTCGAGCGTGTCAGATTTTGATATACAGGGTGTCCCGCACCTGAGTGGAAGTATCTTAGGGTGTGGTTCCTGGGTATATTCTAAGAAAAAAATTGTATCTGGGGAAAGTTGTATCTCCCCTCCCTTAGGCAGGTTGGGCAGTTTCTGAAAAATTGACTTAAAATGCCAAACAAAAACATTAAAAATCAACGAAAACACATCTAATAATGTGTTATAATTTTTTTAAAAGCTAATACACCATTCTTGCATTTAGTTTTTAAATCAAGTTGTTTAAGCGAATAGTTTTTGAGAAATTAAATATCAAAGTCAAATTTGTTTAAACAAAATTGTGATTTTTTTTCTTAAGTCGATATTTTTCAAAATTTTACGTAATTAAGTGCTATTTTTGTGTTCAATCATCATTGCCCTCATAATTTTGTAATCCATTACCAAAAACTAAATGTAAAAATCTTTCTTAGTTTTTGAGAAATTAAGAAAAAACAAAACGTACTTTTCCCAAAAAAGCCCGAAAAAATGAATTTATTCATGAATTATCCATAATTTAGCCCTTTTTTCGGGCTTTTTTGGTAAAAGTGCCTTTCGTTTTTTCTTAATTTCTCAGAAACTAAGATAGATTTTTACATTTGGTTTTCGGTAATAGACTAAAAAATAGTGAGGGCAATGAATATTGAATACAAAAATAGCACTTAATTACGTAAAATTTTGAAAAATATCGACCTAAGAAAAAATAAAATGCACGACTGGGTCGCACGTACTTGCTCTTATGTTCAAGACACTGCGAGTTTAAGAAAATTGTATTACAAACATGGAAATTATGAGAGAAAAATGTAGAGAAGCATGAAATACGACATTTAAATTAGCTAAAACAACTCTTTTGACAGTTTGAGGTAAAGAAGGAGTATGCTATTTTAATTCATGATGGAATATGATTGTATGGGAAAAAAAAATTTAAAATCGTTGGAGCGGTTTTTTTTTAAATTAATTTTTTATATATAAAATTCTTAAAACATTTTTTAGAAAAAATTTTGGTATGCAGATTTAAGCTATATATTTATGTGTATATAAAAACAAAATTTGAAAAAACATTGTCAACCCGTTTTTGATATATCGAATTTTCAAAAAAAAAGTTTGAAACTTTTTTTAAAAATCCAAAAACTTTTTTTTTGAAAATTTTGATATGCAATATTATTTGATTTTATCTGAAATTTGTATATAAAAAAAATCATCTAAATCCGTTCAGCCAATAGCGAGAAAATTCAAAACAAAAAAATACGTTTTATGACAGGTACTATTAATAGTTGCAAAATGTAAAATTTTATAATTTTTGGTAGTAGATCTTACTAATTTTAGTATATACAAAAAGTTTAATCAAAATCGTAGGAGTCGTTTTTAAGCAAAAAAATATTTTCCTTTGCGGTTTTTTAACTTTTGTATGAAAGGTACCGTTATTTTTTCATAAATGTAAAATTTTTTCTTAAAATATTTTAGAAAGTACTAAAAAAGTCTCAAATATCGAGTTTCAAAAAAATCGATCATGTCGTTTTCGAAATATTTGATTTTCAAAAAAAAAATTTGAAACATTTTTTAAAAATCCAATAAACATTTTTTCAAAAATGTTGGCATACAAAACTATTTATATTTTTTGGAAGCTTTTGCGTAAAAAAAAATAATTGAAATCGGTCGTACCGTTTTGAAGAAAATCAAAAATCAAAAAAATGGTTCTTTGGGAGGTACCATTAATAACCATTTTTGAAAAATGGTTTTCCACCCAAAGAAAGCCTTTACTAAAATAAATTTATTGAATTTTTTTTAAGAAAAGTTGTCGAGCCGTTTTTGAGAAAAATACGATTATGTAAATTTGCCAAAAAAAAATGTATGACAGGTACCGTTATTTTTGGTTCTAAAAAAAAAATGAAAAAAACGTGTCGGCAGAATCACCAAAAACCACTAAGTACCAAGTTTGAAGAAAATCGATCGAGCCGTTTAGGCTGTAGACGAACAGACAGACAGACAGACAGACAGACAGACAGACAGACAGAATTTTGCCACCCACTTTTTTGGTGTTCTCTATCATCGTAATATCATGTTTGATTGTTATCTCAAAATTTTTTTTTGCACGAATCCAAAACTTGCCTTATAGTACCTATAATCGCAAGTAAAAATCACAATTTCTTAATCAAATTTGACTTTGAAATTTAATTTCTCAAAAACTATTCGCTCAAACAACTTGATGTAAAAACGTTATGTAAGAATGGAGTATAAGCTTTCAAAAAAATTATTGCACATTATTAGATGTTTTTTCGTTGACTTTAAATGTTTTTTGGCATTTTAAGTCAATGTTTCAGAAACTGAAACCCCCCCTGCCTCAAGGAGGGGAGATACAACTTTCCCCAGATACAATTTTTTTCTTAGAATATACCCAGGAACCACACCCTAAGATACTTCCACTCAGGTGCTGGACACCCTGTATATGGTTCAACTCGATGTCCTACATGTGCTGAACCTTAATCTGACGATTATCTGGAAGGGTTTTCTTAATCTGACGATTTGAAAAGAAGAAATACTTGTATTCAGGATTTTTTCAATCACTGAGGAGAGTATAATAACTTGGGCGCCAAAACTTAAAAACTGTTTTTTTTAGAAGAGTCAAATATGTACAAGCATTTCTTACTATGGGAGGGGGGATCTATGTCACCCCGTTTAGGAGGTTGAGGCAATTTTCGAGAAAAGCGACTTAAATGGAAAAAAATATTAAAAATCAGCGACAATACTTAAAATTCAAAACAATAACGGTTTTAAAAGCCGGAAATGCGTTCTATTATCTTACATTTAAATTAAATTATTTATGTCAATAGTTTTCAAAATATTCGCACACAAACTCAAAATTTTGATAAACGCAAACAAAATGTTGGGATCAATTTTTCTAAAAATTATGAAGTGAAAATTAAATCTTCTTTTTGTGGCTCTGCTCTGAATTAAAAAAGAAAAACCCCAACTATAGGATTTGGTGTATGTGGAGGTTCGGTGTTTGCCAAATTTCGTTTGCATTTAATAACTTTGAATGTATTCTCTGTTTCCAATGTCAATAGCTACTAATGGGAACAGCTACATAATGATATAATATAATAATCTCATAAAAAAGTAGTATTAATAATTTATAATTTTTTTAAAAACTAGAAGACATAAAAGCTTCCGGTGTTTGATTCTAAATAAATTAATACGAGCATTAACCACAAAAAGAAAATTTAGTTTTTCGTTTCACAATTTTTGAGGAAAAATTGATCCAAACATTTTTTTTGCGTTTTTTTATAAAAATTTTGAGTTTAAATGCAAATAATTTGAAAACTATTAACACAAATAATTCAATTTAAATAAAGGATTAAGGAACAGATTTCTGGCTTTTAAAACCGTTATTGTTTTGCATTTTAAATATTGTCGTTGATTTTTAATATTTATTTTTCCATTGAAGTCGATTTTTTTCCGAAAATCACCTCTACCTCCTAAACGGGACGAGAAAAACGGCAGATTATACTTTTCCCGTTATGCAAGAATTATTTGCTTCACAATAAAAAAAATTCAACCGCGCTCGAGAATGTCCAGGTGACAATTTTTTTTTGCAAGTTTGTAACCCTCCCACTACCTTAGGTCACACTCAAATCGTCAGATTATTGCAATACACACTTTTCAGCATGTAATTAACCTACCCTATCTTAATCTGACGCGCTTGAGTATTTCGAGCTATCGATTTTTTTTACTAATCTGACAACCTGCCCTAGGCGCCCGGCCCTACATAGAGGACTGATATATGGTAGAGGTACTCAGCAGGGTGCAAGGTACCCCCCTTTATACTAATCTGACGCACTCGAGTAAATCCCTCAATCCCTTAGTGGGCTTTTCTTTCTTCTTTTTTCTTTTTTTTTTTTCTTTTTCTTTTTTTTTTTTCTTTTTTTTTCTTGTTTTCTTTTTTTTCTTTTTTTTTCTTTTTTTTTTT
Organism: Dasysyrphus tricinctus; assembly: GCA_963921185.1. Lineage (NCBI taxonomy): Eukaryota > Metazoa > Arthropoda > Insecta > Diptera > Syrphidae > Dasysyrphus > Dasysyrphus tricinctus. The sequence goes on from OY992532.1 coordinate 89,613,755, forward strand.
CTTTGACGATCCCAGTGATTTAAATAAAATCGACATTCACAGTCTCCATCGCTTTATTAAAAGCTCCAATTGGTTTAATTAGCGAGGGTCATCTTGCAGTCTTTATGTGGTATCACAATGGGCCTATTCTGGCCTAAGTGTGTCAGTAGTTTTCCTGGCAGCCACCTTAACCTAACCTAACCTAACCTAACCTTAGTGGGCTCCCCTACTATAAAGGATTTGATCTCTTTTCTCAACGCAACGAAATTGATCTAAGACGAAAATCCGTTGCTTCTGTATCATGTTCCCCTGCCTGCAGACTCCCAACACCTTTAGCCATCAGATTTCGGGTTTCTGCAGAGTTTCATGGTGCTCATTTAAACATTTAAAACACACAGATGGATCGATTGCGCTTCGGTGCCATTTGCTACCTGCCTTGTTTGGCATAATGTAGTAGTTTCGGGGTGGGATGCAACTAGATATTGCAATCCTGGGATGTTTTTTCAACATCGGGATTTCGGGATTCAAAAATTTGAAGAAAGATTTATAAAAAGTAATTCAGAATATTTTTTCGTTTAAATTATTTTATTTTCTCAAATTTTAAGATAGCTTCTCATGCAGAGAGTTGATACTTTTACTTCAGGCTCAGCTTGGCAAAAATAAATCCCGGAAATCCCGGGATTCGAGCATAGTAATGCCGGGATTTCCAGGATCATAAAATGTATCGGGATCACGGGATTGCAATCTCTAAATGCGACTTAATTTAGTGAGTGTCTTTGGGCCCATCACCTCCTCTCGTTTGTGCTGGCTTAAAATATACCCTAGTCATAACCCACAAACCACCTAGGCTGGTTTTTTGCTATCAAACTCAAGGCGTGGAAGATCATCTTCGGAGGGTGTATGTCCACACACCCTTACTCTAATCCACTGCCATCTATAGGTGAAACTTGTTATGGTATCAAATTGGGTCACCCCAACAAGTGTAAGAGTAATGTACGTGACTGCTATTTCTACCTAGCTATAGGAACCCAAGTAGAGGAAAAAGAGTACTCCAAACACATGGTCCCAGAAAAAAAGGTAAAGTTATTGGCAATACGTTATTGTTGTTGCACCCCGTCTAAAATTTCAACTGCCTGGGGTTGCGAACAGATTTATTGTGTTCGCTTTTAAGTTTTTCAACGAGTTTGCCATTTTAAGTAGGCTTTAGGCTTTGTTCCCCTACATAGAAAGTTTTGTATGAATATCATTAAAATTGTGTTCGAGAAAAATAATCTTATCTTCAACGGTCATGTGGTCATTTTTAGGGTAAAATATGTACAAAAATGGACAAATGGATTGGAGTATTTTTAGATATCAAGCCATCCTGCATAATGAAATGCTCCCTAACATGATACAAAAAAACAATAACAAGTCAATTATAGGATGTAAACAAACCTAAAAGCTCTTTGTGATAAGACTGTTTTCACAGCCATGCGCATCTGAACAGAGCTTATAAACATACCTTCATATTCATATAGACTTATGTACAACAAGTTCTGGTTTAACCTTTAATTCCCATTCTTGTCAATTAAGTGAAGTGAAAGAAAATTTTCTTCATAAAACATCATTTTAAATCTTTTCTAAACTTCTTTTTTTTCTCTAAAAGAAACAAATTCTACAAGAAACTTAAATGAATTCTTCCAACTCCTTTCTTTTGCGTGACGAAGACATGGATGAGCAATACAATTTTTCGGGTGCTACTTTGGCAATTTCCGACGAGGAAGCAACACAAAATCTACTGCGTCACAGAGCCAACATATCAGACATGGAAAAGAGTGCAATTCTAACCGGGTCGGATGTAACATCTCCAATTCATGTTACCAGTGCATACAAAGAAATCAAAAGTAGTACGAGCTTGAAACGCCCATGTTGTAGGCGTGTTAAAATTTTGGATTTTTTTCCTTTTAGATACACCCATAGATGATGGGAGTTATATGTGCGGTCCAGGCATCTCGAATGCTCAAAAGACGGAAAATGTTCCGGTGACAGATGAATTCTTTTGCTTCAGACCTGGTCAATTTGAGAAGGCTGTCGCTGATTGTGTGAATGTTTTGTTAAAACCGGCCAATGATGCAAATGTTGTTGGTAGCTGGCTTCTAACTGAGTAAGTGAACTATTGTTCGTCTGGTGCAAAAGGAAGAACTCTTTTTTTTGTGTCTAGTATAAGCCACTGGGACCATGAAAGGGAACGTATATTCATTTTAACATCGAAGACACTGTTGGATGTTAAATATGATTTCATTGCTTTAAAAATCCTTCAGTCTAATAAAATTAGGCTAAATCAAATTGATACCATAATTCAAGGAAAATTAACTTATCCGCAAGCTTCATTAGTTCCGTAAGTTTGATATTATCGATTGGACACAAAAATTATTTAAAATATTGATGTATTTTGTATTATAGAAGAATTGAAGGAATTGCAAATGGTTTAACGTCAATTATATGTGGAAAGTTATTTTGCCAAAGCCGACAGCCAGAAAGACCAACTTCAACAGCAACTATCCAGCCAAATCATCCACTTACGGTGGCGACACGCTATGATTTTTCATGTTTTAAGCCAGTGTAAGTTAATACATAATTGAACTACTTTACGCAAATTGATAATAGATATTGACAAGCTTTTAGGAATTATAATCTAATAGCTCATAGTCACTTTGAGTAACCTACTAGATACAAGGTTACAACGTTGTGTATACTTAATTTTTGACTAGTTCAGTACAAAAAAAACGGTCTGGCAGTGTTTGCCGCGGCTGAAAGCTTGCCATCTGATCTTTCAAATTGCACAAAAATGGCCAAAATTAAACTATGTACTTTTACAAGTCTGAAATTGATTTTTTCTAAGTTTAAACTCATTTTTATGCATGAAAAAAAAGCTATGCCAGACGGGCTTGGCTGTCAAAGGTGCTTGCCAATGCCAAGCGAGACTTAAGTTTATAAACCAATGGAATTGGCTAATTTGAGAAACTTGATACAACGTTTAAGCTTGGCATTTGCTTCATTCGCGACCAGATTAGTGAACTAAATATGCCCATGCAAATTTTTTGCAGTTTCAGCGTTGCCATACATATATTCGTTTTCAAAATTTAAAATGATTGCAAAAATTAGCAAAGCCTATTTGTTACCTTATGTCTTTTGTATATGAAAAAAGTTCTACATGACTTTGGTCGATAAAGAAGGCAGCCTATCAGAAGCTTCAAAATGTCATTGGTAAAACGAAATATAAATATTTAAGTTTAAGAGTGTTCCGGAGTAAAAAAAAACATTTAGTAAAAGTTACTGATTTTAACTTCCAAATTTACATGAATTTTTGTTCAAAAAGTGCATTTTAAGAATTAAAAATATCAATATCAAATGATACAATAGTAACTGTATTGTATCTATACATCTATACATCTATATGTACATCTTCTATACATCTATACATCTATATATCTATACTCTATATACATATAAATAAAATTGGAGTGTCTGTCGTTAGTATTGAAATAATTTCAAGTCTTGAGCTTAGGTGGTTGTTTACTTGCTAAGAAATATAACTGCATCATTAAAAAAAAATTTTGTCTGTCTGTCTGTTTGTCCGCGGTAGCCTTCAAAACGGCAGAACAGGTTATGACGGGACTTTTCATACATGTAGTGGACAACTCAGGGAGTAATCTAGGCTACTTTAAATTGCAAAATAGTAACGGTTTCTTTGAAATATTAGAAAAACAATGAAATTAAAGGAAAATTGTGTCGAAACAAAAAATTAAAATACAGGAAATGATTATAAACAAGTAGAAATAATCGATTTTTAAAGTGTCAGACAATTAAATTAGAACAATAACTATATAGTCTTTGAGGTGGTGAAAGCTTTGCTCAAAACTTTGTCGACGTACTGCTTGGATCTATATAAACTACATGCCACCAACAAGGCATCGATGCCACGGCTCTTTGACCACCACAATGTATTTTCAAGAATTGCTTGACCTATTTGGATGATTCTTTTCAGGAAATCTTTGGTATTGGGAGTATTTTTGTCAAGTTTGGGTAAATTCGGTCTTGCGTTTTGCCAAAAAGGTGGAGAAGCACACTCTGGGTACCTGTTTTATGTAAAAAAATCAATTGAGTTTGAAAAGAAATCAATCCATCATGAAATTTGGTTCTGACAAAATTAAAAAAAAAATGCAGTCGAGTCTCGATTATCCAGAATTCGATTAATCGAGGACACTTATGAAATCAGCATATCACTCCGGAACATTCTAAACATAAGAGCTTATGTGACAGTTTACGATGAGGAAAAAGTAAAAAAAAAAGTTGAACATAAATATAGCATTCGCAAATTAAATTAACTGAATCGCAAATAGGTTTAACCTAAACGCAAATAAGTTTCACCCAAGCGCAAATAGATTTAACCCAAATGCAAATAGAATAAACCCAATCGCAATTCAAATTAAACAATACGCAAATTATTTAAACTATTAACAAATCATTTTAACCAGAACGCAAATTGAATTAACCCGGGCTCAACTTGTTGTTCCAGCTGCGTGGTGAAGAAATGGAAGGGTTATAACAGTAGGAATAGTTCACCATAAGATTTTAACAAAACCCCAATATAAAAGGCCAATCCCTTAATCATGGCTTTTCAAATTATGGATAATACCAAAATCCATTAAACCCTGAAAGGACAGCTGGAAGGATAAATCAAGCTTTGGTTAATTCAATTAGCGTTTTGGTTAAAATGATTTTGTTAATAGTTTCACAATATTTGCGTTTTGCTTATATCAAATTACGATTTTTAAGTTTCGTTTCAGCAAACAGCCCTACACTCTAAAAGGTTTTAAAACTTATTTATAAAACCAAAAGGAATCATCTACAAATAAATACATTTTGTGGCACAACAGCTCGTGGAGAACCAGTGGTTAATAGCTTACAACTACTCTTAACCATTCCTGTGTGCGTGTTGTTGGCAGGAATGGAAGGAACAAGGAACCTACAATTTTATACTGAGTCCGAACGACAAGATGAGAAGCATTTATTCATGACAAGTCTGCCATGTTAAGAAGAAAAAACGTTTCTGACTTTTTGGCTGTTTTGACGTTTTAGCACTTATTTTAAGAACAAAAAAGTAACTACTATACCACAGTACACAAATCTAAGGTATTATACTGCGCAGTTTCTGTCGAAAATAAAAAATGGCTGTGAGCGTGAGGAAGAAAACACACGTAAAAACAACAAGAAATTAAAATTGAAACTGTCAGAAATAAAAATGGTTGGGATGGTGATGACTTAAATACACGTAAAAACAACAACAAATACTGACATTTGACACAAATTTTGATATATGCGCAGAAGAAACAAAAATCAAAGCTCTAATGATATTTCCTTTAATATGTGTATTGCTGTAGATGTACAATTGCTTGTATTACTATACAATATAAATAATATATATAAATAATAAAGGGTCTTTTTAGAGGTTTGGTTTTCAAGAAGAAATAAAACGCATATAATTTAATGTTATGGCCAAGAATTTAGCTTTATTATAAAGATAAGGGTTTACCATTATGCTTAAAAAATGATTTCGGGCAGGTGGCCGCCGTGGCTGGCTTGAATAAATTCCAGCCGAGAGGCTCAATTTTCGACCACGAATTCATTCGGGTCTTTTTCGATAGTCTGCTCCACAGCAGCAATAGCGTCTTCGGTGCGCACTGTACGGCGTCTCTGAGGATGCGCATTATTCACTAAAGTAAACGTGGTGCGAAACCGATCTATGGTTGCTCGAATTACCGACTCTGCTAAGCGATTGTGTCGACCGAAAATTGGACGCAGTGCGCGTTGCGCGAACTGAACCATTATTTTTGTAATAAATTTGCATGATTTGCAAACGTCGTTGGTCAGGAGTAAGTCTATTCATGAAATGGCAAACCAAACTGAGCATAAATCAAGTGACAGCTGTCAAAAACACCTACTCCAAAAAAAGTATTGTCTGATTGAAAGCCACACGTCTAACAAAAATCCTTTATAAGCAAGCTTGTAAATACGACAGAAAAACATTCTTCAACAAAACATACAAAATTGAGATTAAAACAGAAAAATGCGTTTATCTCGAAATGTCAAAAATACAGATACGTTTTATCTTCTTGACCCGGCAGAAGTACCTACACTCTGGAAGAATTTGTCTGTTCCTCGCAAGAGGCAGTACCTCGGAAAAAAAATTTCTGTTTTTGGGTGGCAGTGGCTGGGAATCGAACTCAGACCTTGGGCATGACAGTCCAACCTACTAACCATAATGCCACGAAGTACTACGGAAACATCTATGATACAGATAACAATGGCGTAGCGTAGGTTTTTGCCATCTAGGATGGGCAAAATTTTGCGTAGTGAACACATTTTTATTTAAAACTTAGTTATACACGTGGTTATTTATTGGGCTAGCTTTTGATAAAACTATGATCAAAATCGTTATTTTCTTCGATATTACCTACAGGTTGTCAAAACTGAAAGTGTCGGAATTAAAAAATGGCTGTTAACGTAAGGATGTAAATACACGTAAGCACAACCCCAAATATTGACATCTGGCACAAATTTTGATGAATGTGCAGAACTGAGCAAAAGTCAACTCTTATTATATTACCTTAAATATGTGTACTGTGACGTGACCTATGTATGTACATTATCCTTAAAAACATTTTCATGGAATAATTTTTTTTATTGAAATGTTCTTTTGATTTCATACTCTATACGTAACGTCTGCAAATTTTTTAAAAACATCATAAATATTATGAAGATTCAATCAATATTTTCAGGAGTTAGCATAAAAACATTCTATGAGGGCAGAAAACTTTCACATTTCCGCCCCATATAGTGCCGCAAAGTTTTCCACCCCACATAAATTACCGCCCAGGTTGAATACATTTTTGGAGAAGATAGACCAATACTATAATGAATGAACAACACATATAGAACAGGCATATTATGTGTATTGATTATGGCCTGAAATTAGAAATTTATCGTATTTTTATTTCCTCTAAAAACATCAATAAACTTTTGTCCACTCGGGCGTATGCGTACTATTTTTTTTTTTTTCATTTCTGCTTTGTTAGGATGGCCATAGTAGTTATAAAAGATTAAAAAAGTTAATTTTCACATTATTGTAGATACTTGCTACCTTGGAGTATGTGGAATTTGAATATTTGAAAATTGAAAAAATGACAAAGGAGCCATGGCACATATTATATTTTCATCTTTTGATCCAAAACCAAGTTAATGTCTGACTTCTTGTATGATTGAATGGAAAAATTACACCTTTTGCCCCGAAAGAACTTTTTAAAGCAGAGTTTTCATTGAAGTGTGTTATTATTCTTGAATAAATCTCTTTGGCATTCGATAGAATTTAAGGTCCTACAATTCACAAAACAAATATACCAAAAGTAAAAATTTCACATTTTGTTTCTTAACTCCTCGTATGTATATTAGGTAAACGACCATCCTATTTTTTTAGTTTTATTATTTGGATGGGCCTAAATCAGCTCTAAATGAAGAAGAAAAAATTCCCTAATTTTGTCAAATTTTTATTTTCATCCTCTATAGTCACTCCAGTGGTAAATTAAATTTCCCCTTTTTTTTTAAACTCGAGTAAAATCCGCCAAAAAATTCAGAGCATGCAGATGAGAAGCAGACAAGAAAAAATCCTGTCGGAGGGGGGGTAATATCTCCCACCGCTTGGACGGTAGGGGCAATTTAATAAAATAATTACATAAAATAGAAACAAATTAATTAAAAAACAACGGAAACACTTACAGTAATGTTTTGTAGCTTTTTAGAAAGCCAGAAGTCCATTTTAATAGATGATTATTAAATAAAGTTCTTAAAATAAACAATTTTGGCAAAATCTGTTTTCAAACCAATAATTGAAAAAAAAAATAATAATAATTTGTCTGCACAATGTTGAGTTTGAAACAATAAAATTGCCAAAATTATTCATAAAAAAAAACTAATTTAAAAACCAGCTGTAAGAATGGACTTCTGGCTTTCCAAAAAACTACAAAATATTACTGTAAGTATTTTCGTTGTTTTTTAATTAGTTTTTTCTATTGTATGCAAAAAATTAATTAAATTCCCCTCCCGTCCAATAGGGAGGAGATATTACCTTCTCCTATAGTATTTTTTTTTTCTTGTTAGTTGCCACCCACAGTACACAAATCTAAGGTATTATACTGCGCAGGTTGTCAGTCGAAAATAAAAAATGGCTGTGCGAGTGAGGAAGAAAACACACGTAAAAACAACAACAAATTAAAATTGAAATTGTCAGAAATAAAAATGGCTGGGAGTGTGATGACTTAAACACACGTAAAAACAACAACAAATACTGACATTTGACACAAATTTTGATATATGCGCAGAAGAAACAAAAATCAAAACTCTAATGATATTACCTTTAATATGTGTACTGTGTTATTTAATTATTATTTCGGAATCACGTAATCTCTCAAACATATAAAAATGAATTAAATGAAAACACCATTAATTTGAGATTACAAATTTGTAATCTCAAATTAATGGTGTTTTCATTTAATTCATTTTTATATGTGTACTGTGGTTGCCACCTACATGCTCTGAATTTTTTTGGCAGTTCTTACTCGAATTTTCTAGTATGCGAAAAAAAGGGGAAATTTAATTATTTAAAAAAAAGAATTTTCTTTTCTTCATTTAGAGCCGATTTAGGCCCATCCAGGATGACCTTTTTTTAACGACCACCTTAATACATAATATATATAAGACATGAAAATGTTTAAAAGTTCAATTCAAATCACTGTGTGAAAAAAGTTTTTCGCTAACCAAGGTTTTGTTTTGGTACATTCTAGTGTATGTGGAAAAAATGTATACAAACTGGTATTACCAATACCAATAAGAAGTATGTATTTGAAAAGGTATTTTCATGAACAATAATAGTTACACACAGAAAAAAAACGAGGTAAAATCAACACAAACAATAATGATTCAACATGTTTTGCCAATGTTTTTGCTTCATCGAGCATTCGTTTCATTTTAACATGATTTATGTATAAGGGAAATCAATGTTATATCATGTTAAAATGACATTGTCTTTATAGTTGAATCAATATGTTTTCATTTTGAAATAATATGAAAAAATCTGCAAATAAAAATGGAATCCATAGCAAATGAATGCTGAATCAGTATGATTTCATGTTGAATTAACACGATCATCATGTTGAATCGGCATGACCATCATATTAAATCTTTTCTTCCATCATGTTCAATCATTATTATCAACATGTTAAGCTGTTACTATCATCATGTTGAATCACCATCGTTAGCATGTTGAATCACCATGACGACCATCATGTTGAATCGCTCGTTTAGCATTATTCTAAAAGTATAGGAATTCATTATATATTTATTTTATTTTATTTTAAAAATACTTTGTGATACTTACCGAGTTTTGAACTGGGAACCTTCTGCGCACGGAGATAGCACTCATCCACTGGGCTGATTCGCTACGCAAAAAACTTGTGCCAAACATCAACTTGAGGTACTTTTAACTTGGAATTAATATGTGAATCATTTTATTTTAAAATAATAGAATATGAAGAAAATTTGAAAAGATAATTCTTCTGTTTAAGTGGAGTGACTGAATACTGGGCGAAACGCAATATAGAGTTGAGCACATTTGAACTTTTAGCTTGAATCATTTTATTTTCATTCTTTTTCAATGTTAAAATGCGTTCAATCATTTAATTTCAACAGGGTTTCACACAAGAATTAATTTGTAAATGAAACCTTGATGAGTCAATAAATTTCCATCAGAGCAAAAACATGTTGAATCAAAATGAAAAACGTTGTTTAAGTATATGCCCTGTTGTTTTTACATGAAAAACGCTGTTTTTGATATGAATTTCTTTTATCTTGGAATTTAAATATGAATCTTTTTATTTTAACAAGACTTCAAAGTTAAAACAAAGTGAAAACGGTTTAATTCAATGTAAAATTACTGTTTACTTGTATTTTAATTTTAAATTAACAGGAATAAGTCTTAAATTAATGTTTTGAAATGTTTAAATAAAATGAAAACGTATTAAATCGAAATGAAATCCAATGATTGAAAAATTCATCTTTTTTATCAAAATCAATAATAATTCGTCATGTTGATTTTACATTGCGTTATTTTTCTGTGTGTACTAAACAACTTATTCAAAATCACCGTGTGGAAAAAGTTGTTTTAGTCAATTTTGGTACAGATACAAATAATGGAGCATGTGTAATAATTAGCGAATAACTTTTTTCACACAGTGATTTAGATAAACTGCCTTAATAAAAATATTGTAGTACATAAAATTACCTTTCCAACGACATGTATACGCCCCGTTGTTATTGGTTGAGTATTGAGCTTGCGTGCACACTTTTTTGCCCAAACAAAAAATAAACATTTTTTTTCACACTAAAATGAACCACAATATTTCATTAGTATGCTAATAACTTTTTTCATACAGTGATTGGAATTGAACTGCTAGAAAAAATATTTGTAGGTAATGCGAATACATTTCCAATGACATTATATTGTCGTTATTTGGTATATCAGTTTTCATAAATTTTACCCATATCTACTGAATATATTAAATCATACTTGAATGCATCAGAACACAATCCTATTTAGCGAATAACTTTTTTCACACATTGATTTGAAGTAAGCATCTATAATTCTATAGTAAGTATTGTAGTACATAAAAGTACCTTTCCAACGACATACGTCTCGCCGTTATTGGTCTTGTTGATCGTTTTGTCCTATTCTCCTTTGGAGCGGTTTAAAAAAAAAAATTATTTATAGCATTCGCAAATTAATTTAACTAAATCGCAAATATGTTTAACCTAAACGCAAATAAGTTTCACCCAAGTGCAAATAGATTTTACCCAAACGCAAATAGAATAAACCCAATCGCAATTTGAATTAAACAAAACGCAAATATAGTTAAACCATACGCAAATATTTTTTATGGTATGTTGTCTCCAATTGTGTAGATATATTTATTTATGAAATAAAAAGGTTTTAATTTTAAATAATTTTAAATAAAAACGTTTTATTGTAAAAAATTTTCCAACTTATTATACACAATTTTGAAAAGTTAAAATTAAAAATTAATCGCAACGCGTTTCGGAATAAATTCCATCGTCGGGCGTATTTAAAAACTTATTGGTGTTGTAAAGCTTAGTTCTTCGTGGTTTGGTGTGCCTGTCTCTTTTTTGTTTTATGTTGTTGTTATTGGTATAATTTATTAAAGTTGTTCATTTGTTATTATTGTGTTGTGGGTATGTGGTTGTTCCTTTTTGGTAAGCTGTAGTGTCTCAGTGCAGTGTCATATAGTGCGTTTGTTTTAAGTGTCAGTTTGTCGTTGAGTAAATTGTCTTCTTCTAATTTACGCGATTTGTAAATTTCATACTCTTCAAGAGCGTCAAGTAGGTTCCCTTTTTTGCAGTGGTGTAAGGGAGTGAGGTTGCTGTCGAAGTCGGTGTAATTATGTTTAGTGTCCATCAAGTGTGTAGCGAAGTTTGATTTTGTATTTGGTCTTGGTTTATGTTCGTTAAATCTGTCTAGGAATGTTCTCCCTGTTTGTCCTATGTAGTATTTGTTGCAGTCATTACATTTTATTTTGTATACACCTGTGCTTGTTTTTGGGTCATATTTTGTTTTAGGTTGAAGGAGTTTAGTTAGATGGTTGTTAGTTTTAAATGATATTTTTATATTTTGTTTTTTGAATATGTTGGTTATAATTTTTGGCATTAAGTTGGTGTATTGTGCGGATATGTATTTTGGCTGTTCTGATGTTGAGGTGTTGTTATTGTTGTTGGATTTGTTTATGTTTTTTATTTTCTTTAGCCTCTCTTTCTTCTTCTTAATTAGTTTGTCTATCATTTCTATATTATAACCATTCGTTCTTGCTATGTGTTTTATTGTGTCTTCTTCTTCTTTATAGTCAGTTTCGTTCATAGGTATAGTTAGTAGTCTGTTGTCTACTAACTATACCTATGAACGAAACTGACTATAAAGAAGAAGAAGACACAATAAAACACATAGCAAGAACGAATGGTTATAATATAGAAATGATAGACAAACTAATTAAGAAGAAGAAAGAGAGGCTAAAGAAAATAAAAAACATAAACAAATCCAACAACAATAACAACACCTCAACATCAGAACAGCCAAAATACATATCCGCACAATACACCAACTTAATGCCAAAAATTATAACCAACATATTCAAAAAACAAAATATAAAAATATCATTTAAAACTAACAACCATCTAACTAAACTCCTTCAACCTAAAACAAAATATGACCCAAAAACAAGCACAGGTGTATACAAAATAAAATGTAATGACTGCAACAAATACTACATAGGACAAACAGGGAGAACATTCCTAGACAGATTTAACGAACATAAACCAAGACCAAATACAAAATCAAACTTCGCTACACACTTGATGGACACTAAACATAATTACACCGACTTCGACAGCAACCTCACTCCCTTACACCACTGCAAAAAAGGGAACCTACTTGACGCTCTTGAAGAGTATGAAATTTACAAATCGCGTAAATTAGAAGAAGACAATTTACTCAACGACAAACTGACACTTAAAACAAACGCACTATATGACACTGCACTGAGACACTACAGCTTACCAAAAAGGAACAACCACATACCCACAACACAATAATAACAAATGAACAACTTTAATAAATTATACCAATAACAACAACATAAAACAAAAAAGAGACAGGCACACCAAACCACGAAGAACTAAGCTTTACAACACCAATAAGTTTTTAAATACGCCCGACGATGGAATTTATTCCGAAACGCGTTGCGATTAATTTTTAATTTTAACTTTTCAAAATTGTGTATAATAAGTTGGAAAATTTTTTACAATAAAACGTTTTTATTTAAAATTATTTAAAATTAAAACCTTTTTATTTCATAAATAAACATACGCAAATAGTTTAAACTATTAACAAATCATTTTAACCAAAACGCAAATTGAATTACCCCGGGCTCAACTTGTTGTTCCAGCTGCGTGGTGAAGAAATGGAAGGGTTATAACAATAGGATAATAGTTCACCATTAGATTTTAGCAAAACCCCAATTGTCTATTCAACTAGTTCTGCGGATTTTTCCAAGAACCTACCAAAAAATAAAAGGCCAATCCCTTAATCATGGCTTTTCAAATTATGGATAATACCAAAATCCATCAAACCAAAAAGTACAGCTGGAACTATAAATCAAGCTTTGGTTAATTCAATTAGCGTTTTGGTTAAAATGATTTGTTAATAGTTTAACTATATTTGCGTTTTGTTTAAATCGAATTGCGATTGGGTTTATTCTATTTGCGTTTGGGTTAAATCTATTTGCACTTGGGTGAAACTTATTTGCGTTTAGGTTAAATCTATTTGCGATTTTGTTAATTTAATTTGCGGATGCTATACAAGCATATACGACTTTTAAACCCTTTTAAGTAAGAATTTTGATGTACAAAAAAATTTAAATTTTTCTAAAACCTCAGAAAATAATTTTCTTTTAAATATGATATGTAATAAAAAGGGTATTCAAGCAACACCGTAAACTCGTCGTAAACATAAGTTGTAAACTTCGTAAATCTGTCAAATTTTCCATACAAATTGTGACAGAATTACGAAGAATAAACCATATAGTTTACATGTTTAAACTCGAAACACATATTAAAAGGTAGTTCACGTATGCATGAACGACACATGTATGTATGTATAGGTATATGAAAACGAAAATTAACACAATAACAAAAACTAAAACCTGCCACAACGCTACGCAATTTATTGGGAATGGGGCTCACATCATCTCACATGTTCCTCTATCTAGTTCCTTCACTCTCTAGTTCATAAGATCTTAGATCTCTAGTTTGTAAGCTCTCTAGTTCGTTTAGTTCGTCAGCTCTCTAGTTCATTTAGTTCGTCTCTAGTTCGTTTAGTTCATCAGCTCTCTAGTTCGGCCATGTGTCAAGAACTGGTGATGGTGAGCAGTGGCGTATTGAGGGGGGGGGGGGGGGGGGGGGGCCTGCCCCCCCCCCCCCCAAGCCTCAAAGATGAATAACTGAAACTTTTTCGTAAATCTTAGAGATTTAGAGGGAGCTCAGATTCTCGAGCCTCAAAAGTTCTGAAACGGTTGTTTGTGTTTGTTTGAGTTAGACCCCTAGCTGACGTTGAGGGTTGGGGTAACTTTTTTTCGGATTTTTTTATTTATCGACCGATTTTTGAGTCAAACCACATAATTCGATAAATCGTTCGGAATTCTTTAGATTAATATTATGCATTCAAAATAACAATTATTGTTAATAAAGCGTCTTAAGAAAATAAGCACAAAACTTATACAATGCATGATTTTAACTAAAAAAATAACATAGCATAACAAAGGTACAAAAACATGAGCATTTTAAATAGCTATTCAAAAAAAAAAAACAAAAAAAGTTATTCGCAGTTAATGATATTTGTCTGTAAAACACTGACCAAACATTTCGTTTGAATAATTCATAACTTTATATAATATATTAAATGTTGACTAAGAACTTTCAATTTGAATTTACTAACAACCAGAAATTTATCTTCCATTTTAGTTTGAATTATTGTAACAAGAATTGCAATATTAAAAACATTCATATTTAAGAATCTTGCTTTAATATTAACATTAAATTTAAAAACGAAATAAATTTTTTTAGGTTGACTTTACACCTTGCTGTTTGTGTAAGATGTTTTGGATACAAGAACTTTGAAAAAATAGTTTTTTGAATGTGAAACGAGGAGACGGTAGTACGAAATTGCCGAAAGCAGAATGCTACTATAGGACTTTCAACAGCACCGCAGCAGGCAGCAATGCGCTTCACTCTCGATCAAAGAGGAGGGAGAGAAAAATGTTTCGTACTTTTCCCTCCAAAACCTGTTTTCCATTTTTTTTTTAATTTAATTTCGTGAACGTGAATAGCAATTGTGAAAACCAAAAACAAAACAAAGGGGAGCATTTAGATTAGGTAAGAAGCTATGCTTGTGTTTTGGGGAGGAATAAGGAGAGTGTTATGTAGGCGCAAAAATTAGTTTTGCTAATAAGCTTAAAATTGCAACTAGGTGCGAAAGTATACGTAAAATACATGCATACATACACTCAGTCGCATAAGAAGGATCTCACAAAAGATCATTTCAATATTCTTCGTTAACAAAATATGAATGGTTGACTTATTCAAAGATTAACGAAGGTGCATTTTGTAAATATTGTGTGCTTTTTGGAAAAGCCACTTCACATAATGCTGAAGTAGGATATTTAGTATCTCGTCCCCTCAAAAAAATAAAAAAGCTCTAGAAGCATTTAAAAAGCACAATTACTCTCAGTATCATGTGAGTTCTCTTTTGGATGCTGAATCCTTCAAAAAACGTTTATAAAAAAAAGTATGCACAGTACAAGAGCTTTGTTACAGTGCATTTCAAAAAATTATTCAGGTGGGCCCCCCCCCCCAAAAATTTTTCTGGATACGCCACTGATGGTGAGCTATACTGAACGACCTAGTTCCTAGTTCACTAATCACTAGTCCGTTTGAAGAGAAGTTTGTTTTCTGTATCTGTTGATGTTGCAGCAGAAGTAGGTGTATATAGTTCGTTCGGCTCTCTCTAAGTTGGTTACTGCTTTCATTCCACTGGCCACTGCACATCCAAAGCAAACTAAGGTGATATGGTTTGGTATGAATACGTATAATGGATACACTAAAATTCCAATGTTCGTTAGCTCTTTAGTTCGTTATATTGAACTGAGCTGTTGAACTAAATGACCTATAATGTGAGGAACTAGTTCACTAAAGAAGCTGCTCTTAGAACTAGTTCGTTCGCGAACTACACAAGCCTAGAAGAACGTCTTAATTTTAGTACATGAATATTTTTTTTTTATCAAAAGCGTAGTATTTATTTTCGAGAAAAATGAGATATGTTTCTGTGGTTTTTTAACATTTATGTAGAAGAAACCGTTATTTTTGCACTAAAGTAAAATACTATTCTAAAGTACTCTTCAAGTTATTAAAAAAAAACCGTTAGTTACTAAGTTTTAGAATAACCCTGTTTTTTAGTGCATTTTTATCTTCGCTTATAAAAAAGTAGCATATTGAATACAGCAACAATTTGGTATAACTTCGTATTGTTGTTTTATTTTGATTTGATTTGATTTATTGATAAAAACATGCAACTTTTTTTTAAACGAAGATAAAAATGCACTAAGAAACAGGACTAATAATAGACTGGGTCCGTTTCGAAGTATTGATTTTTCCAAAAAAAAATTTGATTTTTTATTTTAAACTAAAAAATACTTTTTTGAAAATTTTGGTAAGCTATTTGAAATTTTGTGGAGCTTCTGCATAAAAAATGATTAAAATCAGTCACTCCATTTTCAAGAAAATAAAAAATATAAAAATGGTTCTTCGGGAGGTACCATTCATGAGCTACCTTTACTAGAAATAGTTTATTGATTTGTTTAACAAAAAATGTGTTTGAGAAAAATAAAATTTTGAAAAATTTGCTAATTTTTTTTTTTTAATTTTCTTGTTATTAGTAACTGTCTGCATCATTCTCAATGATCAAACCTTTTATAAGATTTGATCATTTTTTTAAACTGATCAAATCTTATTAAAATTGCCAAAACAATAGGTCTGTTCCTTTACTTTGAATTTCTGTGATTTTCTGTGCATTTCTGCGCATTTCAGTCCAAAGTTGTGTCAAAGTTCATATAAAAAAAATATTTTGACACAAGTTTGGACTAAAAATCACAGAAACCCAAAGTAAAGGATCAAGGCTAATAGTGTTTATTGTTTTTCGGATGAAATTTCATTTTTCGTATCTAGCTGATTGCTTTTTGACAGAAAAAGGAACAAATCATTCCACTGATTTGTGTTCCAATTTTTGACTGTTCCACTGGATGAACTCCATCCAAAAAAGTTTTTCTGACATTTCAATCAGAAAAAATTTTGGCGGCTGTTTGTTTGTTTTGCAAAGAATCTAGTTTTTCTGACACATTTTTTCTGATTGCTATAAACAACCATTAGAAAAAAAAATTAATTTCCTACTGTTTCAAGTTTTTTGGATGGGTTTTTTCTGATTGCTATATAACTGGCGCCCAAGAAACTAATAATTGTATGTTGCTCGTTTATTAGATATTCATAACCATGACATATGCATGAATAATCCCAAATTATATTTCAGTGAAAGAAGTGAATTAGGAATGCGAATAATGTGGAACAGAGGTCGACCAATATCACTTCTAACATCTTGGAATCCATTTGCAGATGACATATACCATGGAGAACAGTTAAAGATCATCCAATTTTGCAAGCCAAAAGTAAGAAAAATAAAGAATTCACGTACAAATTTTTTTTTTTTTTTTTATTATATGAAATTCTAAATAACATTTTTGTTTTGAAGGCAACGATAGCATGTCTTTACAAGAAAAAGAAGAATTCGATAGTAAGAAGCACATCTATACAGCTGAATCATTCCATGAAACTCTACGTTCAATATTCGCGAATGCTAATCCAGATGGAGTCGATTTCAGTTGTGATTTTAAAGAAGGTCCAATTCTTATGGAGAATTACGTTGGTGTGGGAGCAGTTATACACAACAAGCATAATTTTGGATTTTTTAAAGTTCGAGGCAAATTTAGTTTTTAAAGAAAATTTCTTCTATTTCATACTGTCTAATATCTAATGTATAATGTATGAACTAGTATTCTTAAACTTGCTGTTATATTAAAAAAATTAACTACCAACGAACTCTACCAAATCATACTAGAATTTTGTTACACCCATAATCATTACCTATTAAACATACATTACCTAAATTCCTATCTAATGTGATTTAAGTAAATTATTAAATTTATTAAATCCTTAATTTAAACAAAAAGGATTTTGGAAAATTCGGTATTAAAAAATTTAAATTCTAAGTTGTACAATTTTGGTTTAAATTAATAAATTTCCACAAAATTACGGAAAAATATTTTATCAAGGTGAAGCTACAAAGCTATTTTGAAAAAGAATAACTTATGGTACAAGACAAGACAAGACTTGACGTTGCCATACAACTTTCCCAAATATATGTAAAGTGGGAAAAGTTGCTGCAATTTAAAGTGAATATTTCTGTGTTCAACAAGTGGTGCCATGTAAAATTTATGATGTAAAAGAGCTATGTCTTCAACAGCCATCCGTTGCCGTGCTGAAATAAATAGGAATCAACTCCAGCAATAAAAGTCAGTCAACCTCTTTGGCATTATTTTCTCTTATGTTCAAGTTGCTTGGTACTTATAAGAACTTTTAAAATATGCAAGTCCCTATAATATAGAAAAAACTTAAATACGCGCATAGAGGTTAGTATGTGAATTATGTCGTGAATCCATACAAAATTTCCATTTTTATTCACCCATGAACGTGCTCGTGAACCTGTCTGGAGACTGTTTGTTCACGAGCAATCCCGTGCAAAATGTACAGGAACTCTTGGTGAACAGTTGACAGTTCGATTACAAGTCCATTGTATATAAATTCTATAGTATTCTCATGAAGAAAAAAAGCTCGTAGCCATCTAGTGTCCAAATGTAATCCTAATTTTCGTTAAGGGATCTCGGTAAGGCGATCACAGCGAGCCTATCGACCAAATGTCAACCTACAAAATCGTGTTTCATGAGAATACTATAGAGTGGATACATAATGACAAGTCATTTGAGGCGTTGTGATTTAAAACGTTAAAGCCAAGTACGCAGATCGCGTTAAATTTCTGCTCTCACATTTCTCTCCAAACACCAGCCAAAACCCTAGCTAAATTATGATATAAGTTTTCGGTGGAGAATGTATAACAAAAAAAACTGCTGTTCTCTGAAAATAAATTTTTCGAAAATATTTCAAGGAGCTGTGATTCAATAGTTCAAATTAATCTTATGAACTAAAATAGAATTTTCTCTTTGACATTAGGTCTGATCCCTTTCTTTGGGTTTCTGTGATTTTAGTCCAAACTTGTGTCAACAAATTTTTTGTATATGAACTTTGAAACAACTTTGGACTAAAATGCGCAGAAATGCAAAGAAAATCACAGAAATTCAAAGTTAAGGAACAGACCTATTGATAAATCCTTTGTCCTCGAACATTTTTCGTCTATATTATTTTTTTCACAAAGTACAGTTCACATACATAAATCTCAATAGCCCTGTCACAATTTAGAGGGAGAATCAATGTGCCGGAGCATTTATTTCACGCCCTAAATTTTTACAGATGAGATTTGTTTCCTCGTGTGAATGGAACAAGAGATTTTTAAGGAGATTAAAAGAAAACGTCAAAAAAATTCCAGCAACTTGTTTCTTCGTGTGAAAGGGGACTAAACTGCTATAAATTGTCAAATACATACGGTGAGCATCCGTCCCCGGTTTCCCGGGATTGTCCCATATTTCTATAGCCTGTCCTGGTTTATTTTTTAGGAAACCCGGGACGTACAAGTGTCCCGTATTCAGATATTTGTCGATTATTTGTCCCGTATTTGCACATTCTTTATTCAACTTTGCGTAAATCCTTATTCATTTAATATTTTCCGACTCATTTTTGTTACAATGCTCTTGTGTCAAAAAGACTACGAAAACGATAAATCTTTTACGTTTAGATGTCAAACAAAAACATCCTTATGTAGTCACTATTCTACCTCTTAACGCGTTTAGCTTGAAATGACTCTTCTTAACGTTATATAAATTGTATGAATAACATTTTTGGGTTTGGAAATAACTCCTAGTTAGCTGGCTTAGTTAGATAAGTTGGCTCAGGGGCCAAACTCTCCCGCTGCTTCTGAAATAACTCAGGGTTAACTTATTGTCAGGTCTAGCAAACTCTGATTAAACTCAAAGGTAACTCTGCACTGAAAAACTGGCCCTTATTTTAATAATGAAATGTTAAGTAAATTTTTTGTTTTAAGTTTTTAGTAATGTTGTGAAGACATTATATATTATTATGGTTCCTTTCTTTTTCGTTTGTTTTTCTTGTATTATGATTTTCTTTAATTTTTAACTTACCCTGAAGCCACACGAGCGAGTAATCGCTAGCGAGTTACTAATACATCGAAACTTTTCCTACTCGCTAGCCAACTGGCTTGCCTTTTTGAAACCAGTTGGGAAGCGAATAGAGCGGCGAGTGATTTGACAATTAATGTATGTACCCAACTCGCTAGCGAGTACTCGCTCGTGTGGCCTCCGGGTTAGATACTACATAAAAATTATTGAAAAGTCCAATAATTTGTACACGTTTTTAAATTTTTCACTTTTTGTCCCGGGTTTTGCTCCCAGAAATATGGTCACCGCATCAAACTGGCACTCGTTTACATGGGAGAGAGTGTTCCACTATTTCTTTTGGGTTTTCAGATACGATACCTCTGGTTAGATGAGTATTATCTTTCTAGTTGGCTGCTCAAACAGTAGCCATTTTACCTTGGGGGTGGCAAAGTACTCATGAGTAGATGAAAATTATAATCTAGTACTTCCATCTAATCGCTCTGGAGCAGAGTAGTTCAGAGGCATCTGATTAGGTTACGAGATTATCTTTATAAACGAAATTTTGTTTTCAATTTGCTTACAAATGAAGACACCCTGGTAATTTGAGATAATTTAGATTTTAATAAGTCGCTTTAGTTTTTCAATGTGAAATGTGTATATTTAGTATTTGTAAAATAAAAATAAACGAATGCAAAATTCTGTTCAAATATTACAATTCATTGATAATTAAAAATGATTTGCTTCTTTCAGACCTACTCGCGGTTTGCCATGGCTGTCAATCTACCCAAATAGTATAAATTTTTTTAAATTGCCTACAAGAATACTTTCGAAAGAATATTCTACACACACTTTCTCAAGTTATTGAAGTTTGTATACATATACGTGCAAAAATCCACTAAAAAGAGAAAGTGTGTGTCGAATTTCTCATTTTATTTTTCTCGTAGAATATATGTTATGCGATCCATTGGAAATGACTAGCAAAGTACTTGCAAGTTATTTCGCCACCTCCAAAGGAAAACGCGTAGTGTTTTTTTTTTTGTATCGGAATTGTACTGAACGCGGCTCACTCTCACTTTCACTTGTAAACCCATTCAGCCAGAGCCAGCTGTTTGACAAATGTCAAAATAAAAAAACGAAACCACAGAAATAAACTACTAAAAAAAACTAAAAAACCAAATAACTTCTTGTTTTTACGCTTCTTGTGTTTGTGTTATAAATAATTAAATAAAAACTATGCTTGCAAAGCATGCTCTTATCGGTAATTGCATTTCATTATATAATAATTATCTTTTCAAAATAAATGGGAAACTAAACAATCAGGTGGCGGAACTGGCTTCATTGGAAATCACTTGAATAAACACCTCATCCAGAATGGCTACAAAGTCACTGTGGTATCCCGAATGCCGGGTTTGAAACGCATCACATGGCACGAGCTTGAGAAGAATGGTGTCCCTAAAGACATAACAGCAGTTGTCAATTTATCTGGACAAAATGTCTTGGATCCTACTCGCCGATGGACCCCTGGGTAAGAGTTATACAATTCGTCTCCCGAATTTCACCACAACTGAATTTCACAATGCATTAGGTTCAAGCAAAACGTATGGAATTCGAGAATAAATACAAGTTCAGCCCTAGTTAAGGCTATACAAAGCTCACCAGATGTCAAAACATTTATAAATATATCCGGAGTGAGTCATTATAAGACCGATGGGCGGGTTTATTCTGAGAATGACCCAGTCGAAGGTTTTGATTTTATGTCCCGCCTTTGCTTGGAATGGGAGAAAGCTGCTACAATTCCTTCTGGCGTAAACTGCCGTTCGGTAAGTTGTTTTGACTACATCAGTCCTACCATCTGTCTCACAATGTGACTTCATAAGGTGAAGATTCGAACTGGAGTTGTCGTTGGTCGTGGAGGAGGCATGATTCAGTCTTTAATGTTACCGTTTCAACTTGGTCTGGGTGGACCTATGGGCAGTGGGAAGCAACCTATTCCTTGGATTCATATCGAAGATCTGTGCCGTCTTATACAATACTCAATAGAAAATGAAAAAGTCAGTGGAGTGGTGAACGGAGTTGCACCTGAATTATGCACTAACGGAGAATTTAGTCAGGTTGGTATTATAAATATATGCAAAACTGTTAGATCTAAAATAATGTAATTAAAATAGACCTTCGCAAGTGCTCTTTGTAGGCCTGCATTCTTTGCTGTTCCTGAATTTGCAGTTCACTTATTGTTTGGTAAAGACAGGTCCGCTTTGTTGTTGAGTGGAGCAAAAGTTGAACCTAAAAGAACACTGGAATTGGGATTTGAATACAAATATCCGACAGTAAAACTGGCCTGCCAGGAGGTCGTTCAAAAAAAATGAATAACCAAATAAATTATTGTTATAAATGTTTCTTAAATTTGCTGAATGTAAAAACAAAAAATATAATTATTGATCTTAATTTTTGCAAGGCAGTGCGAATGGACATTTTTATGTGAAGTTTTAATCAATCAAGAAATATCATTTGAAAAGGGAACCCTGACAATCAGTAGTGATAGTCAAATCAAAAGGGTGAAGTCCACTCAGAATTGAAAGTTTTATAAATTTCACTAAATATTAATACTTAAGGTTTGACAAAGAAACGAAATAAGTACCTTGAAAAAAATTGCAAGATGAATTTTTCAGTTTTCCCGAACTTTTACATTTAAGAACTCGACCAAAGTTTATAAATATGACTTTAAATGTGTTTTGTCAGTTAAATGGAACAGTTCATTTTCAATAACCGTTAATTTTATAATTTAATTACTTTGACAGATGAAATTTTGTTGGGTTGGTTTTTGATGCCCATGAATCATTGGATTCACGTAAAATGTATTTGCTTAAAATAACCCTGAGTTCATAATAGTCATGGTGCAACACTGCCAAAAATAATTGTTAAGAAATTATATTAGGCCCTTTTCGAAAACATCAACTGCGTCAAAAATGCATTTGCAGACTGTTTTTTAACGCAAACTGCAAGTCTTCTATTCGAAAACGCAAATACAAATTTTACTTCATTAGCATTGTGTTCGATAGTGAAGCCTGCTAAAGTCACATGTTCGAAAACATCATCTGCGGTGCAGCTGTGCAGTAAAAAATCGAGTTAACGAACAAAATATATAAAAACCAGAGAGCGTGTTTGTAAACGTCGAATTCGTTTGCAAGTAAATCGACTGACGTTGATCAAACTGATTTTGTGCAAGGACGATTGCATATTTGACGATTGCAGTACCTGCGTCCAAAAATGACGATCATTTGATGATCAAATTGACTTTGATTTGACGTTTTCGAAAACGGCCCTTAATGTACATTTTTAGTAAAATTTATTGTTATTGTTGAAAGCAAACACCCACGCTTCTTAAAGTAGAAAAACTATAGATCAATGGAATATGAATTTTATAGTGTGTCGGCATTTTAGCTTTTATGAACTCGACTGAATAAGCTCTATTAAATCTAGTATTTTTCGAGTACAAAGCGTTTCTGTTATGATTCTCAAGAATATTTTTTGCCTTAAAACAGCAGAAACTTCTATATTCCGTAGTTTATAGGATTAAGGATTTCACTGATGGTACAGTCAAACTAGGGTATGACATCACAAAAATTCGTAACAGGTTGGACTTTGCATATTATTGTTCCTCAAAATCTAAATCATAACAGGCAAAATTGCCGTATTCCCTCTCTCAGCGCTTCCCACACCATTACCAACCTCTACTTTTAAAATTGATTTATTTCAATACTATGTAAACGAGAATGTCATAGGTCAGAATCTCTGTACTTAGCTTGTAAGCGACAAAGTTTCCAAACATCAGTTTTTACATATTTTTACCCGAGTGGTGATTGGAAACCTTGCTGTTTTGAGAGGAAAACAAACGAGGAGGATTAAATACATTTTTTTCAGAACTTATTATGTAGAAGTTTTGGAAAAACATATTTAGAAGTGAAGAAATTCGACGTCAAATGGGTTTTTGATATGTTTATGCTGAAATTTCTCAAAAACGACGTGACGAATTTTGACGAATTTTTAACGGCAATTTTGTTTGTAGACCAGTGTTAACATCAAACAAAATATCAACTGATGGCGGAGCAAAAGTACATCGATGACTCTGGTCTGAAGCTGTTTCTATCGTTCTTGTGATCCTTATAACCGTCGAAAACATAAATCACGTTTTTGCTAAAATGCTTTTCTATATATTTTGTAGTTACAAATATTTTCAATCGACGATGTATGTTTGTACTTTGTAGTATGCATGTTATATTAGATATCATCGAAATGTTTTCCATGCCCTGAATTCAAATCTGACCTCAGAATCGCTCCATCGCGTCAGGTTTTCGAGATACTGGATTCTAAATATGTATGCAAAAACACTTTTTTTATATAAAGTTATGTCATATAACGAAAAATTCACTTAAATCCTGAGTGAATAACATGACCGTCAAGTACAGGTTTCTAGAAACGGTTTCCGAAACATGATTTGTAAACAAAAAACTTTGGATCCTTTGGTCGAAGAGGCACTTTCTCAATGTAAAAAAAGTCTTAATACAAATCTATTTACATGCCAAAATTCATTCTGATAAATGTTGATAAATAATGATAACAAAGGGTTTTAATCTTTTTGTTTTTTAGGAGTTATAACAAAAACTTGATTTTGTTCTGTTTAAATATACATAACTAGTTCGGATACTTTTGTCATTTATTTATGTTAGATCGCTCTCCATTTTTCTAAGACATTTCGCTTACCATTCTGACTTAGGCGGCGCAACTTCCTGTAGGAGCCTAAACCTCAAGCATCTGAAGTTTATATTTAATAATCCATAGTTTGTCCCAACTTTTTAATATTAATACATATATAAATTAAGGGGTATCAAGAAGAATATCCAAAGATCCTAACGCTTAAATTGCAATTAATTTTAATTGACACTTTCAGCAAAACGAAAATCTTAAAAAGCTTTTGTATACATCCCTTGAAATGTTATGCCAATCAAAACCACTCTTATTCTTTTTCTTGGAAATGGATCCAAACTATGTATGTATTTCAAAATAGTAAATTCGATAGTCTCCTTTTGCGAACATCAGCTTTAAGCTAAATTATTTTTTTATTACTTTAGTTTTTTTTTTTTATTTTACATAAAATTTGAAATATAATTTCTTAAACCGACTCAAAGTAATTAAATACAACCGCGTTACAATATCATCTTATGCACCTTATTATGTGTTTAAAAAACTGTTTTACAGAATTTTGTTCCCATCCTTTTCCACATGCTTACAATCTTCTCTGTAAATGCAAAATAGCGTTCCGTTTCTCTAACTAGAGCATTTTACTAAATGTTCGTATTTATTTAAAAAATATTTTAAGTTGTAAGTGCGTGTGTTGTAAAATTGTTGGTATTACAATGTTGATCAAGAAGTGTTGTAAATGATGATGATGATTGCGTGGCTGGTCATTTATCACAGCTACCCTTGGCTAAATGCTTTTGCAATGCCTGTGGAATGGAATCTTTCGTTTTGGAATTATTGCCCTGTCCAAGGAGCGATGGCACCAATAGTTTTCCTTCTTGAATTTGTTTGATCTTCATCATAAGATCATAGTTGATGTGATCACTGACAACAGAGTCTTTTCTGCAAACAAAAGGAAACAATTTTTACTAATTTACATACGTTTACTGATTTTATTGATTCAAAATAAGGAAAAAGATGAGCAAAATCGGATGTGGCATGGATTGAGCATATCTGAACTCAATATACATATGAATTTGTTTATTTTAATTGTAAAACTTTGGAGTGCAATATCAATTAAGCTTAAATGAAGAACATGCTAAACAATTTTATCTGACGGAGGAACGATAGTGAATTGCACTAATCCGCGAAGGATTTTCGACCAATCAGCCTACCCTGTTTCATGGTCAAAATTTTTCAGTAATTCTAGACAGTCATATTAAAGACATAATAGATGGATTTCCTCTTGAAAACTGTCAACCGCATATCTAAAGGGTAAGTATATGAAAACGAACATCATTAGGTTGTGCGTACAAGTGAGAAAAATATCAAAATCAAAGAATATACTCTCGCTACCTTCTTAGATGTAGAAGGGGGCTATCAACAACGTTCAAACCGAATCTGTTCTAGTCACTCGTTGACTTCGATGTAGAGGACTACATCAGAGAGAATCGATATTATTCATGATTAGCAATAGAAGGATTGAAACTTATACGCCAGCATCAGGTTATATAAACTCAACAAAGCACATCATTAGAGGGACGAACCAGGGCGGTGTTCTGTCACCGTTTCTATGGCTTTTAGTAATGAACAACATAACAGGTCAGGAAGGCCAGTATAGCTGTTGCTATTTATAGCCAAAGACCAAGATACCGCATCTCAAACAACTACCAAAAATCAGCTTTAGATGCGGTCGGTCGGGGGAAGGGAAACATTCTCACGTATTGTATCACATTGTATCACATGCAACCCTTTATTCGCCGCAAACCCACGACACGGCGACCGCCGCCGACGATTGTAAAACTTATACATAGACGGGGTTCTCACTCACACATCTATGGGGTCACCACTGGATGCAATATCTTGGTATTATAATATGGTCTTTGATATAGCCTTTTATGACTGTAGCAAAACCTTTGATAAAAAGCATATACAGCTTACGTTCAAAGATGGATTGTGGTGCTGGTTCAGGAATCTTTTCTGAATCTCTTATCATCATCCATTCATAGATAACTTGCGGAAAGAGTAAACATTCCCTCTAGAGTTGTTAAGGTCATTATATTCTAAGTTTTTCTTACCGGATCCAATCGTAGGTGGAACAGGCTCATCAACGGCACTATATCCAGGAAGATTTGCCCCGACTATAATGAGTCCCTAGCAATTGATGTGATATTCATAAAACGAGCTACTCGTTGTAGTTTTCTAATGATTACCTTCTGTAACGTATTCTCTGTTACACTCCTAAGACCGCGAGAAAACTAAGGACCACATGTTTCTAAAGGGAGTTCAGGATGCACAGTTGCCGCAGGATTTTTTGAGCTTCAGGCGGGGACCTTCATTAGAGGCCTCATGCCTCGTGGAGTGTGCAGACTTAGGTCTACTGGAACGTCGCATCCAAACATTAAACTGAATGATCCCCTAAAATGGCAAAAATACACGTGCAGCTTTTATCATGCAGAGAAATTGAATTGAACACTGGTTCTTATGGGAGCAGACACACTCAGGGGCTGTACAATTTGTTTATTTCTAACTTATTCATCAGACACCGAAACATTTCGAGGGAGAATAATTCTTTTATACACAAGCCTTCAAATCAACCAATTCGAAAAATTCGGTTCTGATAGTTCGATCTTCAGAGTAAAGGCATTTAAAGAAAGGTTAAAATTTGAGGAGGTGAACAAATTTCATACCATAAAGCACATAAATTGTTAAAGTTATTACCCCAACCCTCTTTGACAAATTTTTAAATGGTCTTATTGAAACAGGAAAAAGAGAAAGGGCAAGGGCGCTCGGATATTCAAGACAAAGATTTTTAAATAAAGTTAAAGTATAATAATTCTACACTCTTGTGTATATAAATTATTGCAGAGTGCAGAGTGCCGAAAAACTTCATTCCAAATGAGTGATTGAGTGCAATGCATCATAAATATAAAAAGGAGGTACGTGATTCGGGTACGACGACGCTGTACGATTTTGTTGTCAAACTCAAAGCGAGGAAGATGACCCTCAAGGGCGTTAGCCCACAAATTCCTCAACTCAAATTCACTTTTTTCCACAGATCAAATATTAAAATTTTGATTTAAAATATTCATACAATTCGAAACAAACTGATAAAGCATTATGGTGACTAGAGTTAAGCACTATAGCGATTTAAGATAAGGATTTGTATTATAATTAGTTCCTTATCTAAAAAAACTTAATCAAGCATGTGATTCAAGACATTTTTACAGCTATAGATTACTCATCAAAGAATATTTTACTTTTAATGTTGATAACAAGAATAGGACCTTGGTAATCAATGGAGACCCTATTCAAAATCTTAGAAGCTCCCTAAACAATGCCTCTGATAATGTGTTCTGGCAAATTTTCACTTGAATGAAAAATTATAAACTTTTCAAATGAAATATAAGGTAGATGAATCAAATGAACTATCAAGAAGAATATAGAGAAGACCAAATGAATGTACAGTGGCCGGGAGAGCAACAGAAGAGGCAGCAAGTAGTGACTTTTAAAAAGCCAATGTACTCTGATAACTAATCTCAGCTAAAAAAAAAGAACAAAACAAAGTCGATGAACCGCAAACCGTAATTAGATTAATTTTGTTGTATGTGAATAAAGTCTAGGACTTTTAAATTATTTTTAAATTTAGCTCAGCTCACCACACAATTACTAAAATAGGTCCTAGAGGGTGTATATGTTGGAGCTACAACAAATGACAACTTAAAACCGCTAGAACTCAACGACAAATTAAAGTTTTAATATGTCATTAAAGAGAAAATGAAACCCAAAGAGAGAAAAAAATAATATTTTTCAATTACACATGCCAAAAATCAAATTTTTCTTTTTTTAAACTATTGAGTTACCCATTAACTCTTAGGTTTTTTTTTCGAACTTACTTGTACTCAGGATGATTTAGAACTTCCTCTCTCATCCATGTGGCAGTTGTTGTAAATTCTCCCGATGCTCGTTTCTGTATCAGACGTAAGTACTGCTCAATGGTACAATGGGTATCGGCATCAACTTCCATTGATTGTAGGTAACTTTTGATTAGTGGAATGAGTCCTGGAAAGCCATCAGTCTAGAAATAAATTTCATCTTTAACAACACACTTAAAATTGAAAGAACGAAATTATTATAACTTACTTTTCCATTTATGATTTCATCAATCGACAATCGATCATACTCATCTGGACAACAGCCGTGTCCGTTAACTTGTTCTCCGCATGGTTTGGTTTTCTGAATTGATTTTCTAAACCAGAATTTTTCTTTGCGGCAGGCATCGCGTTTTTGAGCTGTTTGCATATTTTCATCAACTTTGCTAATTGGAATTAGGAAATCCAATTGATAGGAAAGTATGACCCGAGTGAGAAGGACAACAAAGCACACAAATGCAGCATTTTCAAAATCTGTCATCTGAGCTTCACATGGTCGGAATTCAACACGCCAACCAATCGACGAATTTGGCGGTGGTGGTTTGAAACGCATTGTCTGCCAATTGGTCGATTGAATGTTCTCAAAATGATCTGTGTCTTCTTTGTCATTCTGATCAACTCTCTCACTGAAGAGAGATACTGTATCACGGATGAACAAATGAGCAACGTGTTGTGCTAATAGATGATCAATTCCTCCACTACGCAAGCGTTGGTAGACAGCTTCGTCATAAACTAAAGGCACATCGTTGTATCTGCAATGCAAATAACAAATAGAATGTTATACATGAAGGTATAAAAACTCGCTTAAAGCCTATACCTTTCACCTTCTGGCGATAGGAACGAATCAATGGAATCATATCTCGACTTTAGAATTCTAAATTTATTCTCTTTGAGAGGCTTCAGACCGCGTTCTTCTTCGGTACGACAGTCAACAGACGCACTTATAACATTCCAGCGGCAATCCGACTCCGTCAAATAGCCTCGATATATTGGTGAAGCGGCAGTTAGGGCCAGCATTATAGGACACAGTGGTGTCAATTGGTCGTACAATGTTCTTGCTTCGACTATGTTACATGCTTGAAAAGTCACCTGCAAACAGCAACAACCCATGCCAAAGCCCATGGCATCCAGATGCACTATATCTGGTTCACCAACTGGACTTCCAGCAACTGGAATTTTTGTATTAGCATCCTTGAAAACTGCAACAGAGAGAAGGTTAGAGGATTCTTTTTCTCGAGAGACAAAATCAACTACCTTTTAACTTAATATCGACTTTCTCTCCACGTCGCATGCGAATGTTTCGTGTTAGCGTCTTAAAACGAGGATGTCCTGGGAATATAGCCTCATCTGGAAAGTATAATGATCGAGCCGAACCCTTGACATCATCAGGATTTGGACTACATATAGGATGTGTGAACGCTGGACAACCAAGACGTGGAAAATTTGTTATCGACATCACACATTCGTCTGCCTTGAGCAATTCAGAAACCTCCTCACGGCGATTTCTCATATTTGCTTCCACAAGATTAAAGTGCGCTAGCAAACCGCCAAATGGTTTGCCAGGGGTACCTTCGATCATGTAAGCTCCGTATTCTGGTCGCCATAGCGATTTGACGCCATTCGGATCAGCAAGTTCTTTTTCATTTAACTTTTCAAGAATTTCTTGGGATCTCAACGAGACCCTAGCCACTTTATTTTGTTCATCAAACTTAACAATTATATATTCAACCTGGAATACAGAGTTTGTTTAATACGATGGCGCAAAGGTTGGGAGGTTTTTATTCTTACCTCATCACCCCATTTAAGTATGTCCCCCTGACGATCTTTTAATCTATGGTACAAATTAATAAATTGCTCAATGCCATGGTGACGCACATGTTCGGCTAGCTTTTTTGTTTCCTCCCATGAAAGGGGACTTCCTTCACTCAACAATCCCATATTGTCTGTAAAAAGAATACAAATTCAGTTAAATAACCTTATTTTGTCACTATAATGATCTTAATGTTACGATATGAAGAAAAGTAAGTTTTAACCAAGATAAAAAAATAAGGAATTATAATAATTGTTAACTAAAACAATGAAAAGATAATTAATTGCACTGCAAAAGCTTTTATTCTCGCAAGTTACAAAAACAAGTTATAAGATAAGACTACCTTGATTGACTGCGATGAACCAGGTTTGAATGCTAATTTCTACTAAAATAATTGTTTGTAAAATCTTCTGGTTTTTTTTTACTATAAAACAAACCATCAATCAAATTTAATACAAACAAGTACATTTCTAGACTGGTGTGGCAAGTTAGATAAGCCAAATATTGTATCACTTATTGCGTTTCAAACACTAATAGTATTAAGTTTATCTTAGTGTTCCATAATTGCATTTTGAAATATTTAATTAATATTATCAAATGCACTACTTAATAGCACCAAGCTAAAAAAATATTTCCTTATTACTCAAAAAGACTTAACTTTTGAGCTTCTTGTGATTGTTTTTCTTTACACACATTTGAATTTTTTCCCACATTACTTATTGACAAGCATTGGCCTTCAATATCCTAAATTGACATTGAATTAATTATAAGTGTCTGTTATTCCAAGACGAAGCCAGATGGATTCAGTTAAAACAAATAAAAAGATTATAGCTTAATGTACACTTTAATTATTGTAGCTGTCGTCTACTTGTACAAGAAAAATTTAATGTGATGTGATAGTGCGGTGATTTTATACATACAGCCATAGCACACTTATACTCACTGCTAGATAAAATAATTATAAAAACGACATTTTGTGTTTGCAACTTATGCTTCGTCACCCTGGAATTGTTGATGGATTATTGATTAAAAAAAAATAATTTATGCATGAGTGAAGAAATGTTAAGGAATATGGTGCTGTATAGTAATAAAATATATTGTAATTTAAGTACAATTACAAAGTTATTGTACTTAAGCGTAATTACACAGGTCTGGTGCCATTGACAATAGATGTTGTACCCACAAACGGCTTATTCAAGCGAATTTTGTAAAGTTTCTTTTGTAACTCTTTTCGCATTTTCCACTAAGTATAAACAAGGTTCATTATTTAACAGAATTTTTGACCCTTCTGAAAGTGTTTTATATTCGCATTCAGAATATTTTGTATCCAACAAACTGATTGAAACCTTAACGGTCTAGTACGTCGTTTTTCTTCATCACTATCAAATACGACAGCATATAGTTTATTTTTCTATCAGGGGTGAAGGCTATTTTACAATTTATCAACTTTATAGGCATAGTTAAAATTTATTATGATAAAGTCACTCACTAATCTAATAAATTCTCAAGAGTTCTACTTTGTTATCCTCGTGTCTTAATAAACAAACAAAAGATTATCATTTAGTATTGCTTTATCAGTTGATACAGTTACATATAATACAACAAGATTAGCAAATATTGTGATAACTTCGAAATTGTGATATCAGTAAATAGACAATGTCAGTAGGAATCGGTCTGTTAGCACGGATTTGTCGAAGCTCCAGCAAAAGAAAAAAAAAATGTTAAAATTCGTTTCATTTGTTCGATCGGTGCCTCGGAGTCAGAGCGTATTATTTAAAAATAAATCGACTGATGTAGCTCAAAAGTGTTTCCTCTCAAGAAGCACAAATTATTTTTCCGAGGGAAAAGAAAGCAAATCTTCGCTGGAGCTTCCGAAGAAATGTGATGTTTTAATTATAGGCGGTGGCGGATTCGGATCTTCCACTGCATATTGGCTAAAGAAAAAGGCTCGCGATAGCTTAAACGTTGTTGTCATCGAAAAGGATTGCACTTATACCAGAGCATCGACACCATTATCGGTCGGTGGACTGCGTCAACAGTTTTCGTGTCCAGAGAATATTCAAATGTCTTTGTATGGTGCAGAGTTTTTTGATACTGTACATGAACATCTGGGGGATTGTGAATTGAGTTTCAGACCGAATGGATATTTGATTTTAGCTTCTAAGGACGGAGCGGCTAATTTGCTAAGCAATTCAAAGACCCAAAACGAATTAGGCGCTCGAAATGAGGTTCTAACACCGGAAAAGCTAAAGCTGAAATTTCCGTGGATCAGTACGGAAGGAGTTGCACTTGGATGTTATGGACTCGAGAAGGAGGGTTGGTTCGATCCCTGGGCTCTTCTCATGGGTTTCAAAAACACTGCTCGAAAGCATGGTGCCGATTACGTAGACGGTGAGCTTATAGAATTTGGATTCGGAACAAAGCCAGAGGGACAGCAATTGCAGAAAGCTAGTGTAAAACTCGCCAACGGTGAAGTGCAATCTATTGAATTCACGAAATGCGTCATTGCTGCTGGAGCTTTATCAGGGCAAGTGGGTAGGTTGGCAGGAATGGGAAATGGAACAGGACTTTTGAGCACTCCATTGCCGGTTGAGCCCCGCAAACGATTTGTTTATGTATTCGATTGTCAAGGTGAAAATGCACCTGGATTAAAAACACCACTTACCATAGATCCCAATGGAACGTACTTCAGGCGTGACGGTGAGGGTGGCAATTATTTATGTGGCAGAAGCCCAGACTGTACATGTGAACCACCTATTGATGACCTCGAAGTAGATTTTAGCTTCTTTGAAGAAGAAGTCTGGCCAACATTAGCGAATCGTGTCAAGGCATTCGAGTCGATTAAAGTTCGAAGCAGTTGGGCTGGCTTTTATGAATATAATACATTTGACGAAAATGGAATCATTGGTAGGCATCCTTATTATGAAAATGTATTCATTGCAACTGGATTTAGTGGTCATGGAATTCAACAGACACCAGCTGTAGGAAGGGCGATTTCGGAGCTGATCATTGATGGACGATTTACAACTATTGATCTAACTCGGCTAGGATTCGAAAGGATTATTAATGGCAATCGTATGCCAGAAGTTCATATCTACTAGTGTATTATAGTAATGTAAAATATGATGGATTTAAAGTGAATATAAAGTTATTTAAACAAAAACCTAGTGTTAATAAAAGTTAAATTTTGTATTTAATTAAAGAAAAAAATTATTTAGATACAAGCACTCTTTACTCGTGATGCTTCGCATGTTTAAGAAACTTTTGTGCTATTAGAAAAATATTTAAATAAATAATTTAGAAATAAAATCAGATAAACATTCTATCAAAGAATCATTCTATGTATTTTTATTTAAGCGCATTTATATATTTTGAATCGATTAAAAGATGCTACATATCTCTACTTGCGGCAAATTTATGGTGCTAACTGCTGTTTCTCGTTTATATGCAGGGCAGAACGGTCGAATAGGATAAACGAGTGTTATCGATTAGAAACAAACTTATTTCAACTCCACTCTATGCGGTAGGTTTATTAAAAAGTCAAAGGGCCATCGCATTCTGGTGTAATCCAAAAGTGGGGAAAACAAAGTTAATAGGCGAGAAAATTGAAGTGATCGAAATGAAACAGGCCAAATGTTCAGCCTTGTTTCGACTAGAATAACAAAATTTGAACGCAAATTGTCAGTTTCATTTTCAGGCGAAGCAAAAAATAAATATGTTGCTATGTACATTTCAATTGATATTTTATTTTTAAGGCACTGTTAACACTCAAATATGGTGCGAGTGAACTTGGTTCGACCGTGGAAAATATAACTAAATATAAACTACCTAAATGTTTTGTAGAATTGGTGCCCTCTGGAATTGCTTACTTGATTACGAACTTCATTTTATTGTTTTATTGAACAGAACAGCACCCTATAGGAAAATGCACCTGTACTTCTCCTCTGTGTGATGCTTTTTCTTGGTCGGTCAGGGACTCCCCCATTTTAGTTTTGTTTTAATTTTCCTGCCTAGCCAAGCGTTGTTTTTGAATGATTCGGCTCGGTTTGCTTTTAGTCATATCAAAAGCAAATCGAGTTGTAAAACGAATTGGCCAATTCAATTGGATTTCTGTAAGGGTCTTTTAACTCATCGACATCGTAGCCTCTTTAAAGTAATTTGACAGTTGATGGCTGGACAGATGGGAGCCAAACTATATCTGTGGTGTTTGGAAGAAACATGATAGCTTCTTTTAAAATTTTGCGTCTTTACTTCCACTTTACATCGAGCTACAGCCTAAACTGGTGCACCGATTTCCTTCAAAATTGGACAATGCTTGACTTTAAACATGTTCATAACTATTACAAACTATAAGGGCGCAAATTTTAAAATATAGTTATCATGTTTCTCCCAAACACCACAGATATTTATAGTGTTTTCATTTGGTTGTTAGGAACGTTCGGAAGCATTCCGAATGCTTATGAAAACGAGCTCTGGGGCAATTTAAATTTGTACGTCTATATTATAGTCTAAGCCGACAGCAAATTTTGGGAGTGGATGTATAACCAACAGCGGAGCATGAGGGATTATAGGTACATGTATCGTGATATCGAATACCGAAGTCTGGCAGGTTTTGTTTTCAGCCTTTGGAAGGGATGTGATAGTCAAAAAGCGCTAGGTTCCCTTTTATATTTTCAGGGTTATAACCTTTTTAATTAATTTAAAAAAGTCTTATATGATGTCCTATTATTTTTTCTAAACATTAACACCACAATCTTGACGGTCCGATTAATATTAGAACACAAGATATAACCATTTTACGTGAAGCTTATCACCCCTTTTTTGAAGATTGAAAACAAATCAACAAATAAAGTCTCCACAGAAACGCCGATAAGGTTTGCTTAAAAAGCTTAAATCATGGGTCCATTTATCGCATCACCAAGATTGAGACTTAGGGAAAATGAAAGTGCATCATTTCCTATTTTAACTTGCGATGTAGGTACTATAGAGCAAATTTGGGATTCGTGTAAAAAATTTTTTTTTGAGATAACTATCAAACATAACATTACGATGATAGAGAACAAGAAAAACGTGGATGGCACAATTCTGTCTGTCTGATGCAATTTTCTTCAAATTTTGAACTTAAGGTTTTTTGTAACTCTCCAGAGGGGAAATTGAAATTTTGTTTAGCTCTAAAAATAACGGTACTTGCCATACAACTGTTAAGGGAAAGCTAATTTATCTCAAAAACGGCTCCAACGATTTTTATAAAAACAAATCAGTGTATTATTGTAGACATAGTGAACTTTCTGGTAAGAAAAAAAATTAATAAAACATTTATCAACGGTACCTGCGGTTTAACGATTTTTTTGATTTTCAATTTTCTCATTAATCGCTCATCCGATTTCAATCAAATTTTTTCCACAATAGCTTTGTAAGAATATAAATAATACTGCATACCAAAATTTTGGAAAAAATAAATTTTGGATTTTAAAAAAAAGATTCAAAATTTTTTTTTTTGAAAAATCAATATTTCAAAAACGGATTGGTGAATTATTTTTAAATTTCAGTTTTAAATATATATTAATATATAATCAAAATTGGGTGGTTGGATGTTGTAGGAACTGGGGGCCTCGAGCTGTATCTTTTCCTACACATCAAGTGCTTACAATACCTCCAAGTTGGTAGCCGCCGGATACTGGTCATGGCTTTATGCCAGGACTTGCTAAACTTGTAAGTGCGAATGTTGATCAAGGAAAGAATTGCAACATTAAACCCATGGCCCTACAGATTGGAGGTTAGTGCGTTGGGCTAACGACCCGACCACAGTAAAAAAAACCAATTGTTATGAGAGAGACGCGGGAAGCCTCGGATAACGACCCCCCTCAAATGGCAACCAGACCCGGAACGAAAATGGAATATGATCTACGAGTATGCACCTGGAATGTAAGGACACTCTACACACCAGGTGCTACTCAAAAACTTGAATCTGTCCTCTCGCGGTACAAGGCAGACATTACCGCGATCCAGGAGATACGATGGATAGGATCAGGTATAACGAAAAGAAAAGATTGCGACATTTATTACAGCTGTCACCAAAGACTGCACATGCTAGGATGCGGATTCGTCGTGGGAAATCGACTCAGATCGAAAGTCATCGATTTTAAGCCGATAAGCGATCGCCTGGCTGTGATCCGCATCAAAGCTACCTTCCAAAACATCAGCCTAATATGTGCACACGCCCCTACCGATGAAGCTGAGGAGTCTAACAAGGAGGAGTTTTACGACCTCCTGGACGGAGCCTACGGAGCCTGTCCGGAGTACGATGTCAAAGTCGTGCTCGGAGACTTCAATGCTAAAGTCGGAAAGGAAAACATCTTTGGCGGATTAGTTGGAAAGCACAGCCTCCACGAAACGACAACAGACAACGGCTTCCGACTAATCGACTTTCCTGCAGCTCGTAATACGGTGATAAGTAGCACTAGGTTCCCCAGGCGAAGGATACACACAGCAACCTGGCGATCTCCAGATGGTCGAACGGCCAACCAAATCGACCACGTGCTAATTGGCGCAAGGTACGCATCGAACATCTTGGACGTGCGAACTTTCCGAGGTGCAAACGTGGACTCTGACCACTTTCTTGTTGTGACAAAGTTCAGAGCCCGACTGTCCAATGAAAAGAAAACGAAGACCGCCCAAAGAAAGAAGTTCAACATCGCATGCCTTAGCACATCTGAGAAAGCCAGAGACTACAGTGAGCAATTGACCGGGAAACTCTCTGCCGTACACCCAGCCACAAGCGTCAACAACCATTGGAACCAGTATCGCGACATTATTAAAGAGACAGCCGAGACCACCATAGGCTATCAACCACCCAGAAAAAAGAACCCGTGGTATGATGATGAATGCGCGGTATTGAAGCAGGAGACGGAAAATGCACGAATGCAAATGCTGCAACGGAAAACAAGAGCAGCAAGAGAGGAGTACCGTGAAAAGAGAAGGAAAGAGAAAAAAACCCTGCGTAGAAAGAAAAGAGCATCCGCAGCCTCTCAGCTCAAGTATCTCGAAGAGTCCAGCACCGCCACCAACACCCGCCGGTTCTACAAAACAGCCAAGCAACTGGCATCTGGTTATAGGACTGGCACGCAAGCTCTTCGAAACAGCGAAGGGAACCTAGTCACCGAAGCACAGGGAATTGTAGACGTGTTTAAGCAGCATTTCCAGCAGCTGCTTAATGGGCATTATGTAGAGGAGGCGACAGGGGAACAAAGAAGCATTAGACCAGTCAATGAAGATCCAGTCCCAGCACCCAGTACTGAAGAGGTTAAGAAAGCCATCCACAAGCTTAAGAACAACAAATCCGCCGGCTCGGATGGCCTACCAGCGGAACTCTTCAAGTATGGAGGAGATGTTCTGGTAGGGTGCATGCACCAGCTCATCAACCAAGTTTGGGAGGAGGAAAGTATGCCCGATGACTGGTCAAATAGCTCCATATGCCCAATCTACAAAAAAGGCGATCCTATGTCCTGCAAGAACTACAGAGGCATATCCCTGCTTAATGTTTCCTACAAGATCCTATCCAACGTACTATGTGAGCGTCTAAAACCTTTCTGCAACACTATGATCGGCACGTACCATTGTGGCTTCAGGCCAGGCAGATCAACGATAGACCAAATCTTCACATTGAGGCAAATCCTGGAAAAGACCAACGAATTTCAAGTCGAGACCCACCACCTATTCATCGACTTCAAAGCCGCATATGATAGCATAAGTCGCCAAGAGCTTCTATTGGCGATGTCGGAACTCGGGATCCCGAAAAAACTGATCCAGCTATGCCGCATGACGTTACAAAATACGCGGTGCAACGTGCAAATGGGTAACAGCTCATCCGAGTTATTCCAGACGTGTACAGGGTTCAGGCAAGGAGATGCGCTATCATGTGATTTCTTCAACCTAGTCCTGGAGCAGATAGTGCGCAAGAGTGGTGTTAACATGGACGGCACTATCTTTAACAGGTCTTCTCAACTGCTTGGTTATGCGGACGACATCGACATCATCGGCCGTTCCAAGAGAGCTGTACTTGAAGCATTCACAGCTATTGATGAACAGGCGAAACGCGTTGGTCTTGAAGTGAATGAGGACAAAACAAAGTATATGCTATCAACAAACAAAGCCTCATCTGTCCATCGCCTAGGACAAAACGTCACTGTTGGTAGCAGTAATTTCGAGGTAGTCAAGGAGTTCACCTACCTCGGAACAAACATCAATCCCACGAACGACACCTTAGTGGAAATCCGACGAAGAATTACCCTAGCGAACCGCTGCTACTTCGGTTTGGCCAAACAAATGGGTTCAAAACTCCTTTCTCGAAAGACAAAGTGCACGCTATACAAAACTCTAATTTTACCAGTTCTACTCTACGGCGCCGAGTGCTGGACGATAAGTAAAAAAGGGGAATTGATCCTGGGCACTTTCGAGAGAAAAATTCTACGACGGATATTTGGTCCTATATGCGAAGAGGGCGATTGGAGGAGAAGATTCAATCGTGAACTGTACGAGCTGTACCAAGATGTGGATGTAGTCCAAAGAGCCAAAACACGTCGACTACATTGGCTCGGCCACATCGAGCGAATGGACAACAACGCTCCAGCCAAGAAAATCTTCGAATCCCAGCCCCCAGGTTCGAGACGACCAGGAAGACCGAACCTCCGCTATAGGGACCAGGCGGTCACAGACGCAAGAGCGCTTGGTCTCGACGACTGGAGGGAGCGTGCGAGGGACCGCAGCCGATGGAAGACCGCAATATCTCAGGCAGAGACCCTTCATGGATCGGGAGCCGGATAAGTAAGTAAGTAGTATAATCAAAATTGGCATACCAAAAATTTTTGTCAAAAATGTTACAAAAATTGTATATATAAAAAATTAATTTTTAAGAAAATGGCTCCAACGATTTTAAATTATTTTTTTACATATATTCATATTTTCTTTCAAGTAATCCAATGGCATACTTTTTTTTAGCTCTAAGGCCGTGTGCCAATTGCGTTAAAATCCTGGTTAAATTTGATCCCATGGCTAAATTTTGACATTACTGAGGTGAATATAGACTTCAAAATTTAACCTGCTCAGGAGCTCGTTAAAATTTTAGTCGGTGGTTAATTTTTGACATGTCTATGGGCGCGTTCGGCTGCGTATCTTAAGCGATCCGGATTTGTTTGTGTTGTTGTAAGCCCTTATAAAAAAACAGCCGAGGGAGATGAATGTAGATACATATTTTATTTTGCTATCAAGAAGTCATGAATCCAACCGGGAAAGATGAAAAATGGAAAAAAAACTAAAATTAAGAAATATAGACAAAGACCTCATAATAAATTTAAGTATGCACTCAATAGGAAGTTTGAATAACTTGAGATAAATCCTTGATAATGTAAAAGAATCAATAAAATTTATTGAAAATACTTTTTCAGATGATTCATTCATTTTGCAAACTGATATGTTTGCGAACTATCATTACTGAGAAAAATGCAACAACAAAACTAATGGGAAGTGAATGTTAAAAAAAAAATCCCATTTAATCCAATTGACACAGCAAAAACCTTAAATTTTACTCATCCCTATAAAAAGGGATAACATTTAACTGGGATCAAATTTAACCAGAATTTTAACGCAATTGGCACACGGCCTAAGTTATTTTTCAGGCAATTATACGATTGAATATTTTTGAAGTTTTGAAGTCCCACACAACTTGAACATAAGAGCAAGTACGTGCGATGTTGAAGTGTTCATGACTTTACCATATAAATAGGAAACTAAGCTGGTTTTAGCCCCCCACCCCCACCAAAGGCTGAAAAAAAACCTACCAGGCATTTGTATTCGATATCACGATACATGTACCTATACTCCGATTTTGGTAATATGTAGGTATCCACTCACAAAATCTGCCGTTGGCTCTTGGTCTATTATATTCACCTCAGTAATGTCAAAATTTAGCCATAAAATCAAATTTAACCAAA
The DNA here is from genome assembly GCA_963921185.1 of Dasysyrphus tricinctus. Taxonomy (NCBI): domain Eukaryota; kingdom Metazoa; phylum Arthropoda; class Insecta; order Diptera; family Syrphidae; genus Dasysyrphus; species Dasysyrphus tricinctus. Next base: position 89,654,307 of record OY992532.1, read on the forward strand.
CTTTTTAACGCAATTGCACACGGCCTAAGTCATACCTAATTGGTAAAGCAATATTTTTGATTTGTAAAAATGTTATTTGTTAAATTATTTTTCTTTTTATTTTATTGCTTTTTTCTTTTATTTTTGGTTGGATATTTTTGTAGATTCCCCCTTTTCTCTAACACCTCGACTTCACAGGGCATACAGATGCCCAACATCACAACCGCAATCCAATCAACAATCAGCAGATTTTTTCTCGGTGGGCAAATCATGTCATATCGTTTCGTTTCCCTCTCACCACTTACTTCTATCTTTTGCAATAATACACGCCCTTTAGACTTCAAATAACAGTAAGGCCTTGTGCACACGAAACGTCGCATCATAGACGTGCACAAGATTCATCACATGCTGGCTCCACCTGTCATGAACAATGCCAAGACTATGAACATGTCTAATAAAAATCCAATGGAGCCAGAAAAATCCATGTCTCGTCGACGACATGTCCAAGAAAACCAACTTTTGAAAACGACATGAACGCTGGCCATGAGATTTGACGTTTCACGTGCGTGTGTTTTTTCTGGTTTTCGTTGTATCTCAAGGTAGCTGCATATATTAAAAAAGTCTCTTTACTGTTATCTGGAGTCTAAAGGGCGTGTATTATTGCAAAAGATGTAGTGGTGAGAGAGAAATGAAACGACATGACATGAAATGCCCAGCGAAACAAAATCGGTGCAGAGAATTAACTTCACGGGAACTACCTTCACATGGGAATTAACTTCACCACTAGTGGGAATTAATTTCACTTTTTTTAAGTGAAATTATTTCCCACTAAAAGTGAGTAATAATTTCACTTTTTTGTGGGAATTTATTTCACTTTAATGTGCGTTTCTTTAAATCCAGATTCTTTAAATGCAAAAGAAATTTTGCATACACCCAGCCTAGCACCTACCCCAAATCCTATAATGTTTCCAAGCAGGGGGATTGCAGGAAGCCAGCATGCCCCCCATACATACGTCACTGTTTATTCGCCGTAATGCTTTGCCTTAATAAATAATAAACAGTAAGGTATGTATGCAACCCCCCTGCTTGGGCACATTATAGGATTTGGGGTAGGTGCGAGGCTGGGTGTATGCAAGTTTCTTTTGCATTTAAAGAATCGGGATTTAAGGAAACACAATTTTACATTTTTGAAATTTTTATCATATCATAGGTGGGAAATAACTTCACAAAATTTTGGGATGAAATTATTTCCCACCTTCAGTGGGAAATTACTCCACAAAAAAAGGTGAAATTAATTCCCACTAGTGGTGAAGTAAATTCCCATGTGAAGATAGTTCCCATGGAGTTAATATTCCCTGAACCAAAAAAATCAAATGATTGTTGATTGGATTGTGGTTGCGATTTGGACATCTGTATGTATGTGGAGTCGGGGTGTCATGCAGCGACGACTTCTCTACGCCCAATCTTCTGCACAAGAAGCGTATTGACACCGTCGAACATCATATGTAAAAAGCGGTTCAATTTTAAATTTTAGGATAGTTTTATCAGATATAAATTAATACAAACGTGTTTGTTGCAAATACGACAAGTTCAAGTGATGGAGAAGATTAACTACTATTATCTGCATAATCCAAAAAAAGGAGAAACATAGAAAATTTGGGTTCATCCCTACATCTAAAATAATACAAACAGAAGATTATTTACTGCTGGTAAAAAGTTATCAGACATTTAAGAAGGTCTAAACTAAAATTTTAGGGATTTGTTGTTGATTTGTGACTTAAAACACGATTTTTTCCGATAAATTCGACTTTTCACACAAATTGAACCTGTACGACCGGCCGGCGCGGCGCCTCCTCGAAGACACCGACACTGCAGTACGCCAGGCGATTTGCTGCTTGTATGCTGTGACGAAGATGAGCTGCTTACGCCTCGTGTGCACTTATCCATTGAAACCATGTGTGCGCTGCATACAATCTGCACGGAAGCGTAGTGCGCGCCTATGACGAGACGCGTCGTGTGCAGATGGTCTAAGGAGACTTTTCTAATATCCAGCTACTTCGAGATACAAGGAAAACCAGGAAAAAACTCACACGCATGTGAAACGTCAAATCTCATGGTCAAGCTTTGAACAGCGTTCGTGTCGTGTTCAAAAGTTGGTTTTCTTCGACATGTCGTCGACAAGACATGGATTTTTCGGGCTCCATTGGATTTTTACTAGACATGTTCATAGTCTTGGCATCGTTCATGGCAGGTGGAGCCAGCATGTAAGCATGCATACTAAATCTGGTCATTCTTACCTCACTTCATCAAAACAACAAATAGTTAAACAGTTATGCGATCTATGTAATTCAAACAAACAAAAAAGTCTTAACTGATAAGTCAGGGCTAATGAACTGCCTAATTAAAGTATAAAGTCCGATCGAATTAATGAAATAGATATAGAATGTGAATTTGTTTTATTTAAAAACTCGCTATTTGCCATTTGCGTCCCACAAGTATGAAATCAACAAAACCAAATATCTTTTTACGTCATAACGGTCGAAAATATGTATGTACATGTTTTTACTTTTCAATAGCTAGTTTTCATTTATTTGAATATCTTAATAAATATATACACACTGCTGTGTAAAAAATGTTGATTAAATCATTCTTACAAGAATCAATCGGGTCTAGGCAATATTTCGACGAGAAATGTTTGCACCAAAAATTAACCTAATAGGTTAATTAAAGGCCAGTGATACTAAGGGCAGTTGTTCACTGTTGATTTTATAGCCTTTTCACACCGAACCCAAAACGCGGTTTTCGCGAAAATATCGGTTTTGGAGAAAAACCTAATCGAAAACACAAGTTTTCTCATATATTTTTTGAGCTTCAGGTTTTCGTAAAACACAAGTTTTATATAAAACCAGTCGAAAACATGTTGGAATTCAGAGATGAACAAAATAAACATACCTTTAAATAAGAAGCTGATGGGATGCTTTCAAAAGAAATTGAAAACAACTGACGACATTCTGTCATAACAAATATAAAGGTCTGTTCCTTTACTTTGAATTTCTGTGCATTTCTGCGCATTTTAGTCCAAAGTTGTGTCAAAGTTCATATAAAAAAAAAAATTTGACACAAGTTTGGACTAAAAATCACAGAAACCCAAAGTAAAGGATCAGACCTTAAAATTCGTATCTCAAAAAAAAATTAATTTATTTAAATTTGATAAATAATCGTTTGTGTTAAGTCAAATCGTTTTTATTTCCAAAAAATGGAAGAAAATAAAAAAAGTAAAGAAAACTGTGCGTGGTTTGTGTAAGAAAAAACTGGAATGTCAAACGAAAACGTGTAATGTTCAGTGTGAATAGTTTTCGAGTTTTTGAAAAGTTTTCGCCGAAAACCGGTTTTGGGGTTTAGTGTCAGAGTTAATTAATCCTGTACTTCAAATTTTGCTCCACGGTTCAGTAATTTCAACTCGCCGATTTCGGCAGATTACCTGCAAGGCACAATGATGGTTCAAAGTTCAAGTATGTATGTGTCAATAGACAGTTACATGCTTGAACCACCATTGAACTTCATTTAAATTGCCGAAATCGGTGCGTTGAAATCAAAATTGGAATCACGTTTGTACTCTAAATAAATTAAACCCAAGTTCACTATCGAAATTGAGATGGCACCACTATGAAAATTGCACTTTTTTGACATTCATCTATCAGATATATCTGTTCAGTTACTTCAGAGTGAACTCATCAAATTTGGTGAGTTGACCAATCTGTCACAGTTCGATAAAAACAGATTGAACACTATTTTTGCACCTTTAAGTTTTGTATATCTTATATGGAAAGGAAATAAATTTCAAATGACACGCTATCGTTAAATTATATGAATTTAATCAACATATATTTTTTTATTGTGTTTTATAAAATAAAATAAGTTGATGATAGTGACAACTGCTAACTGATAGAAATTTATCAAAAAAGTTTTATTTTTAAGTTTCTAATCTAATTTAAGTGGCGTGAAAGGGGTAATTAATGGATTATTATTGAATTATATATTGTTTATTTTAAATACTCAATAAGTAAATATTGTATTTGAGATTAAATGGAATATTCAGGTTCAGGTTTTTAGACTAAGAGCCCACAGCAGATTTTGGGTGTGATCGATAGCAAAAAAAAAGGCGTCAAAAGATTCATTAAAGGCTATTTAAAAAATCAAGGTCTTGCAGTCCACAACTGGGGCATTTGCGAGAAACAGTGCATCGAAAAAAAATATGAGATCTCATTTACTTTCGCAAATTTCATAAATATATGTTAATAGTATTCTTCAGTCGAATTTCTCTGCTGTCAAATACTAAGGAACAAATTTTTCATTCATTTATGGGCAAGAGTACGATAACTCAGCCGACAAGAAAAAATTACTTTTTATTGTAGAACAGTTAGATACAAGCATTTTTTACTATGGGAGGGGGGGTCTACCTCGCCCCATTTGGGCGGGAGGGGCAATTTTCTATAAAAAAAAAACACTTTAAATGGAAAACAAAATATTTAGAAATAACGGTAATACCTACAATTAAGTATTGCACATTTTCTTAAACCTAAAAGTCTGTTCTATCATCTAGTTTCTAAATCAGTGATTTCCATGAATAATTTAAAAAAAAATAATTTCAAACTCAAAATTTCGGAAAATAATAAAAAAAAACACGTTTATATTTAGAGTAAGATCCCAGGGCCGCCAGACATACGTCATTTTATCATAGCTGAATTTTTTTCTGTGAATGAACCCTATGGTAGGTATTAACGAATGGATACTACGAACCTTGAACCCGGGTGCGTTTCGGAGGTATTGGGTGCTAAAAGTGCATAAAATGATGCAAAATTACGTTATTTTATCAGAGCTGATTTTTGTATATGTTTCAAAGAAAGTTATGATAAGCTTATTTTGACACTTGCCAGACACCTGCGTGGGGACCCAATGCCAGCCAGACACGTGTAAAGGTGTCAAAAAAGTGGTCAAATTTACGTTATAGTATCAGAGCTGAATTTTATATATGTTCTTTGTGCAACTGTTTCAAGATATTTCCCAAGCTGCCAGACACCTACATGGGGACCCAATGCCTGCCAGACACCTATTAAGGTATCAACAAATCATTAAATCGCGTTACAGTATCAAAGCAAATTTTTATATTTTTTTCTATAGACAACTGTTTACAGATATTTCCCTGCCAAACACCCACAACAGTGGCACCTAATATCAGCCAGACAGATACACATTTAAAAGTATCCAAGATATTCCCCAAGCTATCAGACACGTACACCTAAAAGTTTTCAAAATAATCGTGTTTCATACGGTTCAATATCAAAGTTATTTTGATCTAACAAGCAAAAATATGTTCCTTGGATAACATTATTTAACAATATTTTTAGCCAAGAGTGCGAATGATAGCCTTATTTAGGTTCCAAAGCTTCACTGGTGCTCAAATATACCTACCTATCAACATTTTCTTAGCATTTATTAAAAAAAATATTTTGTTTTACTACGACTAACTTGTTACCTAGCAGCAATTAAGGAAATTACTTTGAAAATGCCCAAATTATTAAATAAAAATAGCCAAATGGGAAATTAAACCCAAAATAGGAAAAATTGCCAAAAACCACTGCAATATAAGGAAATATCGCCCAATTGTGATCGGGACGATTGCAAACATTTTTAAAAACACTCACGGGTCCAGATTCTTTTAATGCAAAAGAAACTTTGCATATACCCAACCTCGAACCCACCCCAAATCCTTAAGTGCTCACTTTCTTTAATTGCTGCTAGGTAACAAGTTAGTCGTAGTAAAACAAAATATTTTTTTTAATAAATGCTAAGAAAATGTTGATAGGTAGGTATATTTGAGCACCAGTGAAGCTTTGGAACCTAAATAAGGCTATCATTCGCACTCTTGGCTAAAAATATTGTTAAATAATGTTATCCAAGGAACATATTTTTGCTTGTTAGATCAAAATAACTTTGATATTGAACCGTATGAAACACGATTATTTTGAAAACTTTTAGGTGTACGTGTCTGATAGCTTGGGGAATATCTTGGATACTTTTAAATGTGTATCTGTCTGGCTGATATTAGGTGCCACTGTTGTGGGTGTTTGGCAGGGAAATATCTGTAAACAGTTGTCTATAGAAAAAAATATAAAAATTTGCTTTGATACTGTAACGCGATTTAATGATTTGTTGATACCTTAAAAGGTGTCTGGCAGGCATTGGGTCCCCATGTAGGTGTCTGGCAGCTTGGGAAATATCTTGAAACAGTTGCACAAAGAACATATATAAAATTCAGCTCTGATACTATAACGTAAATTTGACCACTTTTTTGACACCTTTACACGTGTCTGGCTGGCATTGGGTCCCCACGCAGGTGTCTGGCAAGTGTCAAAATAAGCTTATCATAACTTTCTTTGAAACATATACAAAAATCAGCTCTGATAAAATAACGTAATTTTGCATCATTTTAAGCACTTTTAGCACTCAATACCTCCGAAACGCACCCGGGTTCAAGGTTCGTAGTATCCATTCGTTAATACCTACCATAGGGTTCATTCACAGAAAAAAATTCAGCTATGAAAAAATGACGTATGTCTGGCGGCCCTGGGATCTTGGTCTAATTGTCTTTATTCGAAATTGTGACACTACATACTAATTTTGTTTTCCTTTTTTTTGGTCTTGTTTGTTTTTAATCGAATACTGAAAACCAGATGGTTTCAAGTGTTTTTCTAGAAAATTGAAAATTACCAGACCTACTTTTTATAAATTTTTTATTTATGGACTTTTTTACCCTGAGGTTAATGAATATAATGATATCTTTCTAATCAGTAAAGTGCAGTAAGTCATTTGGCATTACCTAGAATGCAAACATTACGGTGGCGTATAAACCCCCCTGCTTGGACACACTATAGGATTTGGGGTAGGTGCGAGATTGGGTGTATGTAGAGTTTCTTTTGCATTGAAAGAATCTGGATTTAAAGAAACTTTGAATTTGAAATAGAAAATAACCAAAAACGTTCCACTATCACACTATAACACTGTGTATATGCATGTCTGGTGTCACTGCCTTTTAGTTTACTTTTTTTGAAAGTTTAAACCTCATACTCATTTATACTTAAATATCCCCTAAAATAATCTCGAAAATTATAGATTTTCTTAATTTTCGAGATTCTGTCCTGCGAGCTTTTGGATTTTGGAATTCGAGATAATTAAATATTTGTTTGTCGAGTTTTTGTTCATTCGAGATTTTTGCCATTCAAGATTATGTCATGATCCCATTAATGTAGGTATGTATAAATGTTAATTTTGTCAATAAAGTCACCATTTGATTTAGGGTCGCCAATGCCAACAATTTTCTTGAGCAACAGTACCTTGATTGGCCAGCTCCACGGCTTCTCAGGATTTTAACTCCCTTTTATGGGTGCAATGTACCACTCACGCAACTCCGTTGCTTTGCTTATGGTATGTAAAGTCATCTGGCAGGCGCCAATTTGAACAATTCTCTTGAGCAATTTGAGCATTTATTCATTAACCTCAAAGAAAATAGTCCACAAATAAAAATTTACCTAGTAAAACGAAGGTTTGGTAATTTCAATTTTCTCGAAAACTAGTAGACATAAGGCCATCTGGTTTTCAGTATTCGATTGAAAACAAATAAGAGCAACAAAATAGTAAACAAAATTTTGTATATCGCCTCACAATTTGGAATAAAGACAGTATAAACGTGTTTTTTTCAATTTTTTCCGAAATTTTGAAACTAGGTTGAAACTAGTTTTTTTTCCAAAAACTATTCATGGAAATCACTTGATTAAAAAACTGGATGATAGAACAGACTAGCTTTAAAAAAATGTGCAATACTTAATTGTAGGTATTACCGTTATTTCTAAATATTTTGTTTTTAATTTAAAGTGTTATTTAAGAAAATTGCCCCTCCCGCCCAAATGGGGCGAGGTAGATCCCCCTCCCATAGTAAGAAATGCTTGTAAATAACTGTTCTATGCAAATCTGTCATTAAACTTTGTCGGGTGAGTTATTGTACTCTCCCCCATTTATGGAGTGAAAATTATTTTATTTTAAAACTCTATTTTGAAAATCTAGAAGTGTCTGATTAAAAAGCAAAAAACCGATTCCAATTATCAAGTCCGGTTCTTTCAGAAGAAAATTTCAAATAAAAATTCGAAATTTTGGTTAAAACGTCGAAGGTCCTTTTGACTCATGTCAGCGTGCCATGCAAACAAATTCAAGATATTAAAATCAATATATGTTTGCTTACTTGGGTACTTCGTGCTCAACAAAAAAAAATTGTTAGTTTTACTTATTTTTCTTTGAATTAGCCATCATTTTAGTATCAAAGGTAGTACCCAGCCAAGTTCGCGGAACTACACCCTTTTTACAGGAACAAACTCAGGCGATTTTCAACCCCCCTATAACTTCAGTACCAATAAAGTCACAAACTTCAAATTCTCAGTATTTGCTGAACTGATCAAACACAGGTGGCTCACCAAATTTCAACTCTTTAGCATTAGTAGTTCTCAAGATATAGGATTTCAAAAATCGCAAAAACCGTAACTGACTGACTCACTGACTCACTGACAGATCATCAAAATTATGGAGCACTTCCCGACATCGTAGAAACTAGAAATTTCGCACAACGGTAGGCCTTGTGGTACATACAAAGGAAAAAATCGAAAATCTTCAATTTTCTATTCAGGCGGCGTGGCATCCACACACTTTCTTAAATATTCTATAAATTATATGGAGCCTTTCCGATTGTTGTAGAACAATGAAAATTTGTAAGTCGGTAGGGTTTGAGGTACTTAAAAAGACAAAAATTGAAAAATTGGAATTTTCCATACAGTGGGCGTGTCATCCACCCACATTCCTAAAAAATTTTATTAATTATATGGAGCACTTCCGATTGTTGATTGTTGTCGGTAGGCCTTGAAGTACTTAGAAGAAAAAAATCGAAAAATTGGAAGTTTCAGTTCAGGGGGCGTGGCATCGACCCACATTCTTAAAAATTCTTATAAACTATATGAAGCACTTCCGATTGTTGTAGAACGATGGAAATTGGTAGGTCGGTAGGGCTTAAGGTACTTAGAAAGAAAAAATTGAAAAATTGGAATTTTGCATTCAGGGGGTGTGGCATCGACCCACATTCTTAAAAATTCTTATAAACTATATGAAGCACTTCCGATTGTTGAAGAACGATGAAAATTGGTAGGTCGGTAGGCCTTGAAGTACTTAGAAGAAAAAAATCAAAAAATTGGAATTTTCAGTTCAGGGGGCGTGGCATCGACCCACATTCTTAAAAATTCTTATAAACTATATGAAGCACTTCCGATTGTTGTAGAACGATGAAAATTGGTAGGTCGGTAGGGCTTAAAGTACTTAGAAAGAAAAAATTGAAAGATTGGAATTTTGCATTCAGGGGTTGTGGCATCGACCCACATTCTTAAAAATTCTTATAAACTATATGAAGCACTTCCGATTGTTGAAGAACGATGAAAATTGGTAGGTCGGTAGGCCTTGAAGTACTTAGAAGAAAAAAATCGAAAAATGGGAAGTTTCAGTTCAGGGGGCGTGGCATCGACCCACATTCTTAAAAATTCTTATAAACTATATGAAGCACTTCCGATTGTTGTAGAACGATGAAAATTGGTAGGTCGGTAGGGCTTAAAGTACTTAGAAAGAAAAAATTGAAAAATTGGAATTTTGCATTCAGGGGGTGTGGCATCGACCCACATTCTTAAAAATTCTTATAGACTTTATGAAGCACTTCTGGTTGTTGTAGAACGATGAAAATTGGTAGGTCGGTAGGGCTTAAAGTACTTAGAAAGAAAAAATTGAAAAATTGGAATTTTGCATTCAGGGGGTGTGGCATCGACCTACATTCTTAAAAATTCTTATAAACTATATGAAGCACTTCCGATTGTTGAAGAACGATGAAAATTGGTAGGTCGGTAGGCCTTGAAGTACTTAGAAGAAAAAAATCGAAAAATTGGAAGTTTCAGTTCAGGGGGCGTGGCATCGACCCACATTCTTAAAAATTCTTATAAACTATATGAAGCACTTCCGATTGTTGTAGAACGATGAAAATTGGTAGGTCGGTAGGGCTTAAAGTACTTAGAAAGAAAAAATTGAAAAATTGGAATTTAGCATTCAGGGGGTGTGGCATCGACCCACATTCTTAAAAGTTCTTATAAACTATATGAAGCACTTCGGACTGTTGAAGAACGATGAAAATTGGTAGGTCGGTAGGCCTTGAAGTACTTAGAAGAAAAAAATCGAAAAATTGGAAGTTTCAGTTCAGGGGGCGTGGCATCGACCCACATTCTTAAAAATTCTTATAAACTATATGAAGCACTTCCGATTGCTGAAGAACGATGAAAATTGGTAGGTCGGTAGGGCTTAAAGTACTTAGAAAGAAAAAATTGAAAAATTGGAATTTTGCATTCAGGGGGTGTGGCATCGACCCACATTCTTAAAAATTCTTATAAACTATATGAAGCACTTCCGATTGTTGAAGAACGATGAAAATTGGTAGGTCGGTAGGCCTTGAAGTACTTAGAAGAAAAAAATCGAAAAATTGGAAGTTTCAGTTCAGGGGGCGTGGCATCGACCCACATTCTTAAAAATTCTTATAAACTATATGAAGCACTTCCGATTGTTGTAGAACGATGAAAATTGGTAGGTCGGTAGGGCTTAAAGTACTTAGAAAGAAAAAATTGAAAAATTGGAATTTTGCATTCAGGGGGTGTGGCATCGACCCACATTCTTAAAAATTCTTATAAACTATATGAAGCACTTCCGATTGTTGAAGAACGATGAAAATTGGTAGGTCGGTAGGCCTTGAAGTACTTAGAAGAAAAAAATCGAAAAATTGGAAGTTTCAGTTCAGGGGGCGTGGCATCGACCCACATTCTTAAAAATTCTTATAAACTATATGAAGCACTTCCGATTGTTGTAGAACGATGAAAATTGGTAGGTCGGTAGGGCTTAAAGTACTTAGAAAGAAAAATTGAAAAATTGGAATTTTGCATTCAGGGGGTGTGGCATCGACCCACATTCTTAAAAATTCTTATAGACTTTATGAAGCACTTCTGGTTGTTGTAGAACGATGAAAATTGGTAGGTCGGTAGGGCTTAAAGTACTTAGAAAGAAAAAATTGAAAAATTGGAATTTTGCATTCAGGGGGTGTGGCATCGACCCACATTCTTAAAAATTCTTATAAACTATATGAAGCACTTCCGATTGTTGAAGAACGATGAAAATTGGTAGGTCGGTAGGCCTTGAAGTACTTAGAAGAAAAAAATCGAAAAATTGGAAGTTTCAGTTCAGGGGGCGTGGCATCGACCCACATTCTTAAAAATTCTTATAAACTATATGAAGCACTTCCGATTGTTGTAGAACGATGAAAATTGGTAGGTCGGTAGGGCTTAAAGTACTTAGAAAGAAAAAATTGAAAAATTGGAATTTTGCATTCAGGGGGTGTGGCATCGACCCACATTCTTAAAAATTCTTATAAACTATATGAAGCACTTCCGATTGTTGAAGAACGATGAAAATTGGTAGGTCGGTAGGCCTTGAAGTACTTAGAAGAAAAAAATCGAAAAATTGGAAGTTTCAGTTCAGGGGGCGTGGCATCGACCCACATTCTTAAACATTCTTATAAACTATATGAAGCACTTCCGATTGTTGTAGAACGATGAAAATTGGTAGGTCGGTAGGGCTTAAAGTACTTAGAAAGAAAAAATTGAAAAATTGGAATTTTGCATTCAGGGGGTGTGGCATCGACCCACATTCTTAAAAATTCTTATAAACTATATGAAGCACTTCCGATTGTTGAAGAACGATGAAAATTGGTAGGTCGGTAGGCCTTGAAGTACTTAGAAGAAAAAAATCGAAAAATTGGAAGTTTCAGTTCAGGGGGCGTGGCATCGACCCACATTCTTAAAAATTCTTATAAACTATATGAAGCACTTCCGATTGTTGTAGAACGATGAAAATTGGTAGGTCGGTAGGGCTTAAAGTACTTAGAAAGAAAAAATTGAAAAATTGGAATTTTGCATTCAGGGGGTGTGGCATCGACCCACATTCTTAAAAATTCTTATAAACTATATGAAGCACTTCCGATTGTTGAAGAACGATGAAAATTTGTAGGTCGGTAGGCCTTGAAGTACTTAGAAGAAAAAAATCGAAAAATTGGAAGTTTCAGTTCAGGGGGCGTGGCATCGACCCACATTCTTAAAAATTCTTATAAACTATATGAAGCACTTCCGTTTGTTGTAGAACGATGAAAATTGGTAGGTCGGTAGGGCTTAAAGTACTTAGAAAGAAAAAATTGAAAAATTGGAATTTTGCATTCAGGGGGTGTGGCATCGACCCACATTCTTAAAAATTCTTATAAACTATATGAAGCACTTCCGATTGTTGAAGAACGATGAAAATTGGTAGGTCGGTAGGCCTTGAAGTACTTAGAAGAAAAAAATCGAAAAATTGGAAGTTTCAGTTCAGGGGGCGTGGCATCGACCCACATTCTTAAAAATTCTTATAAACTATATGAAGCACTTCTGATTGTTGTAGAACGATGAAAATTGGTAGGTCGGTAGGGCTTAAAGTACTTAGAAAGAAAAAATTGAAAAATTGGCATTTTGCATTCAGGGGGTGTGGCATCCACCCACATTCTTAAAAATTCTAATAAATAACATGGAGCACTTTTGATTGTTGTATAACGATGAAAAATGGTAGATCGGTGGGACTTGAAGTACTTTGAAAGGAAAAAATCGAAAATTTGGAATTGTCCATTCAGAGGGGGTGCCATCCACCCACTTTATCAGAATTGCTATTATTTGTATGGAGCACTTTCGGTTGTCGTAGAATTATGAAACTTTGTAGAGCGGTAGGGCTTGACTTTCACCTGGCAAAATAAATCTTTGCAAAAAGGAGTGAAATCACAACAAAAACATAAATGTTAAAAAAGGAGCCAAGTTCTTATGTGCACAAGAAACCTGTGCGTAAAAAGTCAGCCAAAAAAAGTAATGAGATCTAAAATATACGCCAAGTTTTAAGTTCATGAAGTTTAACATCAAATATCTTAAGAAGAGTAATATCGAAACAATTCCAAATCATGACAGAAATTTGGTAATTAATGATTACTGATTAAAATTTGGTGGATTTACTTGGCAAGTTTTCTTTTAAATACTTACTTAATCACAAAATTTAAAATGTATGAAAACTTGACCCGTGAACCCACCAAATTTTAATCAGTAATCATTAACTACCAAATTTCTGTCATGATTTGGAATTGTTTCGATATTACTCTTCTTAAGATATTTGATATTAAACTTCATGAACTTAAAACTTGGCATATATTTTAGATCTCATTACTTTTTTTGGCTGACTTTTTAAACACAGGTTTCTTGTACACATAAGAACTTGGCTCCTTTTTTAACATTTATGTTTTTGTTGTGATTACATTTACAACTTCATTTTCCTCGGAATCAATTCAAGTGGACTAAAGCCGTTTTTCCCCTGGGCCCTTCATTTGTTTGTTCAATGTTATGCAAAGATCGTCAAAATCTGCTTTTTGACAAATCCTAGTCAAAAATAAGTATTTTTTTCATTAAAAGTCAGATAAGACATGCAGAAAAAATTTGTACAACAACAACAGAAAATTGAATTAAAGATAAATAAACAAGTTATCTGAACATTACATTTGATTGACTCAAAAAAAATTATTCAGAAAATGAGGACATTAAAAAAAAATTAAATATTAAATTTTTGTGTTGTGTCATTTCTTGCAATAACGCACAAACGGTACTGTAAGAAAAATTATTCACAAACAAATCTCAAAACAAGAAATTTAAAGCTGTAAAATGCTTTTTGTTTCAACTCAATACAGCTCTTCAAAAAACACTAACAAAAAATTGGAAAAATCTTGTTCCTTTAATTTTTTTGACTGTATTACGAATCAGCCTAGTAGTAAGTGTATCGAATTGGTAAATAAAATATCCCAGATAATAAAACTAATTTTAGTTTTTTTTTCTCGAGGCAGAAGGCTACATTAAACATCATCGCCTGTCATTTTCGCAGTCCAAGCGATTTTTTGTTTTTTTTTTACCAAGAACAAACCTTGTTCACATTGATATGATGTGGAAAATATAACGAGATATTTTATTTATCGAATCCTTCATCTTTTTACTGCCCGATCCTTATCCGGCATGTTAAAATCATGTTAAGTTAATTCAAATGTGCAAAAATATTCACAAGGGCACAAGGTATGCCAGTTGCAATTCAGCATCTGGAGCAAAGAATGCCTTCAATAGTTCAGTCATTTTTATCTCCTGAAAAAGTATATTAACTTCCTCTTTCAACTCGAATGAAGTTACATGTTCCGCATCCATTATACACATTTTTAGAAATACGTGTGTTGAGTGCATTTTTGTCACTTTATTCACCAATTGAATTGCTAGTTTCAAGGTTAAATTTGTTGTTTTTCGTGAGCCTCGTTGGCTTTGGCACTTTGTTCAGAAAGAAAAGCGTGTCATATTGAGTTTTTTTCGTGCCACCATGTCATATTTTCAATCTAACAAAGTGAGAATTTAGAAATAAGGATATTTTCTTAATAGATCCAAAATGTGTCGAACATTTTAGTATTAAAAACATTGATCGCTTTAAATAACATTTGAAAAAAATTATATTTTTTAAGTCAAGACAAGTCCGCGGACTCCCTATGACGGCTTTGTTGACCCCAAAGGGTCCGCGGACCACAAGTTGGGAGCCGCTGCTTTAGAGATTTCTGATAGTTAACCTTGCTAGACCCTTGTTAACATCAATGTAACACTTTTTAGAGCCTCGTAAAAAACAAGTTTATTTTTCCAGGTGGGATAAAACTGACGTTATATATTAGGGAGTGATATCGAAGGCTATACCTACTGTATACAAGTAGCTGATTATTATTTATTTTGCAAACTCCTCCTATTTTATATTAGTTAATGGGTGACGTGAGTTCCGTGATGATATTTCCGCAATGAGTCGAGTTTTCTTTGTTAGCCCCCAATCCCAGAGTACTTCAACTTTATCGCAAAATTCATGTGACTTGTTTGCAACACAATCAAATAAAACATTCGTTTCCTCAATGATACACTTTGGTATACAATATAACTTAAGCCACTTCAAATCATCTGTCTAAGGGTCTGTTATAGCGATCAGGAAAAAGAAAATAGGAAAACAATTCTAATGGATTTATTCACCATGTTTTGAATCGATTTCAAACACAAATACTAAACTGATCGATAAAAATAACTTCAAGAATTTTGTATACAGATACAATTTTCAATAACTTTTCAAACAATACATTTTTGTTAAAAGTTTATCTATATTTATTTTTTTTTTCTTGATGCAAATTCATTTTTCTTGTCAGCTGACTGTCATTTCAAACAAAGTGGAACAAATCGTTATCCAATGATTTGAGTTACAATTTTTTCTATTTTTGCTGATAGTATTGTGGACGAAAAATGTGTTCAAGCATTTCCATCAGGAAAACATTGCGATAGGCTAGATGTGTGGTTGTATACTTGTTTACAGATTACCACTAACATATTTTTTCTATTCGCTATAAACGACCACCAGGAAAAAATATTCAATTTAAACTTTTTTTGACGCGTTTTTTTGATCACTATAACTGACCTCTACAGGTAAGTTGAATTCGAAAAAAAAATCCCCTTGGTAAAATGCCTTCAAGAAATACCCTCGAATGATTCACTTAACTTCTTCATCACCCTCTTTTGTTGGGGGTATATTTTCAGATTGAGATATTGGTTCTTGGTGCTTCCCCCGTAGGGAAGGACAATTAAAATCAAATTTGAAGAATTTACAAAAAGTACGCAAAAACAAATGGGATTCTTTTTTTTTGACTAACTTAATATGGACCTCCTGTTGCTTTATTTGGTATTCAACCTCATTATGAGTTTCGTCCGGAAAATATTTCACCCGAAAAATGAATTTTTAAAGCTACTCAGCTACTCAGCCTTATTATGAGTTTCACCGGAAAATTTTTTGTTCCCCCCGAATTTATGAGTTTCGCCCGAAATTCTATTGGCCTAAAATAAACAAAAAACTTGCGCAAGAGGCACAAGTACGCTCTGTTTTTCTTTCGTTCGCCGTCAAAAAATAAGTGATAGTTAAAGCTCTTAATTAAGATACATTTCACCCGAAATGAGTACCTACTCAAAAAAATGGGAATTTTCATTTTTCGGGTGAAACAATAGGCGAAAAGTGATATTTCAATTTTTCCAGGTGGAATGTTGTTCACGTGAAACTCACAATAAGGCTGATTATGTCTTTTGCCCAAACTTCTCCTGTCTTAAAATAATCAAAAAACTTGGGCAAAGGGCAGCAGCAGCAGCACCATTTGTTTATCTTTTGTTCCCCTTCAAAAAAATAAGTGATAATTTTAGATCTTAGTTGCGATACATTTCGCCCGAAACTAGTACTCAATAAAAAGGGGAATTTTTATTTTTCGGGTGAAACTCACACTAGGCGAAAAGTGAAATGTCAATTATTCACGTGAAACTCATAATAAGGCTGGGCAACAAATTTTGGCTTTGTAACGGCATAACTGATGCAAAGTAACTTTTCTTATTTGATGCGCTGGAATTCGAAAATCAGCATGAAAAATATAAAATTAGTTGACGTTTTTGAAAAAATGATTTTTGAAGTTTTTTCCACAAAAATAGAATAGAGTAAAAAAAATTATTCTTAACTCCCACATGATCGGGGGGAGATACGTCCCTTCTTATACATTTTTTTAGGTTATGACACAACGCACACGACCAATTATATTGATGCATCTTATGCAAACTCTGCTAATCAATGTGCGAGCCATAGGAGCATGTAACTAAACTAACGGTTGAATCTCGAATAACTGAACTAAGATATATGTAAGTCTTACGCCTCGATACCTATGTATTCAGGATGATCAGGATAACTAGACGAGTAAAAATTAGTTGAAATTGTTCATGATAGTTTTTCACTGTTGCCCATCAGTGTTATTAGATAATCTTTTCAGTATCTAACAGATAGAGCAAGCATGCCTGTCCAAGGCCCATATCTGCCCCCTTAGATTTGTTCGTTCGTAATGGATGTACTTTGTTGAAAATATAAAAGTAGAATATTGTTTATCAAAAGAAAATTGCTTTGCAGACATTTTAAAATATAAATAAGGTCATTGTAGACTTAATCGCAAAAAAAAATATTTTTTCACATAGAATGATTATGAGTAGTAATATGTATAAAGATAAATTATATGATAAAGTGGACCACCTTTAGAACTTGAACTAATTTAAATTGTTAATGTAAAAGTAGCATAAACTTAAATGGTTTAATATTTTAATTTATTTATTAGATCTGCCTGATAGTTCCTCCATGTCCGAATCATGAACAGAGTATGAATGTGCAAATTTTATCATTTTGAGTAGGTACCTATTTGTGCTCGATTAAATCGATCTTTCGATATTCCATATCATCCCGGAAATGATAATAATGCGTACACATAGAAGGAAACAATTCAATTCTTGGATAAAGGTGGTTAGTGGTTATCAAAAAAGCTCAGTCGGAAAAGATTTAAAAAATAACCTTGGCGATAAATAAAAAATAAAATTATCATCTTAATTTCGTCATCATTTTAATAATAACCTGAATAACCCGTTGAACACCATAACTTCATTGTTTTCGATAGGTTTTCAGTAAAATAACTATTACAATATTATTTTATAAAGCCATCTTTAGAAATACGATTAAGTACAGAGTTATTTAAACAATGTGTCTTCCTCTAATAATAATTGATGATTTTTAAATGTAAATTTCACATTTCGGGTGTTGTTATACATGACGTCAGTCCTATTTTGAAAAAGATTAATTATATTTTGACGCACTACACAAAAATCAAGAATGACTTTCTCAAATATCTTCTAATTTTAATTTTGAGAAATTTTAAATCCATAATATGTTAATATACAGGCATATACAAACAATTTCTAATTTAATCCTCTCCTTGTTTCATAAATAGCCGCAATGTGTTAAAATCACGATAAGCAAAGTAAGTGCAAAAAATTTTATCAAATAGATAATCATATTTAATATCTTTTTTAAATTAGGTATTTGTTAACATTATATAGATACCTCCAGAGGTAAGAAAAGTCACTGACGAATTTAATTTATCTAAAATAAAATAAGACCCAAAGCGCACGGAATGGTAACAAACAAAAAAATCATCCTTTCATATGCAAAAAGATGAGTTCAAGCTGTTTTCTCACATTTTTGAGAACTTTCTTAGCTTCGTATGCAAAAAAAAAAAAAAATCTTACTGACCGAGTAAAATCCCATGAGGTGACTCGATCTCACAGTGATGAGATCGATCTCATTTTGAAAGCTATTATGAGATAGAACTCGGTTTGATATGCAAAAAGATGAGAAAACAGTTGATTGCATGAGATCGATCTCACAAATTATCTCTTACTCAGCTCATATACAACCGTCAAGATACCAGAATTTCAGCTTAATTTTGTAAAAAATCAAGTTTATAAAAATTGGAGCGAAGAAATTCATCTCCAATTTTGTTGTTTTTCATCTACTCTAGTAAAACAAAAAATAAGGGAACAAGATATTTTTCAATTTTTTGAAGAGCTGTCTTTATGATAGGTGGCCGTATTGAGAAATTGAGATGAAAGAAAAATCATTTTACGGTTTCATGTTTCCTATTTTGAGGATTGTTTTGTTTTTATATTTGATATCTGACAAATTCAGCAAATAATGAAACATACCTATACAAAACTCAAACTTGGATGATTATCTACTACGTACCTATTAAAAAAAGAACCTTTAAAAATTGTATGGGGACTATTTTTTTACATTTTAGCGTTACAAAATAAAAGTAAACATAAAATGGAAAGCCCGTTCAATAAATTAACCCGCCTTTACGTCATGAGTCCATTTGGACCCCAGGGCATGTTTAAACACTCATAACTTTTTTGTATTTCATTTTTTCGACTTGGGATTAATACTCAGTGACAGTTACAAAAATTCAATTTTCTATTAATTTTTTACGTTTGATTGATCACTGAATTTTTACAGAATTTTCTGCGATTTTTTTTTAAATAGTCTATTCATCTGACATGGGGTCCATTTGAACCCCACTATACTGAAATTCTTACAAAAATAATATTTTTACTAATACATTAAGAATTTTATTTCAATAAGAACATAGTAATAGTAATCCAGCTAGAAGTTGTTGGCACTTCCGGGAGACATTTGACGCATTCTCATTTGACGTTATTTGAGTGGCCAAGGCAAAAATATTTACCACTGCAACGCTTTGAATTTTTTTGAAGTCAACAAATTTTTTGATGACCTGATATGACTTTTTTAGTTAAATTTCATCTTCACTGTTTTGAAAAATGTTTGCAAATCATTCATATATCAGTTAGAAAAGTTATAATTGAAATATATACCTATCATAGATATAAGAAAAAAGTCATAGAAAATATTGTCCGTTTGTAGTAACCTTGTCCGTGCTGTAAAGAAGGGTTAACATCAAAAACTTACAGGAATATTAAAGGTATATTGAAATGAAAATCTACATACCAACACTAGGTTATCATTCAATACATATTCGCAAGGGGGCTAACAATAACCAAGAGACCATTACCAAATTTCTTTTTTTTGTAATTTTCTAAACTTACGGTGAAAGGTAAAAATCCATAAAATCCTTAAAGGGTCCTATAGAATACATATTCGTTTTACAAACTATACTTGAATTTAGTATGCTGTCACTATTTTATTAAATATAAGTGATCAAGGACAAAAGTATCTCTTTCAGTTAAAAGCAGATATCGCAGGCAAAACAAAATTGAACACAAACAAAAAAAAAGGTAATTAAAGTAAAATAAACATGACTCTTATACATTCCACTGACTCAAATTCAATTTACTCACTGCACAAAAATTACAGTCACATATTTAAGACGAAGAGAGAATTAATTATTTTTAATAATTAAAGGGGGCTTTCACGTTGAAACGGCAGTTAAGACTATAGCTAGATTCATAGACATTTTTTAATGATAAACTGAAAGTTTCTATTGTGAATGAGCCGCGTCAATCTTTAAAAAATCTCTACAAACCTTGATCGTCTCACCTTGAAAAGCCTTTTAGTCATATCTAATCAAAACTCAATTCTTACTTAAGCATCTGAACATGAAATACAAAGCTGCATACTAAGTTAAAAACAATGAGAAAATTCATTATATCGCCTTTCATGAAAAGTCTTCAACTGCTTATTTCGATTAGTCTCAATTAAAAGCTTAGCAAAATGTTTGCAACAAAGTGGAAAAAATAAAGAGGAATTGATTTTGGCACTATCACTTAATAGTCTTTTTTAATGTATTTCAATTTGGGAGAAAAACTATAACGAATCTTGTATAAACATAAACATTGCTACAATTGCCATCTCATTACAGCGTCGAAAATCAAATATTTTGCCAGAAACATCTTTATTTGATCATACATGCAATTTATTAATAGCCTCTCAACAAATTGCAGGAACATTGATCAATTATTGGAGGCAAATCTTAAGGAATAATAAATAATCAGCTGCGCACATTCGGCAGACAGTAGAAAATCTTTTTAATATACATAAATCTATGCATAGTATGGATAAGGCAACTTTTTAAATTAAAAAAAAAACTTTTTAAGCTTAATATAGTGCAAGACTTTTAGATATGTATAAGATTTTGTTTTTCTCTTGTGGGGGGAGGGGGGGTTCTGATATACAGCCTAAGCCAAAAGTATTATACACCCCTAAAAAGTTTCCATAGTTTAAAGAGGAAGTAAATTTTAGCAAAGCAAAACGATGTATGCAGTAGCGTTAGACATATATTTGTATCTAAAAAATTAACATTTATTGTTGCCACCTTTGGCATTTCAGACTGCTGCTACCCTTTTAGGCATAGATCGTATCAGTTTACAGCACTCATTCATCTGAACTTATTTGTTATCCAATCTTATATTAGTTACCAAAAATATGCCTAAAGTATGGCATCAGAATGTTTGCCATCACTTAAATGTACTTTCTTGGATCCATACGACCATCATCAATATGGGATCCGCGGAGCTTATCTAGGGAGGGGTGAAAACCAATTTCAGCTAACACGATTATCCTTGAAGTTGCATTCATATTTTTTTTTTTTTGATGCACTGTTTAATCACAAAGGCCCCAGTTATGGACTGGAAGACTTTGATTTTTTGAATAGCCTTTAATGAAGCCTTTGACACCTATATACTTCTTCTTTTTTTGCTATCATTCACGCCCACAGCAGGCTCTTAGTCTATTAAATTAAAATTTCATAAGACGTGAAAGCAACTACATACATAAATACTCCTCGTGCAACGCTGCGAATAACATACATAATTAATTATTTAAATGTGATAAAAACAAACCAATGATGACATTTTTGTTCGAACTTTACTTGTAATGTTATTTTTATTTCTGAGAATGACGGCTATGGTGGCCCATGGCATGGGTTAATGGAAATAACAAAAATTGACACCAAGGTCAGCCCACCGTCTCATTTTGTCATACGTACCAGCGTATATATGTGTGTTCAATTTGAAAACTCTACCTTTGTATGTTTAAAAGAACGTGGTGCTCATTTTGAAAAAAAGTTGTTTCAAAATTATCTCGAATCAGGATTCAAAAAGACGATAACTATAATGGTAAATCAGTAGGTATAACTGTTGCTGTTCTTTGTGGAAAAAGCAGTAAATAGGCATGTTCAGTCAAAAAGTGCCGTCCGCCCAAGCAGATCTCAATTTTTTTCCTTAGTAATTTAACAGAGAAACTGAGAAATTTTGCTGAGGAATCTTGTTCACGAGACTGAGATTTGTGAGGCCTCTGAGATCTCAATTTCCTGAACATGCCTAATGACCATGAATTGTTTGATTTTAAATATCAGTTGATGACTGTACTTAAATTATCTTAAAACCAGACTTTTCAAACGAAATAGCAATTTTCGTAATTTCAATTTGTGTATTGCTAGTTTTGGTCTAAGTGTGTCAGTACTTAGTATTGACAGCCACTTCTACCTAACCTAACCTAACCTAGTTTGCAATGGCCCGTAAGGAGTTATCTTTTATATTGATCCTCCTAAAGCTGATACAGTCTGTGAGCAGTTCTTGTTTATAGTTCCCAAAAAACTGTTTGATTTGCTTTAGCTTGGGGTTATTTCCAAATTTTGTGTCTTTTGGCCTCTTCTTTTCGCATTTCCTCTTATTGCGCAGTAAGGCTCAGATGCGTTAAGGGAGTCTTATTTTTGTTGAATAGACTACCATTACTTTGGATACAGTATGACATTATTGCTCTTGCCAAGTTCAATAAACCTGTCTTAATATTCCCACATCAACATAAAAATGATGGCTTTGAGTGCGGGCTGACTGTTCTGACATAATGGGAATGCTTTGGTAACGAAAGCCTCTTTTCGAGATTTCGATCTGCACATTTTTATATGGCATGAACTACCACCTGCAAAATGCTCTACCCCTTGATTGAGGGCATTTCCTTTGAGAGTGTTTTGTTTTGAAATTTTATCACGATAACATATTTTCCAATCATGATATCTCTTGGAATGAGGAATGATATCTCCTTCCTGTATCATTCAGGTTGAGATGATTGTAAGGAAGGTCCTACGGTTTATTGACATTTTCAAAAGAATCATTTCACACGAGGCTTATTCACAAACAACTTGTCAATTTTCCTTTGAAAATCTATATGAACTCTTCGACCGTCTTTGCGATCGACTCAACGCGAATGGCCCGCTTTCATGTTAAAATCTGTTGATTTTCCATTGAAAATTTCTATGAACTTTACGACCGTCTCAAAGCGGGTTGCTCTTTTTATCCCTTATCCTGTACTAGAATTAAAATTTGTATTCAGCTAACATATACAAATTAATTTACAATTAAACCAAAATAATAGAACATTTAACCAAAAAAAAAGCTAGAAGCTTATCTAATATTTTTGTTTTACAATCCCTTACGCTTTACCCATTTAAAAGACCACATTTTGTTTTTAAGTTTAAAAGGTTTAAAAGTTTGGGAAATGCCTCCGATTTTAAATTAATGTTCGAAGTTTAACTTGGTGTTCCTCAATGTAGCATCTTGAGTACAACTTTTTTGTTTGTTATTTTTACCGACGATATCTGTTTGGAGCGAATTGACTGGGGCGTTAATACTTTCAGACAATCTAATCAATTTCCTAGCTTATGCCGAATACCTCGACCGAAATACGATACGAGATCTATTTTAAAACAGGAAGATACCAATGCTATAAAATACAAACAACCACTGCAATTCTAATCTACTTACGCCCTTAACGATTCAATGAATAAATATTAACAAAAGCAAAGAAACTGTTGATGCAAGTCCAAGGAAGATTTCATTGCTTATTCTTTATTTTGATTTTCAAACAAGAGATTATAATAAGCCGGTTCAGGTTTCGGATATTCACTTTAGCTGTCGAAGCAGCGAGACTATAAACATTCCGATTGGCAGTCGATGGTCCAGAAGAACAACTCGATATATTTTGTAATCGCTCAGGTTTTTATTCTTAAATCAAACTCAGGATCAGTTTCTGCAGACCAAGAAATATATCATGATTTCTATTGCAAAAGCCATGGTATCTTTACAATTTGTTTACTCATTTATATTGCGGCGCAGTACCTACCTATATCAATGTTTATATACCCAAGCAAGGAAGTTTGTTTACTTCTAAGAAATTGTATTATACCTATTTAAGGTTTTCTTCCTACTTCAAGAAACTGTTTACAACTCACTGAACTGGGATTCAATCGATTAATTCTTATTGGTTTATTTTTAATTGAAGTTGATTTCCGGAAGCAGACCATGAAGCGCTTTGAACACAAGTCATGCTCAGCATATCGTGTTCAAGGAATTGATTCATAATTCTATTGTATTTATGTAATGTAGATATGCCCTTGATTTTGGATTTGAAAATCAAAAACAAATAATTATGGTGATGACTTGGTAAAATCATTAAACAATTAGCTTTTATTTACAGATGGCAGATAGCCGCCTGCCGGAATTGCAAAAAAATCTTACATAAGTTCAATTCGCAGAAACTTCCACCAAAACAAAGTTGATTGTTTATTATTCTAGCTGTTAGTAGTTGACAAAACTCTTTTTTGATTGCTTTTAATTGGTGAACAGGTTTTCGCATGCTTTAGTAGCTCTTAGTCATCCATGAGGCTAGAGTATTTTATAATTGATCGCAGGTTTATTAGGTGTGTGTACCTGAAAAAAATGTCCCAAGTTTCACACTGGATTCTAGAGAAGGCAATAAAAAAGAGCATTACAACTAAAACTATATACACAGATACACTCTGTGCAATCAAACTAATGAAATAAATTGTATTTCATCATGTGGTTCAAGCAAGGAAGTAAAAATAAATGCAAAATCATTGTGGGTTCTTTGGAAAATTCTCGATAATATACATAGGATTGAAACAAGTTGTTTTTTTTTCCTAAACAAATAAAATACATAGATAACACCAAAAATAAGTTAGTTATTCATTCATTCACTTAAATTTACCTTTTCCTTTTTAATGCTTTTGTTGTTAGCTTTAAATTTTGCACTTGTTCACTTTGTTTTGCACACTGTCGGTCGGCACGGACACCGAGCACTCAAATTCTAATTAGAATTTTTTCTTTTCTTTTTATTTCCAAAAAAAAAACGAGGAACAAAATTAATTAGCACAAAAATCGCGGTATCATGGATCACGATAACGAGTACAGACAACACAACCGCTTTGCGTTTGCAAGATACGAGTTTTTATTCAGAAATTAGAAAAAAAATTATGACATATGTGAATATCGCATGACATAGAGAAATGTCAACAAAAATATATCAAGAGAATCTAGCGCCGTCTGGTTGTGAGAAATAAAATATGTTAATGGCTGTATTCAGTGTCTGATAAAACTGAAGTTTTATTTCAAAATGTAGAAATAACCGTCAATTCACATTTTAAAGGCCCCAACTGCGGTTGTCGATTTGTTGATTGATGAGAATTTTCGATTATAGACCGAGAGCCCACAGCAGATTTTGGGTGTGAACGATAGCAAAAAAAGAAGTATAGGCGTCGAAAGCTTCATTAAAGGCTATTAAAAAAATCAAAGTCTTGCAGTCCACAACTGGGGCCTTTGCGAGTAACAGTGCATCGAAAAAAAAATATTAATGCAACTTCGAGGATAATCGTGTTAGCCGAAATTGGTTTTCACCCCTCCCTAGATAAGCTCCTCCGATCACATATCACGGAATCTGAGACCATTTGAGTGTATAGTTGGGTCTACCAGACCGTTTAAAAAATTCAAAATTCAAAGTGAAAACGGTTTTTTTTAAACAGTCTGGCAGGGCGAATTTAACACAAAATAAGCTGCAAAAAGTGATAAGAAATTATAAAGTTTTTATGGCTATATCTCTGTCAGTTTACAAATAATTAACATGTCATATAAAGACCTTAAGACTCTACTTTACTTTGTTAAAGTATGTCTTAAGCGTATCTTTGCCCGAAAAAAGCTATGCACTTAATAGAAAAAAATTAAAGATTATTGATTTTATGATTTTTCGTATGTTGGTTTTTGTTAACTTTTCCTGTTTAAAATTTTGTTTGAAATTTTTCAAACTATCCATTTCGACAGAAAATTTAATTTTGGAAAAAAAAAATTGTGTAAAATTGTCAAAATCGGCTTATTTTCTGTGCCAAAAATATTGAAAAGTAGCCAGTGTGACCATTCTCTCAGAAACGCATGGGTGAATTAAGTAGCATTTTTGGTTTTAAGCATGCTTATAAACCAAACAAAAATATTCAATGATAATAACCCTTGCACGTAATTGTTCCTTTTTAAAAGGTCTATTCAATAGGCTATATCGTATTGTGCTAAAAACCATAGTTTTCAATTAAATACGTTTAAAATCGTCATTTATAGATGAAATAAGAATATATGTAGTAGTTTTAATAAAAGGCGTGTTTTATTAGGCGTGTTTTATTATCATCGGGATCTGGATCTGGATTAACTTTTAACACGTGTTTCAAAAACAATTTCGAAAATGTCCCATTATTTTGTTTTTGCATTAGGTGTAACAGTTAATCCAGATCCAGATAATGATGACAAAAGAACACGACTGATATAGAACCATTGATTATCCCAGTAATAAAAAAAAATGGATATATTTTCCCAGTTTATATATCTGCGGGCTCAGAGAATTTCCCCAGTTTTGCTCTTGAAAAAAAAAAAATAGATTCGTCGTCTCAGGTGAGCGCACTGAAATATAAACTTAACAATATTCAATGTTTTTTAAGCGACATATGGGTAGAATAGTTCCAAGATCAGAAAACACGACTAACAAAACTCAGAATTTTGTTTTATTTAAATGCACAAAACCGTTTTCAATCACTTAAACAAAAAAAATCTAGCCATGCTAGTTTATTTGCAAAAATAGAACATATTTTTCGGTCAAGAGTGTAAGAACACAACTATGCGTGGCAATACCCAAAACTTCACCCGCATCCTCTAACGTTATCAAATGCTGCTTTCCCAAACTAACTTGTGATCCACACCGATTTCTTAAACCATCTGCACTCTCATTGTTCGATTTGTAAAGAAACACGTGGCGATGTGATTCACAAATAACTGCATAACTCAAATCGGGGGCACAATCCATGAATTTTTTTTGTTGTTTTGATGCTTGTACATAGCCAAAGGCATGCAAATTACCCTCATGTCGAAATCCCCATTCGGAGGCTTTCGAGTTGTACTGCTGCAGCCAGAGACAAGCGTCTACGTCTTGGCGAGTTGCTACAGCTAATGGAAAGCCTGGTCGTAGATTTGTCGAGAACAGCGGTGGGCAGTTGTCGAGGAGAATTTGATGTGTCACAATTTTCGATTGCAGATGAAGACGTTCTAGAAATAAAGCAAAATTAATGTTTTCAAGACTCAGTGATTTTCTTTATCATATGATTTACCAATTTTGATTTCATTGTCTTGTGTTCCCATTGGAAAATCACAATCCTCAATTGGTGCTTCCAGATTTGGAATGGGTTGATTTTCCAAGGGAAAGCTAGTATCGTTGTTTTCTACTGCTTCTGGTGGTCCACCGACAGCCAGGTAAGGCCAAACAAGTGAGGAATTCTCCTTAACTAACGTGATTTGCAGCAGCTTATCTTTCTGTGAGAGCGACACACATAAAATCTCGGATAGTAAAAAGCCGAAGGACATGATATAACTTACCATGGTCCAAGTTGTAAGTGAATTGTCAATCAATGAGAAGAGTTCTTGGTCCATCAAACATATTCCATTGCAATCAACTTTGAGACTATTTTTTGACGATTTAACTTTAAAGTCTGCCTCATCAGTTTTAGAATTGAAATTTACTGTAATGTCGTCATCTGTTTGGGTCCAACTATAATTGATATCTAAGGTGTGCTCTTTTGGCGTTGGCTCTATATCGTCTGAAGCATTTGCCGATTGGAATTTTAGTGGGCGATTGGATGACATTATAATAGATTCAGCTTTAGGCTCGAAAGAGCAATAGTACAACGATCCTTTGCCTTCTATGATATCATGAATTTCAAACGTCCAGGGATCTTTTTCTTTCTGGTTTAGAGTAGCCCAGTGCATGTGTAAGGAATGGGAAGATTGATCACGGGCAATCCGTACCAGAGCACAGCTGATGACTTTATTTCCACTTATCATATCCAGTCGGCTGTCGAAAAGGGCAAAGTTTCGTAGGTCGTTGGAAATTGTGAAGGAAGCGACTTGCTTCCATTCAGCAGCTTTAGGGCGGTCACCAGTGTCTATAATGTACAGCTGATGGATGCCATCACACAAGACAGCAAATTTCTCTGAAATTAGCTTTATGGAACAATTGTAGTCTCCACTGACACGTTGATGTACGATGGGAATTCGGAAGACTGGTTGCAAAGGGTTTGGTCTTCCTATATTTTCCTCATATGAACACCTGATAACTTCATGCTGATGGTTAACATAATACGAAGAAACACGATCCCAGGGATCAGAAATTATTAGATTTTGCAACGAAAACAGTTCCGCATGGAGGTAGGAATATTGGTCATCCGACGGTGTTGCCCTAAGTGGAGGAACAACTAGATCCTGACGTATAATTGGCACACTATCCAGGGAAAGTTTATATCCATCAAAATTGTTACAAATTAAGCTGCGATCTTGTCGCAAATCTACTAATTTTGGCATATTTTTATACAAAAATTTTCGGGAAAATGCTTTTTCTTTGATATATAAAAAGTATTTACGGAAGCGGTGTTGGTGTTGTCAAAATTTCAAAACGTCAAATGTGACGTGATGATGTAATGAAAGAATTCAGTGAGAATGGGCGCGTTCAATGTTTGAATGGATAGCCTATCTAGGATAGCTTTGTATCCATGTATGTGTTTGAACGCAAGCCAGCTGTTGTTGACATTTCTCATAGGATAGCTTTGTGTCCTTAAATTTTTAGGATAGCTTTGGATCTCTTTTCTACCAACAACTGTTTCGTCATCAGCTGTGTTTTAACAAGAGATTACAACAACACAAACCTATCCAGATCGCTTTAGTTCGGTGTTTGAACGTGGCCATCAGAAAGAGTCTTAGGTACAGCACACACCAGCTAGAGAACATCCTTAATGTAAGACCGCACTCGAAGGAACTGAACTTCAAAATATCTTTAGTATGAAATTGTATGAGTTATATCGCACTTAATGGCCATTCCACACTATTCCACTGAGTATTAACACATGTCAAAAAAGTGTGAAGAAATCATATATAATAGTGTGGAAACAAAATATGAAATTTCATCACACACAACTTGACAGCGCATCCGACACGATTTGACATGTGTTAATACATGAAAATATTTAGGATCGGTTCTAAAACGATCACACTTTCTATCCCACTCGGGAGTTTGAGGTTATGGTGAAACTAATTTTTGATGCAAGTGTGGAAGGAAAATATGAAAGTCAGTTACATCACACAAATTTGGCAGTCGTATGAAATTTCTTCCCACTTTATTCTGACATTATTGTTAATACTTTGTGGGATAGTGTAGAGGCACTTAAAGCGACAACTGAACTTCATGGCACGGCACGATGCGGCAAAGTTGATAATCTGACCAACTATTCATGCCGTGGCCTGAAGTTCCGTCGAGTGTGGTTTTACCCAGCTCCAAAGGCTCCATTGGCAATATTTGAGGCAATAAATTGCCTCACTCATTGCTATTGCCTTTAACAATGCAAATGGAGACGCTTTGTCAATGGCAATGGCAATATTGAGGAAAAATGGGGTTCCCCGTAATCGTGAATGGCTTCTTTATTGATTTTTTCAATTAAATCGTAGAATATGAGAACGCACATGACAAAATATAGTGAATTAAAATTAAATTTTATTAAAAACAGGGGATTTGAACAGCATTTCACTGCATTTGCAGTCAAATATTTTTTTACACACATTTTATAATTGAAATTACCTGGCAAATGAAAATGCCTACCTAAGCAATAAATTGCCATTCCTATTCCAATTGCAACTGCCTCAAAAATTGCCAATGGAGCCACAGCGTTACCTTTAAAATGCCTCTATTATCCCACAAAGTATATAATTAACATCATATCAGAATAAAGTGGGTAGCAATTTCATGCCTACGTTCTGTAACTCTCGCATCGAAAAAACTGGTCGAGAAACGATGAAAACTGAAACAAAATGCATGTGTTTTTTTTTCCATTTTTCAACGTTTTTCGACTGATTTTATCGATGCGAGAGTTACAGAATGTAGGTACTGGATTGGATTTGACGAAAATACAAGTATAACAAAAAAAAAACACAAAATCCAACTTTGATTTTGGATTTCGATTTACAAATCCATTCGGACCACACACCCTTGGCATTTTCTTGCAAAAAACAGTTTTTTCTCTGATGTGTAGATGGCTTTTTTTGTGTTGAAAATAGGGTGAAAAAAGAGAAAAGAGTAGAGAAATAATACAGAAGCAAAAGGCAGAAATAGGTATATAACACTCTCGTCGCACTGGGATCCTGTTTGTTTTATTATGATAATCTCATCCGGACCCGATATAATAAAATGCAGCTAATAAAACCATAGTAGTATTTGCATTGACTTATTTTATATAGACTACTAGTCGTATGTAATTTCCATACAAAAGCCCAATAGAAAGAGGTTCAGCTTCTCCTTAGCAACATAAGAGCTGCCGTCGAATTGCGGCGAGCAAAATAACTATTTTGACGTTCTGTGTGTCAATACATGGTGTCAAAACTTGTTAATTGATCAATCAAAGTCAGTCAACATATTTATTTTTAATGGGGTGCATTTTTATTTTTTATATTTTTATAAACAATTTCTTTAAAAAAAACTGTTTATTAGTTTCTCGTTGCAGTTGAGCGTGCTAGAACACCAAGCCGCTCTGTTATGAGATGAGATTTTGTGTGAGGTGACGTGTTCTTACACGATTTATTTGGATTCTGATAGACTATATTAGGGGCCAGTTATAGCGATCAGGAAAATCCATCAGGAAAAGTTGAAACAGTATAAAATTGAGCACTTTTTCCTGATGATCGTTTATAGCAAACAGGAAAAATATGTCAGTTGGCGAGCTGAAAACATGTAAATATATGCACACATACAACCTACGGCAAAATTTTCCTGATTGAAAAGCATACGAAAAAATTTTTCATCCACAATTCTGCCAGTGGAACAGGAAAAAATTGGAACAAAAATCACTGGAATGATTTGTTCCATATTGTTTGATATGTCAATCAGCGGGCAAAAAATGAATTTATGTACATCAGGAATATAGATAAATTCATTTTAAACAAAAAATAATTAATGGATTCAAAATGTTTTTAACAAAAAAAATTCCTTGAGTTAATTGTCATTGGTTAGTGTAGCATTTGAATTTCAAATCGAATGAAAACATCGTTAATAATCATCTCGAACATTTTTCCTGTTTCACTTTCCTGGTCGCTATAACTGGCCTCTTAAATAAATTTCAGATTCTGGCCATATATGAAATATGATCCACCAAGAGGCCGCTATGCAAAAATGCAACCTCTTTCTACATAGACTTATCTTCTCTACCCTCAGACAAACGTGTTCTCATCTAGTACTCTGATATTTTTCCCCCATAATTCGTGTCATTTGTCGCATCATACCAACGAAAGCGATCAAGAATGGATTTTTAAGGATCGGCTTCAATCATTATATTTATTCCAACTTTCTTATCTCCATACCCAATGCTCTTCGACCTAATCACCGCTCTGGGTGATTTAATTTAAATATTTTGACAAAAGTCTTCGATACTGTTGACTGGGTGATAATAGGGCCAATTAAGATGAAGCAGACGAAGATGAACGAAAAACTCCAACACCGCCAATAATTAAAAGCAATGAATCAAGAGACAAGCAAAGTAATCAAGAAGAAAAGTCGAAAGAAAAACTCGACATAGTGCACAGCAGTTAAATTTGTCGAATACTTGAAAATTCACATGCATGGTCTGGTTGAGGAAATATTCGAAGCAAAGTGTTTTTACCGATTTTCTCTATTTTTTGCCCCCAACGCAATCCGTTAGATGCGAATATCTTACGAACCGAGCTTTCAAAATCGTTGCGGTTTTCAGTGCTGAATAGGAAATTAACACACCTTTCCAAAAATGTAAAAATTTCATCACGAACATTTTTCATGGATTTCGAAGAAAAACATGGACTAACCCCTTGCCGTTTTTTTCAAACAAAAATGACTTTTTTTTCAAAGTTAATGAAATAAATCGTGCTATACGTTTTTAGAAAGGTCTATTCAAATCCTATAAGCACATGCAAACCAAATTTTTTTTCATGGTCTGGTTGATAAAATATTCGCATCCAAAGTGTTTTTACCGATTTTCTGCCTCTGCTACCTACCTTATTGTCTTTGGATGGTGATATTTTGGTATCCATACCTTGTAGAAGGCAAAAAAAAAATCAAAAATCGAAAGACATTTTCTGGAAACTAGAACCTTCTACGATGTCTGGTTCTTGAGATATACGCATCCAAAGTTACATGCGAAGATCTGCGTATATATGCGTAGAATTGCGTAGAAATGCGTAGATCTGCATAGATATGACGTGTAGACTTGCGAAAACTTTTTGTATTTTTAATAAAATAAATTGCAGTGCACGTCAATGGAAAGGTCTATTCAAACCCTATCGACACATCCAAGCCAATATTTTTTTCATGGTCTGGTTGAGGAAATATTCGAAGCGAAGTGTTTTTACCGATTTTCTCTATTTTTTGCCCCCAACGCAATCCGTTAGATGCGAATATCTTACGAACTAAGCTTTAAAAATCATTGCGGTTTTCAGTGCTGAATAGGAAATTAACACACCTTTCCAAAAATTTACAAATTTCATCACGAACATTTTTTATGGATTTGACTTTTTTTTCAAAGTTAATGAAATAAATCGTGCTATACGTTTTTAGAAAGGTCTATTCAAATCCTATAAGCACATGCAAACCAAATTTTTTTTCATGGTCTGGTTGAGAAAATATTCGCATCCAAAGTGTTTTTACCGATTTTCTGCCTCTGCTACCTACCTTATTGTCTTTGGATGGTGATATTTTGGTATCCAGCCTTGTAGAAGGCAAGAAAAATCAAAAATCGAAAGACATTTTCCAGAGCTTTCCAAAACTGGAAACTAGAACCTTCTACGATGTCTTGTTCTCGAGATATACGCATCCAAAGTTACGTGCGTAGATCTGCGTATATATGCGTAGAATTGCGTAGAAATGCGTAGATCTGCGTAGATATGTGTAGACTTGCGAAAATAAATTGCAGTGCACGTCAATGGAAAGGTCTATTCAAACCCTATCGACACATCCAAGCCAATATTTTTTTCATGGTCTGGGTGAGGAAATATTCGAAGCAAAGTGTTTTTACCGATTTTCTCTATTGTTTGCCCCCAACGCAATCCGTTAAATACGAATAACTTACGAACCAAGCTTTCAAAATCGTTGCGGTTTTCAGTGCTGAATAGGAAATTAACACACCTTTCCAAAAATGTAAAAATTTCATCACAAAAATTTTTCATGGATTTCGAAGAAAAACATGGACTAACCCCTTGCCGTTTTTTTTCAAACAAAAATGACTTTTTTTTCAAAGTGAAAGGCTTACTCACTTGAACTCACTTGAAAACTTCCAGCTTAATGATTAGGAATTGTAATCTTGTTGGATATAGTTTACAGTGGATTTTCGTTGAAAAATTCATGTAAGTTGAACTGAACGTAATACAAATTGCGTCTGACAAAGCCCTCACTATGTCACTGATGAGTTCAAGTGAGTAAGCCGAACGAAACGCCAATTTGTATGCTAAGTCTTCTACTTGGCTGATTTATTTCAGTAGTATATAGAATTTGTATTATAAAACCTTCTTATATAGAAACTATGCCTGGCCCAGGGCAAAAAAACTTCCAGCTTAATGATTAGGAATTCTAATCTTGTTGGATATAGTTTACAGTGGATTTTCGTTGAAAATTCATGTAAGTTGAACTGAACGTAATACAAATTGCGTCTGACAAAGCCCTCACTATGTCACTGATGAGTTCAAGTGAGTAAGCCGAACGAAACGCCAATTTGTAGGACTAAAGGCCATAAAAAGCTATTTTGAATCAATAATTCAACAAGTCCAATCCTTAATGCTAAGTCTTCTACTTGGCTGATTTATTTCAGTAGTATATAGAATTTGTATTATAAAACCTTCTTAAAAGTGACTTTTTTTCAAAGATAATGGTCTATTCAAATCCTATAAGCACATGCAAACCAAATTTTTTTTCATGGTCTGGTTGAGAAAATATTCGCATCCAAAGTGTTTTTACCGATTTTCTGCCTCTGCTACCTACCTTATTGTCTTTGGATGGTGATATTTTGGTATCCATACCTTGTAGAAGGCAAAAAAAATCAAAAATCGAAAGACATTTTCCAGAGCTTTCCAAAACTGGAAACTAGAACCTTCTACGATGTCTGGTTCTTGAGATATACGCATCCAAAGTTACGTGTGTAGATCTGCGTATATATGCGTAGAATTGCGTAGAAATGCGTAGATCTGCGTAGATATGTGTAAACTTGCGAAAACTTTTTGTATTTTTAATAAAATAAATTGCAGTGCACGTCAATGGAAAGGTCTATTCAAACCCTATCGACACATCCAAGCCAATATTTTTTTCATGGTCTGGTTGAGGAAATATTCGAAGCAAAGTGTTTTGACCGATTTTCTCTATTTTTTGCCCCCAACGCAATCTGTTAGATGCGAATATCACGAACCGAGATTTCAAAATCGTTGCGGTTTTCAGTGCTGAATAGGAAATTAACACACCTTTCCAAAAATGTAAAAATTTCATCACGAACATTTTTCATGGATTTCGAAGAAAAACATGGACTAACCCCTTGCCGTTTTTTTCAAACAAAAATGACTTTTTTTCAAAGTTAATGAAATAAATCGTGCTATACATTTTTGGAAAGGTCTATTCAAATCCTATAAGCACATGCAAACCAAATTTCTTTTCATGGTCTGGTTGAGAAAATATTCGCATCCAAAGTGTTTTTACGGATTTTCTGCCTCTACTACCTACCTTATTGTCTTTGGATGGTGATGTTTTGGAATCCATACCTTGTAGAAGGCAAGAAAAATAATCAAAAATCGAGAGACATTTTCCAGAGCTTTCCAAAACTGGAAACTAGAACCTTCTACGATGTCTGGTTCTTGAGATATACGCATCCAAAGTTACATGCGAAGATCTGTGTATATATGCGTAGAATTGCGTAGAAATGCGTAGATCTGCGTAGATATGTGTAGACTTGCGAAAACTTTTTGTATTTTTAATAAAATAAATTGCAGTGCACGTCAATGGAAAGGTCTATTCAAACCCTATCGACACATCCAAGCCAATATTTTTTTCATGGTCTGGTTGAGGAAATATTCGAAGCAAAGTGTCTTGACCGATTTTCTCTATTTTTTACCCCCAACGCAAACTGTTAGATGCGAATATCACGAACCGAGATTTCAAAATCGTTGCGGTTTTCAGTGCTGAATAGGAAATTAACACACCTTTCCAAAAATGTAAAAATTTCATCACGAAAATTTTTCATGGATTTCGAAAAAAAACATGGACATGCCGTTTTTTTCAAACAAAAATGACTTTTTTTTCGAAGCTAATGAAATAAATCGTGCTATACGTTTTTGGAAAGGTCTATTCAAATCCAATAAGCACATGCCAACCAAATTTTTGTTCATGGTCTGGTTGATAAAATATTCGCATCCAAAGTGTTTTTACCGATTTTCTGCCTCTACTACCTACCTTATTGTCTTTGGATGGTGATATTTTAGAATCCATAACTTGTAGAAGGCAATAGAAATCAAAAATCAAGAGACATTTTCCAGAGCTTTCCAAAACTGGAAACTAGAACCTTCTACGATGTCTGGTTCTTGAGATATACGCATCCAAATTTACATGCGAAGATCTGCGTATATATGCGTAGAATTGCGTAGAAATGCGTAGATCTGCGTAGATATGTGTAAACTTGCGAAAACTTAATAGATTTCTATCATGATAGTTTTCTATCATGATAGTTTTCTATCATGATAGTTTTCTATCATGACAATTTTCTATCATGATATATTTCTATCATGATAGTTTTCTATCATGATAGTTTTCCATCATGATAGTTTTCTATCATGACAATTTTCTATCATGATATATTTCTATCATGATTGTTTTCTATCATGACAATTTTCTATCATGATATATTTCTATCATGATAGTTTTCTATCATGATAGTTTTCTATCATGATAGATTTCTATCATGACAATTTTCTATAATGATATATTTCTATCATGATAGTTTTCTATCATGATAGTTCTCTATCATGAAAGTTTTTTATCATTATAGTTTTCTATTATGATAGTTTTCTATCATGACACTTTTCTATCATGATATATTTCTATCATGTAAGTTTTCTATCATGATAGTTTTCTATCGTGACAATTTTCTATCATGATATATTTCTATCATGATAGTTTTCTATCATGATAGTTTTCTATCATGATAGTTTTCTATCATGATAGTTTTCTATCATGATAGTTTTCTATCATGACGATTTTCTATCATGATATAATCTATCATGATAGTTTTCTATCATGAAAGTTTTCTATCATGATAGTTTTCTATCATAATAGTTTTCTATCATGATAGTTTTCTATCATGATAGTTTTCTACCATGATAATTTTCTATCATGCCAATTTTCTATCATGATATATTTCTATCATGATAGTTTTCTATCATGATAGTTTTCTCTCATGATAGTTTTCTATCATGACAATTTTCTATCATGATATATTTCCATCATGATAGTTTTCTATCATGATAGTTTTCTATCATGATAGTTTTCGATCATGATAGTTTTCTATCATAATAGTTTTCTATCATGACAATTTTCTATCATTATATATTTCTATCATGATAGTTTTCTATCATGATAGTTTTCTATCATTATAGTTTTCTATCATGATAGTTTTCTATCATGACAGTTTTCTATCATGATAGTTTTCTATCATGATAGTTTTCTATCATTATAGTTTTCTATCATGATAGTTTTCTATCATGATAGTTTTCTATCATGATAGTTTTCTATCATGATAGTTTTCTATCATAATAGTTTTCTATCATGACAATTTTCTATCATGATAGTTTTCTATCATGATAGTTTTTGTTGCGAGTTAGGGTTGGCCACGGAGGCATCTTCGGTGCTGGAAAAGGGCAGTGGCACGCTTGCTTTTTGCACGGCTCAGCTCGACGGATTGGGGTGGTTCTTGCCCTTCCCCAAAACACTTCCTACTCAGCAAACAAAAAAATGTATCGTGCCTTTGTATAAGGATAGGATAGGAAATGAAAAAGGTTGGAAAATAGGAGCTAGGAATACTAACAGAAAAGGAATCGCACAACCATAGTTACCTATGCCACCGCATCTGAGAAAGGATGAGGCTTCTACAAACTCATTGGCGAAAAATCAAGTTTGCTTTGCTTCATCGGAGCAAAAATCAACTAAATCTAACCTATCATCTAAGCCCTAATTTCTAAACGTGTATATAAATGCGCATATGACTATATATGCATCTATATAAAATTACAAAATTATGTATATAAGTATAATTATATATACATAGGAGTTCCTAAATCTAAACCTATAACTAAACCCTATATATAAAAATAACTATCTTCTTCCACCAACGAATCAATATCTGCCCCACTGTCTCCCAGACACAGTGGTTCATCGAGTCCTCAGAAGGCCTTGCCCGATGTTTTTGGCAAAAGTTTGGCCTGCCCACCCTTGTATCTAAAGATACAACCGTCGCCATCTCTTGGCCAGAATCTTAGAGATAGCCCCTTACTGAAACTTCCAGTCACAAAATCCGGCTCAGTAATCTCGTTCAGTCATATATGTATGTAGGTATGTAATTTAGTCTCGTAAGTATTTAGAAGTAAGTATGTCAAGAAGTAGGTAAGTAGGTTTATGTAATTATGTATTAAAACAGGTTCAGTATAAGTAGGTTAGTAAAGGTAAGTACGTACAGGTAAATAAATGTAAGGTAAGTATATGTAGGTAAGTATATGTCAGTAAATGTAAGTAGGTAGGTATGTGTTAGTAAATGCAAATGTAGGTAGGTATATGTCGGTAAGTATATAGTACTGTGTTGTGTCATTTTGTATTCGAAAAGTATAAGTAAGTAAAAGTAATGTAACGTGTCGTAGTCCAAAAGTCGTCTTTAACGTCCTAGTTCACATTGTATTATGTCGTTGTCGTCATTCCCTCCTCTCGATCGCCGGCCCAGCCGATCCTCACACACCTAAATATTTCCTTAGCACTCCATAATAGAATTATTTCCTTATCTCGAAACAAATTTGACTCAAAACTGTTTTAAATTTCCACATTTATAATTATTTATTGTATAAAAGAATGTTTTAAAACAATTTTATATAGTTTTAAAGAAATCAAAAAAAGAAGGAAAGAAACTAATAAAAATATAAAAAAAATTAAAAATTTTTGCGTTTTCTCTTCTTCACTTATTAAGAAAAGATTAAAATTTTCAATAAAATCAATAAAGAAAATAGCATACATCCAAGGTACCGGAGTGTACACACTTCTTTCCTCTTGCCATGAACATATAAATGTATATATATATAAATCAATATATTTTGTTTTACAAAACTTACTACTTTCGCACTGATGTCCTTCGATGTCCTGTCGACAGAATTTCGTAGGCTCCTTCAGGTAAAATTGGCTTAAATTTGTAGCCAGGTCTCACTTTATGGCACAAAATATGTTACCAAGAGTCCAGAGGGATACACAATCTTCTCCCTTATCACTTGCACTTTTCTCTACTTTTTCACCTTTTTGTTTTCTTTACTTTACTTTTCGTTATGTTAATACTCTTATTAATTTCCTTTTTCTTGCACAAAATTCAAATTTACGTTAAGATAATTCAAAAAAAATATTCAAAAAAATTCAGCAAAAGAATCAGTAAAAAAAAATTTTGAAGAAAAAAAATTAATCCACAAAAAAAATTATATGACACTTGGTCCAGAAGGGACAAAAAAAAATCAGCAGCTCCTCACGACCAGTGTAAGGTCCCTTTAGAATACCCTTCAAGGGTTAAAGATCGCTATCACCCCGCAAGTCACCACTCCAAGATTGATTTTTTTTTGTTTAATTCCGTGGTTCTGAGCCCAACTCTTCCAGCTTCTACCCTCTTTCGTTGGTTTTAGTCCACTCTGGGGCAAAGAAAAACCAGCAGAGGCCTAGGCCGATTGCCTTCAGCGTATTTCGGTTTTATAGGCAGCTTCCACTCGGTCTGGTGGACCTCTATATATATGAATCTATATATTTATGTATATATATTGAAAGGTCACCTTGGGAACCAGGGTGTCACTACTCTGACCTAAACCTGTGGAAATCAAGACATCATGGAGATACTTAAGTAAAAAAAAACTGTGGATTCCTACCTCTGCTATACACGAACGGAGCCTCAGAATTTTTCCGTGGTAGCAATTCAGCTATGCCACAAATCGCCTCTGGTAGCAATTTTGCTTAACCACCTAGTACCTCCTTGGTCGGATATTATATCTAATACCCAGTACTATAATAATTTTTTATTTTTTATTAAAAAAACTAATTTTCATTTTCACTATTTTTCTTTCACCTTTTGTCTGCTATCAATCCTTTTTCTTTTTCTTTTTTTTTTTTTTTAAGCGTTTTTTCTTAGGATTTTATAGTTCAAAACTTTACAAAAAAAAAAATCTTTCTATATAGAAAAATCCCGCACAAAAGAAAAACTGAACTTCGATTTTACTGCGTTAACTGTCGGCAACTGTTGGTTCCTGTAGCTGCACTTTGTTGAACGATTTAAATTTGAATCAATTGCATCGGTCGTTGCCCTATGGCCTACATTCATTTGTTTCTTCATGCACTCAAAGCTTTCTGCAGCCTGGAAGCATCAAATTTTATTTCTCCTATCACTAACACCTATCTATTAGAAACTTAGTGTTTGTTTATAAAATTGTCAGTGTTGTGTCCCAAAGTGTATGTGTATTAGTGTACAGACTAAAGCTTGCATATTTTGTTGCAGCAACAAAACTTACAACATAAAAATAAATAACATAAAATAGCAATAAACAACTCTACAATAATATACCAATAGCCTATTTCCAAGTAAATCTTACTTCTACTAACTAAAAACTAAAAATATTGCACAAATCCCTCAATTTAAATAAAGCTTTTCTATTTTCAAATTTAACTGATCTAAAAAAAGTTTTTGACCACTTCTAAAACTTCCAAAACTTTCGTGTTCATGGATTTCTGAACACCTACTAAGTTGTTGTGTACGTACTTCCCTTATTCGACCATCTGCAAACTTCAACTCGAAGTGTCAGATTTCAATTGTCACATTATATTTGTTCTATTTACGCGTGAATGATTTAATTATTCGAGTTCTTGTTTTTGGAAGTTAATTATCGATGAAATAACAAAATAAAATTTAAACTAGTGTGTTATTTACCACAATATACCAATAACTAAATTGAAAACAAAAGGAATATAGCCCAAGTGATGAGTCAGGAGCAACACGGATGCCGGTAAGTAGATTGTTTGCAACGGGGCCATCCATACACTTCCCATGTATGTTTTCTTTATCGCTAATGTTTTGTTACCTTTCTTTCAGATAGAAATTCCTTCATCAATCCATCCAATCAACCGCCAACAACCCCAACCCATACACTCGGAAGGATAAGTGCCTCTTTTGTCACCAGAGGCTGTTTGATAAACATACCTGCTTGTGAATATGCCAGGCAGTTCAACAAATAGACTCCGGTGACAATAAATCATCCCCGAATCCCAATAATTTGTTTTCTTTTCTTTTTATTCTTAGGCAATTTGCTGCTCATAGATGATCGGTACTAGGACAGAACATTTTGAGTGATATCTCGAGTCATCAGAACTCAACAACAACAACAAGAAACACGAATCCTATGAGGATAACATCACAAAACAACAACAGAACAAAACCAACCAAGCCCACCAGCACCACTTTGCAAGGACGACGATCTTTCGCTGCGTGCGTCGTGAGTTATTTTGTGTTATTTGTATTTGTGTTCGTATCTATTTGGTGCTCGTTTTATTTAGTAATTATTTAGTTTTATGCTTCTTAGATCACCACCGAATATTGCATCACTGCAATATAACCCTGGTAGGAAATTTATATTTATGCATATACATAAACATAATATACCTATATATATACTTTCTTGGTTCTGATAGAACCTTTTAATAAAAGGAACAAAAAAACTTTCTATCGTATTGTATTTGGTTGGAAAACAGAAGGTGGATTTTTGCAGGGTGGTTTTTCTTATGTTCACGAACTTTTTAACTTTATGTAGGTACAACATTTTGTATATGAGTATACATATGTATAAAGCTCAATATTTTGTGTCTCTATTTGATACTTTTAATATTGGTAAAAGGTAATTTCATTTTCTTTTGGTATCGATCGGCTACGTAACAAACACGATGCCAATTTCGAAGTGGTCGTGACGAAATTGACCTCGAAAAAAAGGAAGGCGATCATGGGATTTGATGATGCGGTTAATATTTTTAGATTTAATAGCCGTTCACAATGTGTGGCTCGTCCACTCCCTGAGTTTACTTTTAAAGTAAGGCCGGGCATACTTTTAGGTGTATGTGGATTGATTCTTGTGTAAAAGAGATTTCACCTTTTCGCATTTTAAAGCAGGTGTAAAATTTGTTGCTTTGTTTTGTTTACCTTTTTTTTTTTTTTTGTTTTTTTTTTTTTTTGAAGGAAGGGTTTGTTGGAGGATTTTGGAAGGTATTTGATTAGCGTTTGTTATAAAAAAAACATTAAACAAAATCAAAATTTGCAGTCATTCTAGGTGCTTA
This sequence comes from Dasysyrphus tricinctus, assembly GCA_963921185.1. NCBI lineage: Eukaryota > Metazoa > Arthropoda > Insecta > Diptera > Syrphidae > Dasysyrphus > Dasysyrphus tricinctus. The sequence goes on from OY992532.1 coordinate 89,695,932, forward strand.
TGAGTCTAAATGCTAATCAGTCTTTTCATCTCGTATATCACAGTCTCTCGTATATTGCATTATTCAACATCAGCTTTCATTTAAACAGCTGTGCTAAACTAACTTCTCTGTGAGATAAATCACCCGTATGGATTGATTTTAGCTGTTGAGGTTGTTGGGATTGTAGGTGTGGTTCGATAGGAAGTCAATTACGATACGGTGGGTATTAACTTGTCAGTTTTTAGCATCGAAACCAAGAATAATTATTTTAATCAGTCTTTATTTCTCTATTCCTACATTCTATCAGTCTAACGCTCTCAACTCTTACATTCTAATCAGTCTTAGATTCTCTATTCTTATATACTATCAGTCTTTAGTTCTCGTGTAATAAATAAAATAAATAAATAAATACTACTAACTATTAAATGAATAAATAAATAAAATGTTATGACGAACAAACATAAAGATGAATAAATAGTATATGTAAATAAAGCTGTATCGTAAACAAACAAACAAATATATAAATAAAATTAATAAATAAGTTAATAAATAAATAAATGAAATAAATAAATAAATAAATAAATAAATAAATAAATAAATAAATGAAATAAATAAATAAATGAAATAAATTAATAAATAATCTACAACATAACAAGACATACATATCACAGTTCAAGGGGAAAGCAACAGCAGCTGAGTGCGTCATGTGTGAATGTCTTTCGCATGATATACTCCTACTTTCACGCCCTGCAAGTTTCCTAATTCATAGAGAGAATTACCAACTGTTTTCAAAACTATGGATTTTAAGAATTTTGGTCCTAGTTTCGCGTTGTATTTGTCTAATAAATTACTTTGTTTAAAGTTTCTTCTGTATACTATCTGTCCTACTTTGTATGATATATTTTTACTTCTCGTATTATACGTTTTCTTAGCTTTTTGATGTGCTAAATTCAAGTTCTCAAATATTTTACTCCTTAATAAGGCCTGTTTATCGGATTTGCTTGCGATTTCAAAATCAGGTTCTTTTATAGCATCGAGTCTTCTGAGGAGCTCATACGTTTCACCGTTTTGGATCATTTGTGACCCAAAAACAGCATAGTATGGCTCAAATTTTGTTGCTTCATGCAACACGCTACGTAAAGAAAATGCAGTATTGCTTACATGCATGTCCCATAGGCGTTGGTCACCATCAATGTATGACCTAATTTTGGTTAAGACTGAGCGGTTTACACGCTCCGAAGCATTCGCTTGGGGCGAATAAAATGCAGTTTTTACGTGTTTTACCCCATATTTTTTTAAAAAGCTGGAAAACAATTCTGAAACGAATTGTTTTCCGTTGTCAGAATGGATGTATTCGGGTACGCCAAATATATGGAATACGCTTTCTTCAAGGTATTTCACTACCTCAGCTGCTGTTGCTTTACGTATTGGTTTCAGAAATACATATTTACTGAAGTGGTCTAATACTATAAATATATGTGTATGTCCGTTCTTCGTTCGTGTGTACGGTCCCAAAAAGTCAATGTACAGTCGTTGAAAAGGTCGTTCGGTTATCATCTGCTGTCCCATGGGTGGCCTTAAAATTGAGTTCATTGGCTTATTGCATTTGCATATATCACAGTTTTGTACATATTCATTGACTTCGGTAGTCATATTTGGCCAGAAATACCTCTGGCGTAGTTTTGCCAGAGTTTTGTGCATTCCGCCATGCCCTGCGGCAAAAGAATCATGCGCTGTTGCCAGAAGGCTCCTACTCAACTCCTTCGGTACCCAGAGTTTCCAGGCCCTGTCTTCTTGAATAGGGTCTCCGGTTCGTCTGTCAGTCCATTTGTAAACGAAGCCGTCCGAAATGCAGATGTCGGGTAGTTTGTCTTGGTTCTCGTTTATGGTCTTCTTCAACTCAACATACTCTTCTGATGAAAAGTATGGTGAATTGAAGTCAACTTCTGGCATTTCGGTCGCGATCTCATCCATATGTACTCTTGAGAGAGTATCCGGGACTACATTGAGAATTCCCTTTCTGTGCTCTATGGTGAAGTCAAAGCCTTGTAGCTTGAAACTCCACCGAGCCAGCCGACCACTCAAGTCCTTCTGAGTCATCAGCCACTTAAGGCTTGCATGGTCAGTTATGATTGTAAAAGGCAATCCTTCGATGTAAGCCCGAAACTTCTTAACAGACAAAACGGCCGCATAGCATTCAAGTTCAGTTACGCTGTAGTTCCGCTGAGCGGGATTAAGCTTCTGAGACATGAACGCTATGGGTCGCTCTCTGTTCTCTTCGTCCATCTGGAACAGAACACTCCCTACACCAGTAGATGAAGCGTCGCATTGAATGTAAAAATGTTTTGTGAAGTCAGGGTTTGTCAGTATAGGTGCTGTCACCAAGGTTGTTTTTAGTTGCTCGAAAGCAGTCAGAGCTTCGTTTGTCATGACAAAGTCCTTCCCTTTCTTCAGACAGTCTGTCATTGGGGCTGATATAGACGCAAAATTTGGAATAAAGCGTCTATACCAACCCGTCATCCCTAAGAATCGACGGAGTTGCTTAGGAGTCTTCGGCACAGGAAAGTCCTTCACAGCAGAAACCTTTTCGGGATCCGTTCTTAGACATCCATCACCGACGAAATAGCCTAAGTACTTGATCTCCTTAAAACAAAACTTGCTTTTCTCCACGTTTATAGTCAACCCCGCTTCACGCAAACATCTCGCCACCTCTTTGAGAACGCTCATATGGGTTTCAAAATCCGGAGAGCAAATCAAGAGGTCATCGAGATAGACAAAGACATTCTCTCTCAAACGAGCGGGAATGACTTTGTCCATCAGCTTACTCATTCTCTGGGCGGCGTTGCACAATCCAAACGGCATCACCGTGAACTGATACAACGGTCGTCCAGGGACTGTGAAAGCCGTCTTCTCTCTTGACTTGAGCTCCAGAGGAATCTGCCAAAAGGCGTCCTTCAAATCGATGCTCGAGATGAAGTGCGTGTCGTGAAGTCGACTCAAAATCCCTTCAATATGTGGGAGAGGGTACGCAAATTTCTTCGTGGCTGCGTTCACCTTCCTTGAATCTAAGCAAAGCCTGTTTTTGCCTGGCTTCCTCACAAGCACAACTGGAGAACTGTAAGCGCTATTGCTCTCCTCTATTACGCCTAACTCCAGCATTCGATCGAGCTCAGCGTACATCAACTTCTGAACGACAGGTGAGATCGGGTAATGTCTTTGTTTGATGGGAATTGAGTCGTCTTCCATCTCAATGACATGCTCTTCGACCGTAGTCTTACCCAATCCCAACACTGCGAAAGAAGGGAATGCAAGCTTGACCCGCTCCAGTTCTTCAGCTTGTGTGGGAGAAAGCTTTCGCATGGGATCAGACTCTTGCCCTCCCGTCGGCGATGGAAAGTCAAGAGCGCTTATAATATTTGGAGCAACTTTAAAAGTCCTCCAAAAATCTACCCCTAGATAGAGCTGTTGTTGCAGGCTTGGAACAACAAACAACTCTAGCTCATGGGTGTTACCGCCCCATGAGACATCAGTTTTAAACCTGCCGTTAATGTGTTGGTTCTTACCGTCTGCTGTTTTTATGTCAACTGTCATTTTTGTCACTTGTATGTCATGTCTTTTTATAAAGTCTATTGCACCTTTTCCCACACAACTTACTGACGCTCCGCTATCTAGTAAGCCTATCATCTCTTCTCCGTTTACTAACACTTTAGCGTAGGGCCTATTGTCGTCTGAGATAGCTAAAACTGTCGCTTCTATCTTGTTTTTCTTATTCCTAAATATTGCACACTTTTCCCTAAGCCTAAGAATTTTTCTAAAATTTCTACTACTTTTTCGCTCTAGCGATTCCACCAATATGATTTCTTCATTAAAGATCCTTTTTCTGGCCTCTTCATATTCTTTTTTGCGTTGGTGTAGAGTTTTGTAATGCACTTGTTTCATTGGGTATGTATCTAATGTTTTTGTCTCTCTTTTTAGAATTTTTACTTCTCCGGGTTCTGTTTTTCCGGGATTGAAGTCTTCGCCGGCAGAGTTGACCCGGGTGCACTGCCGACCTTCAGGTTTCCCTGGCAAGATGCACAATTAAAGGAGAGATTTCCCTGTCCGCAGCTGAAGCAAGTCAGAGCATGGAACGTCGAGGGACACGCTGCTGCCGTCAAGTTGTTATCTTTCGTAAGTTCTGTCCTTTTGTCTCGTTCATTGTGTTTGTAAGTAGTATGTCGTTTGTCTGTTTTGATGTTAGTTTGTGGTTTTTCCGTCCTGTTGTATTGAACAGCAGCAACATGCTCCTCCCATTCATCCTCTGACTCTGTTGACTGAGCTCTACTCCGATACATACCTCGATCTTCTAATTCACTGATTTGTTTTCTAGCTTTCCAGTCCCTTGTTTCTAGGTGTTTCTCAGCCCGCCTACACTCTTCCCTAAGATCTCGTATGTCCTTAATATTACATCCGAAGATCAGTGTAGCTACCTTATCTTTGATATTATGCCTAACCATTGACACTAGATCCTTTTCAGTGGGTTTGTTCTTCAATTGAAGAATCAAGCCCCTCACTTCTTCATAGAACTCATCAAAAGTTTCGTTCGGCTGTTGACGCCTATCCATTATAGCTCTTAGTATCTCATGGTCACCTTTCCTATTTCTGAATTGCCTTAATAATTCAGCCTTAAGGTCATAAAAGTTGAGATATTCATCTCCCTGGTTCTCTTCCATGTACTGCCAATACCAGCGTTCGGCGGCACCTGTAACTAGGTGGTGAAAGTTTGCGAAAATTTGCTCGTTTGAGACCCCGTTCTTTCGTTGCAGAGTCTCGATTCTGAAAATAAAACTTTCCACAGTCATATTTCTTGATGTGCCGTCAAATTTGATTGCCCACTTGTGGATATCAATCCGTTTTCCGTGGTCATTGCAGGTCCTACTTGAGTGACACGCTGGCCGGGACCTGTTTGGAGAAGTAGCTCTGGGTGGACTAATTTCAGGGTCTACAAAAAGTATGTCATCTTGCAGCTCCCGTCTAGATTGTGCAGTAAGGGTAGATTTTTCTACTATACGTAGACGGTCACTCATAGTGGTCATGTTGCCTGACACCATTTCCACCATTTTTTGCATTATTTTTAGGTTTTTGGCCTGCTCTGCCAGAAGTGAAATAGTTTTGCTATGGCTTTCGTTAATTGATCGCGAAACCGCACAATCAATCGCCTTCTTGAGATTATCTCCCCCCAAAGTGATCTCATACTCTTCTTTGTCTAGTCCTTCTTTTTCTGTTTCCTTGTCTGATTGTGAAATTAAAAATCGTTCTCTGTCTAGTCCTCGCGTTAGTCTGTTCACTGTGTCCCTAGTCTCGTCTTCGTCTCCTCCTATCGGAATCAACACTTGGGGTATTATTATTTCCCCAGGGGCTGGTGGATGAGTCACTATCGGTAGTGCTTCAGCCCCTTCTACCTGCTTCCCATTTCCACTACCTTCACGGTTTTCCCTAACTAAATCATCGAAAGGATTTGGTAATAAGCTGTGGTTGAGCTCGTCTTCCGACGGAGTTGGACTGGGTGCTTGCCGAGGGTTTTTGCGCTTAGGCTTTGCCCCTCGTTTGGTCGTGGTGCTCTTTTTGATCGCACCAGAGGATTGACCCTCCATATTTTGGTCTCTTTTTTTCAAAAAAAAAACTTCAATTTACTTTGGTTTCAAAAATAAAAAAAATGTAATAAAATTCCAATCTAATTTTTCTTATTTTTTTTTTTTTTTGAATTTGGAAAACAACAAAAATTAAGAAAAAAAGTAAAAAAAAATTAAAAAAAGTTAATCTGAGTTAGAACTTCTATATTTCGGAAAGTATTAAATGTTCAAAACCAAAAATCAAAAGTTGAATTCTGAATTTTCAAATTAAATTACTTTTTGTTTTTCAAAGAAGCAAAAGAATCAAATCACCGATAAATGAAAGTTCAGTTTTCAATCCGTTAAAATAAAAGAAACACAACTCAGGAAAAGAAAATTTATGAAAGAAAATTAAAAAAAAATCAAAAAAAAATTAGACTTCAAAAATCATATTATTAAAAAAAAAAATCAGAATTCAAAAACTATAATATATTAAACAAAAAATGAAATTCATAAATCAAAACAATATATAAATTCAGAGTTCAAAATTCATAAAATCGAAAGAAAGATAAAAAAACTCAGACTTCAAAATTCATATATCAAAAGTACTTCGTAGGTACTATAATATAGGGATAAAGATATTTAAAAAAAATTAAACCGTTTACTTTTTGAAACCAAAAAAATAAAATTGAAATACTTTTCTATTGGGTGTTCTTATATTCATTTAAGGTGTGTGAGGTTTCAACTGAGTATCCAAACGATCTGAGAGGAAAATTAATGTCTTAGGTAACAGTTTCGTAAAAAAAATGTCTTGTCTCGTTAATCTTGGTTCGTTACGTTCGTCTAGGTCGATGTCAACCTTCCTAAGTCAATCACTGTTGTGACTGGTGCCTCTGTGACTCGACGAGTGCTTTGGATTATCTCTGATTGTCCCACCACTTCGTTCTTTCTGATGATAAACCTGAAAGAAGGTTGGCTAGGCAACAGAGACAACCCTCCACACGAATAGAATTTCGAAACACACCACTTACGCCACTCTAACCGTCTGGCTCAACCTGACTGGTATGGCTAGCTGCAAGTGTTATGCTCCCAAAATCTATTCCGCTCCTTGCTTAATGAAAGAATCTGTTTTACCTCACTAAATCCACTGGTTCTAGACCTGTTGGATTGGACAGCCAAACTTCATCTTCCACTTTGCAAAGAGCTTCTACGGTCTCTATGCTTGTGCTAATAGGATAAGGATAGGGATAAAAAAAAATAATAGGATGAAATTGAGTGAGATTATTGTGAGTCCAAGGGGATGACCTTAAAATAAAAATCATCTCCTTGGAGTCCCAATGGATCTCGAAGCCGTTCGTACTCGTTGGGCGCCATTGTTGCGAGTTAGGGTTGGCCACGGAGGCATCTTCGGTGCTGGAAAAGGGCAGTGGCACGCTTGCTTTTTGCACGGCTCAGCTCGACGGATTGGGGTGGTTCTTGCCCTTCCCCAAAACACTTCCTACTCAGCAAACAAAAAAATGTATCGTGCCTTTGTATAAGGATAGGATAGGAAATGAAAAAGGTTGGAAAATAGGAGCTAGGAATACTAACAGAAAAGGAATCGCACAACCATAGTTACCTATGCCACCGCATCTGAGAAAGGATGAGGCTTCTACAAACTCATTGGCGAAAAATCAAGTTTGCTTTGCTTCATCGGAGCAAAAATCAACTAAATCTAACCTATCATCTAAGCCCTAATTTCTAAACGTGTATATAAATGCGCATATGACTATATATGCATCTATATAAAATTACAAAATTATGTATATAAGTATAATTATATATACATAGGAGTTCCTAAATCTAAACCTATAACTAAACCCTATATATAAAAATAACTATCTTCTTCCACCAACGAATCAATATCTGCCCCACTGTCTCCCAGACACAGTGGTTCATCGAGTCCTCAGAAGGCCTTGCCCGATGTTTTTGGCAAAAGTTTGGCCTGCCCACCCTTGTATCTAAAGATACAACCGTCGCCATCTCTTGGCCAGAATCTTAGAGATAGCCCCTTACTGAAACTTCCAGTCACAAAATCCGGCTCAGTAATCTCGTTCAGTCATATATGTATGTAGGTATGTAATTTAGTCTCGTAAGTATTTAGAAGTAAGTATGTCAAGAAGTAGGTAAGTAGGTTTATGTAATTATGTATTAAAACAGGTTCAGTATAAGTAGGTTAGTAAAGGTAAGTATGTACAGGTAAATAAATGTAAGGTAAGTATATGTAGGTAAGTATATGTCAGTAAATGTAAGTAGGTAGGTATGTGTTAGTAAATGCAAATGTAGGTAGGTATATGTCGGTAAGTATATAGTACTGTGTTGTGTCATTTTGTATTCGAAAAGTATAAGTAAGTAAAAGTAATGTAACGTGTCGTAGTCCAAAAGTCGTCTTTAACGTCCTAGTTCACATTGTATTATGTCGTTGTCGTCATTCCCTCCTCTCGATCGCCGGCCCAGCCGATCCTCACACACCTAAATATTTCCTTAGCACTCCATAATAGAATTATTTCCTTATCTCGAAACAAATTTGACTCAAAACTGTTTTAAATTTCCACATTTATAATTATTTATTGTATAAAAGAATGTTTTAAAACAATTTTATATAGTTTTAAAGAAATCAAAAAAAGAAGGAAAGAAACTAATAAAAATATAAAAAAAATTAAAAATTTTTGCGTTTTCTCTTCTTCACTTATTAAGAAAAGATTAAAATTTTCAATAAAATCAATAAAGAAAATAGCATACATCCAAGGTACCGGAGTGTACACACTTCTTTCCTCTTGCCATGAACATATAAATGTATATATATATAAATCAATATATTTTGTTTTACAAAACTTACTACTTTCGCACTGATGTCCTTCGATGTCCTGTCGACAGAATTTCGTAGGCTCCTTCAGGTAAAATTGGCTTAAATTTGTAGCCAGGTCTCACTTTATGGCACAAAATATGTTACCAAGAGTCCAGAGGGATACACAATCTTCTCCCTTATCACTTGCACTTTTCTCTACTTTTTCACCTTTTTGTTTTCTTTACTTTACTTTTCGTTATGTTAATACTCTTATTAATTTCCTTTTTCTTGCACAAAATTCAAATTTACGTTAAGATAATTCAAAAAAAATATTCAAAAAAATTCAGCAAAAGAATCAGTAAAAAAAAATTTTGAAGAAAAAAAATTAATCCACAAAAAAAATTATATGACACTTGGTCCAGAAGGGACAAAAAAAAATCAGCAGCTCCTCACGACCAGTGTAAGGTCCCTTTAGAATACCCTTCAAGGGTTAAAGATCGCTATCACCCCGCAAGTCACCACTCCAAGATTGATTTTTTTTTGTTTAATTCCGTGGTTCTGAGCCCAACTCTTCCAGCTTCTACCCTCTTTCGTTGGTTTTAGTCCACTCTGGGGCAAAGAAAAACCAGCAGAGGCCTAGGCCGATTGCCTTCAGCGTATTTCGGTTTTATAGGCAGCTTCCACTCGGTCTGGTGGACCTCTATATATATGAATCTATATATTTATGTATATATATTGAAAGGTCACCTTGGGAACCAGGGTGTCACTACTCTGACCTAAACCTGTGGAAATCAAGACATCATGGAGATACTTAAGTAAAAAATAAACTGTGGATTCCTACCTCTGCTATACACGAACGGAGCCTCAGAATTTTTCCGTGGTAGCAATTCAGCTATGCCACAAATCGCCTCTGGTAGCAATTTTGCTTAACCACCTAGTACCTCCTTGGTCGGATATTATATCTAATACCCAGTACTATAATAATTTTTTATTTTTTATTAAAAAAACTAATTTTCATTTTCACTATTTTTCTTTCACCTTTTGTCTGCTATCAATCCTTTTTCTTTTTCTTTTTTTTTTTTTTTTAAGCGTTTTTTCTTAGGATTTTATAGTTCAAAACTTTACAAAAAAAAAAATCTTTCTATATAGAAAAATCCCGCACAAAAGAAAAACTGAACTTCGATTTTACTGCGTTAACTGTCGGCAACTGTTGGTTCCTGTAGCTGCACTTTGTTGAACGATTTAAATTTGAATCAATTGCATCGGTCGTTGCCCTATGGCCTACATTCATTTGTTTCTTCATGCACTCAAAGCTTTCTGCAGCCTGGAAGCATCAAATTTTATTTCTCCTATCACTAACACCTATCTATTAGAAACTTAGTGTTTGTTTATAAAATTGTCAGTGTTGTGTCCCAAAGTGTATGTGTATTAGTGTACAGACTAAAGCTTGCATATTTTGTTGCAGCAACAAAACTTACAACATAAAAATAAATAACATAAAATAGCAATAAACAACTCTACAATAATATACCAATAGCCTATTTCCAAGTAAATCTTACTTCTACTAACTAAAAACTAAAAATATTGCACAAATCCCTCAATTTAAATAAAGCTTTTCTATTTTCAAATTTAACTGATCTAAAAAAAGTTTTTGACCACTTCTAAAACTTCCAAAACTTTCGTGTTCATGGATTTCTGAACACCTACTAAGTTGTTGTGTACGTACTTCCCTTATTCGACCATCTGCAAACTTCAACTCGAAGTGTCAGATTTCAATTGTCACATTATATTTGTTCTATTTACGCGTGAATGATTTAATTATTCGAGTTCTTGTTTTTGGAAGTTAATTATCGATGAAATAACAAAATAAAATTTAAACTAGTGTGTTATTTACCACAATATACCAATAACTAAATTGAAAACAAAAGGAATATAGCCCAAGTGATGAGTCAGGAGCAACACGGATGCCGGTAAGTAGATTGTTTGCAACGGGGCCATCCATACACTTCCCATGTATGTTTTCTTTATCGCTAATGTTTTGTTACCTTTCTTTCAGATAGAAATTCCTTCATCAATCCATCCAATCAACCGCCAACAACCCCAACCCATACACTCGGAAGGATAAGTGCCTCTTTTGTCACCAGAGGCTGTTTGATAAACATACCTGCTTGTGAATATGCCAGGCAGTTCAACAAATAGACTCCGGTGACAATAAATCATCCCCGAATCCCAATAATTTGTTTTCTTTTCTTTTTATTCTTAGGCAATTTGCTGCTCATAGATGATCGGTACTAGGACAGAACATTTTGAGTGATATCTCGAGTCATCAGAACTCAACAACAACAACAAGAAACACGAATCCTATGAGGATAACATCACAAAACAACAACAGAACAAAACCAACCAAGCCCACCAGCACCACTTTGCAAGGACGACGATCTTTCGCTGCGTGCGTCGTGAGTTATTTTGTGTTATTTGTATTTGTGTTCGTATCTATTTGGTGCTCGTTTTATTTAGTAATTATTTAGTTTTATGCTTCTTAGATCACCACCGAATATTGCATCACTGCAATATAACCCTGGTAGGAAATTTATATTTATGCATATACATAAACATAATATACCTATATATATACTTTCTTGGTTCTGATAGAACCTTTTAATAAAAGGAACAAAAAAACTTTCTATCGTATTGTATTTGGTTGGAAAACAGAAGGTGGATTTTTGCAGGGTGGTTTTTCTTATGTTCACGAACTTTTTAACTTTATGTAGGTACAACATTTTGTATATGAGTATACATATGTATAAAGCTCAATATTTTGTGTCTCTATTTGATACTTTTAATATTGGTAAAAGGTAATTTCATTTTCTTTTGGTATCGATCGGCTACGTAACATTTTCTATCATTATAGTTTTCTATCATGATAGTTTTCTATCATGATAGTTTTCTATCATAATAGTTTTCTATCATGATAGTTTTCTATCATAATAGTTTTCTATCATGATAGAAATATATAATGATAGAAAATTGTCATGATAGAAAACTATTATGATAGAAAACTATCATGATCGAAAACTATCATGATAGAAAACTATCATGATAGAAAACTATCATGATGGAAATATATCATGATAGAAAATTGTCATGATAGAAAACTATCATGAGAGAAAACTATCATGATAGAAAACTATCATGATAGAAATATATCATGATAGAAAATTGGCATGATAGAAAATTATCATGGTAGAAAACTATCATGATAGAAAACTATCATGATAGAAAACTATTATGATAGAAAACTATCATGATAGAAAACTTTCATGATAGAAAACTATCATGATAGATTATATCATGATAGAAAATCGTCATGATAGAAAACTATCATGATAGAAAACTATCATGATAGAAAACTATCATGATAGAAAACTATCATGATAGAAAACTATCATGATAGAAATATATCATGATAGAAAATTGTCACGATAGAAAACTATCATGATAGAAAACTTACATGATAGAAATATATCATGATAGAAAAGTGTCATGATAGAAAACTATCATAATAGAAAACTATAATGATAAAAAACTTTCATGATAGAGAACTATCATGATAGAAAACTATCATGATAGAAATATATCATTATAGAAAATTGTCATGATAGAAATCTATCATGATAGAAAACTATCATGATAGAAAACTATCATGATAGAAATATATCATGATAGAAAATTGTCATGATAGAAAACAATCATGATAGAAATATATCATGATAGAAAATTGTCATGATAGAAAACTATCATGATGGAAAACTATCATGATAGAAAACTATCATGATAGAAATATATCATGATAGAAAATTGTCATGATAGAAAACTATCATGATAGAAAACTATCATGATAGAAAACTATCATGATAGAAATCTATTAAGTTTTCGCAAGTTTACACATATCTACGCAGATCTACGCATTTCTACGCAATTCTACGCATATATACGCAGATCTTCGCATGTAAATTTGGATGCGTATATCTCAAGAACCAGACATCGTAGAAGGTTCTAGTTTCCAGTTTTGGAAAGCTCTGGAAAATGTCTCTTGATTTTTGATTTCTATTGCCTTCTACAAGTTATGGATTCTAAAATATCACCATCCAAAGACAATAAGGTAGGTAGTAGAGGCAGAAAATCGGTAAAAACACTTTGGATGCGAATATTTTATCAACCAGACCATGAACAAAAATTTGGTTGGCATGTGCTTATTGGATTTGAATAGACCTTTCCAAAAACGTATAGCACGATTTATTTCATTAGCTTCGAAAAAAAAGTCATTTTTGTTTGAAAAAAACGGCATGTCCATGTTTTTTTTCGAAATCCATGAAAAATTTTCGTGATGAAATTTTTACATTTTTGGAAAGGTGTGTTAATTTCCTATTCAGCACTGAAAACCGCAACGATTTTGAAATCTCGGTTCGTGATATTCGCATCTAACAGTTTGCGTTGGGGGCAAAAAATAGAGAAAATCGGTCAAAACACTTTGCTTCGAATATTTCCTCAACCAGACCATGCAAAAAATATTGGCTTGGATGTGTCGATAGGGTTTGAATAGACCTTTCCATTGACGTGCACTGCAATTTATTTTATTAAAAATACAAAAAGTTTTCGCAAGTTTACACATATCTACGCAGATCTACGCATTTCTATCATTATATATTTCTATCATGATAGTTTTCTATCATGATAGTTTTCTATCATGATAGATTTCTATCATGATAGTTTTCTATTATGACAATTTTCTATCATGATATATTTCTATCATGATATATTTCTATCATAATAGTTTTCTATCATGATAGTTTTCTATCATGATAGTTGTCTATCATGATAGTTTTCTATTATGATAGTTTTCTATCATGACAATTTTCTATCATGATATATTTCTATCATGAAAGTTTTCTTTCATGATAGTTTTCTATCATGATAGTTTTCTATCATGATAGTTTTCTATCATGATAGTTTTCTATCATGATAGTTTTCTATCATTATAGTTTTCTATCATGATAGTTTTCTATCATGATAGTGTTCTATCATGATATATTTCTATCATAATAGTTTTCTGTCATGATAGTTTTCTATAATGATAGTTTTCTATCATGATAGTTTTCTATCATGACAATTTTCTATTATGATATATTTCTATCATGATAGTTTTCTATCATGATAGTTTTCTATCATGATAGTTTTCTATCGTGACACTTTTCTATCATGATAGTTTTCTATCATGATAGTTTTCTATCATGATAGTTTTCTATCATGATAGTTTTCTATCATGATAGTTTTCTATCATGATAGTTGTCTATCATGATAGTTTTCCATCATGATAGTGTTCTATCATGATATATTTCTATCATGATATATTTCTATCATGATAGTTTTCTATCATGATAGTTTTCTATCATGATAGTTTTCTATCATGACAATTTTCTATCATATATGATAGTTTTCTATCATGATAGTTTTCTATCATGATAGTTTTCTATCATGATAGTTTTCTATCATGACAATATTCTATCATGATATATTTCTATCATGATAGTTTTCTATCATGATAGTTTTCTATCATGATAGTTTTCTATCATGATAGTTTTCTATCATAACAATTTTCTATCATGATATATTTCTATCATGATATATTTCTATCATGATAGTTTTCTATCATGATAGTTTTCTATCATTATAGTTTTCTATCATGATAGTTTTCTATCATGACAGTTTTCTATCATGATAGTTTTCTATCATGATAGTTTTCTATCATTATAGTTTTCTATCATGATAGTTTTCTATCATGATAGTTTTCTATCATGATAGTTTTCTATCATGATAGTTTTCTATCATAATAGTTTTCTATCATGACAATTTTCTATCATGATAGTTTTCTATCATGATAGTTTTCTATCATTATAGTTTTCTATCATGATAGTTTTCTATCATGATAGTTTTCTATCATAATAGTTTTCTATCATGATAGTTTTCTATCATAATAGTTTTCTATCATGACAATTTTCTAACATTATATATTTCTATCATGATAGTTTTCTATCATGATAGTTTTCTATCATGACAGTTTTCTATCATGATAGTTTTCTATCATAATAGTTTTCTATCATGACAATTTTCTATCATTATATATTTCTATCATGATAGTTTTCTATCATGATAGTTTTCTATCATGATAGATTTCTATCGTGATAGTTTTCTATCATGATAGTTTTCTATCATGACAGTTTTCTATCATGATAGTTTTCTATCATAATAGTTTTCTATCATGATAGTTTTCTATCATAACAATTTTCTATCATGATATATTTCTATCATGATATATTTCTATCATGATAGTTTTCTATCATGATAGTTTTCTATCATGACAGTTTTCTATCATGATAGTTTTCTATCATGATAGTTTTCTATCATTATAGTTTTCTATCATGATAGTTTTCTATCATTATAGTTTTCTATCATGATAGTTTTCTATCATGATAGTTTTCTATCATGATAGTTTTCTATCATGATAGTTTTCTATCATAATAGTTTTCTATCATGACAATTTTCTATCATGATAGTTTTCTATCATGACAATTTTCTATCATATATGATAGTTTTCTATCATGATAGTTTTCTATCATGATAGTTTTCTATCATGACAATTTTCTATCATGATATATTTCTATCATGATAGTTTTCTATCATGATAGTTTTCTATCATGATAGTTTTCTATCATGATAGTTTTCTATCATAACAATTTTCTATCATGATATATTTCTATCATGATATATTTCTATCATGATAGTTTTCTATCATGATAGTTTTCTATCATTATAGTTTTCTATCATGATAGTTTTCTATCATGACAGTTTTCTATCATGATAGTTTTCTATCATGATATATTTCTATCATGATAGTTTTCTATCATTATAGTTTTCTATCATGATAGTTTTCTATTATGATAGTTTTCTATCATGATAGTTTTCTATCATGATAGTTTTCTATCATGACAGTTTTCTATCATGATAGTTTTCTATCATGATAGTTTTCTATCATTATAGTTTTCTATCATGATAGTTTTCTATCATGATAGTTTTCTATCATAATAGTTTTCTATCATGACAATTTTCTAACATTATATATTTCTATCATGATAGTTTTCTATCATGATAGTTTTCTATCATGATAGTTTTCTATCATGATAGTTTTCTATCATAATAGTTTTCTATCATGACAATTTTCTATCATTATATATTTCTATCATGATAGTTTTCTATCATGATAGATTTCTATCGTGATAGTTTTCTATCATGACAATTTTCTATCATGATATATTTCTATCATGATATATTTCTATCATGATAGTTTTCTATCATGATAGTTTTCTATCATGATAGTTGTCTATCATGATAGTTTTCTATTATGATAGTTTTCTATCATGACAATTTTCTATCATGATATATTTCTATCATGATAGTTTTCTTTCATGATAGTTTTCTAACATGATAGTTTTCTATCATGATAGTTTTCTATCATGATAGTTTTCTATCATGATAGTTTTCTATCATGATAGTTTTCTATCATTATAGTTTTCTATCATGATAGTTTTCTATCATGATAGTGTTCTATCATGATATATTTCTATCATAATAGTTTTCTGTCATGATAGTTTTCTATAATGATAGTTTTCTATCATGATAGTTTTCTATCATGACAATTTTCTATTATGATATATTTCTATCATGATAGTTTTCTATCATGATAGTTTTCTATCATGATAGTTTTCTATCGTGACACTTTTCTATCATGATATATTTCTATCATGATAGTTTTCTATCATGATAGTTTTCTATCATGATAGTTTTCTATCATGATAGTTTTCTATCATGATAGTTTTCTATCATGATAGTTGTCTATCATGATAGTTTTCCATCATGATAGTGTTCTATTATGATATATTTCTATCATGATATATTTCTATCATGATAGTTTTCTATCATGATAGTTTTCTATCATGATAGTTTTCTATCATGACAATTTTCTATCATATATGATAGTTTTCTATCATGATAGTTTTCTATCATGATAGTTTTCTATCATGATAGTTTTCTATCATGACAATTTTCTATCATGATATATTTCTATCATGATAGTTTTCTATCATGATAGTTTTCTATCATGATAGTTTTCTATCATGATAGTTTTCTATCATGATAGTTTTCTATCATGATAGTTTTCTATCATAACAATTTTCTATCATGATATATTTCTATCATGATAGTTTTCTATCATGATAGTGTTCTATCATGATAGTTTTCTATTATGATAGTTTTCTATCATGATAGTTTTCTATCATGATAGTTTTTTATCATGACAGTTTTCTATCATGATAGTTTTCTATCATGATAGTTTTCTATCATGATAGTTTTCTATCATGATAGTTTTCTATCATGATAGATTTCTATCATGATAGTTTTCTATCATGACAATTTTCTATCATGATAGTTTTCTATCATGATAGTTTTCTATCATGATAGTTTTCTATCATGATAGATTTCTATCATAACAATTTTCTATCATGATATATTTCTATCATGATATATTACTATCATGATAGTTTTCTATCATGATAGTTTTCTATCATGATAGTTGTCTATCATGATAGTTTTCTATCATGATAGTGTTCTATCAGTTATATTGTGTTTAATGTTGTTGAGACCCCATTGAATTGCTGGAAGTTTCTCGTCCCAATCTTTTCCGGATTCATCTTCCGTCATACTAGCAATGGCAGTGTTTAGAGTCCGAAATACACGTTCTATTTGGCCGTTCGCGCGCGGTGTTCGCACGGCTGTCAAAACATGATGAACATTATTTTCGCGGCAGTAATTCTCAAACTGTTTAGAGGTAAATGCCGATCCACGATCACTGATGATTCTTGTCGCCATTCCAAAATACTGTGAAATATCATCCAATGACCTTAAGACAAGTGTCGCATTAGTATTTCGAACTGCTCGCAGAATTACGTATTTGGTAAACGCATCAATAACTCCAAGGATATAGCAATTTTGTTTCTTGCTCTTGGGGAATGGACCAACGTGGTCAATATGGATGGTGTGGAATGGAATTGCTAGCTTTTCAATCGGATGCAGAAGAAAACGTGTCTCATCATTTCCTCGTTTATTATATAGACACTCTATGCAGCTGCTGATGTACTTCTTTACAATAGAATGCATATTTGCAAACCAATAGTTTCGTTTTATAAGCTCCACGGTATTTTCTAACGCAAAATGGCCAACATCATCGTGGTGGGACTGAATGACTTTCCAACGCAATCCTTTTGGTACCACAAATTTAAGTCCTTCTTTGGTCTTCTTATAAACTCGATTACGTTTAATTTCATATTCCTTTCGAATATTGTTTAAATTAGATTTTTCTGTAGATGTTTTATGGGACAAAATATTTGCAATCTCTCGTAAATCATTATCTTGTTGTTGCAATGTTGACATCCAATCTAGTTCCTCCATTCCTATTGCCATTTGTTGAAATCCTACCGGTTGTATCTCTAATGCTCTCCCTACAGGATTACGGCTTAGAACGTCAACATGCGTCATAAACTTTGCTGCCCTATAAATCATCTCAAAATCGTACTCCTGAATTTTCAACCACCAGCGTGCAATCCTACTGTTAAGCGTCTTTTTGTCATTTGAAAGTTTAAGAGAGTCGCAATCAGTAACTACCGTGAATCGTTTGTTCAGTAAATAGTACTTAAATCTTTCCAGGCTGTCCACAACTGCTAAGCATTGTAGTTCATAGCTATGAAATTGAGACTCTGATTTGGTGGTCGATCGGCTATAATAAGCAACTACTACCTTTTTTCCATCTTCTTGCTCTTGAAGTAGTATGCCAGCTAATCCAATGGAATATGCATCCGTATGAAGTTCATGATTCCGATTAGGATCATATAGCACTAAAAGTGGTTTGGTACACAGTATTTGTATTAATTTCTGAAAAGCGGTTTCCTGGGTCTCGGTCCATTCAAACGATACATCTTTTTGAAGAAGATAATTAAGAGGTTTTGCAATAACAGCGTAGTTGAAGATAAATTTCCGAAAATAACCGGAAAGTCCCAAAAATCGTCGAACTTCAGTTACAGAAGTTGGGATCTTAAAACATTTTACTGCAGATATATTTTTCTCCCCCGGTCTCACTCCGTGTTCATCAATCTCATGACCAAGATATGTTATTTTATCGGAAAAGAATACAGATTTATCGATATTTATTGTAAGGCCTTCTTCTTCCAACAGCATCAGGAAGTCTTCAATATTTGTAATTATTTCTTCGATTCCTGTGGCAGCAAACATTGTATCGTCGATATAAATAGAGTATTTGTTTGCTTTCATTTTCTTAGCTATAGTAGACATCATCTTCATGAACGTGGCGGGACCGCTACCAATACCAAAAGGCGTTCGTTTAAATTGATAAAGTCCTTCAGTGGTTATAAAAGCTGTATAATGACGAGACTCTGCTGCGATCGGTAATTGGTAATAACCACTCAACAAATCAATAATCGAAAATATTCGACAACCTACAAATGAACTTATCTCTTCTTCTACGTTCGGAGTTGGAAAATTGGCTCGTTCTATAATCTTATTTAAGGCCCTGTAGTCAACGCACATTCTAAACTCTCCACTCGGTTTTGGCACAAGAATTATAAGACTAGCGTATTCTGATGACGATTCTTCTATAATATCATTTTCGAGAAGTTCCTTTAAATTTTTTTTTATTATGTCGATCTGACCGTATGGTAGTCGGTAAGGTTTGTAGCGAATGACCTCTTCTGATTTTAGCTTAATTCTTAGCTCAACATTTTTTGACGTTCCAAGCTCTGTTATATTCAGGGCAACAGCATTCCTATGTTTATTAACGATACATAGAAGGCGAGTTTTATGTTGGTCTGCAACACCCTCTCCGAATTTTAAGTCATCAAGGATAATGTCACGCTTTTGGATAATCATTTGCCGAGCGACATGCATGGTTTTTCTCTTTGAATTTTGGTCTATGTTTGTCTATAATTTTCGTCGCGCACAATTTTAAGTGAATCACAACGCTTTATTATCACTACTTCTGAATGATTTAGGAAATTTCTACCAACCAATACAGGTACATCTTGGAATCCATCCTCAACCACTACTATATCTACTGGCAATGAAACGTTATTTATAGTTAAGACTTTGTTCATGCGCCCTATTGATTTATAAGATTCCCCACCAAATCCTTTCAGTATAACCTCACTATTCTCAAAAATCCAGTTATAAAATTTCACAGTTGTGATTTGAATTGTGGTGCAATCACTACCTAAATCAATAAACGCCTCGATTTGTTTGTCATCTACCAGAATTTTTTGATAACACTCATTTTCCTTTTGTTTATTTTCCTTTACTACTCTAACATTTTTCTTTGTATTTACATCGCTAAATCTTTGCCGTTTTGAACACTCATACGCAAAATGCCCTAGCCCACCAGCATGTATGTGTATTCTGTTCTGTGTCTCGCCGACGTTTCGCACATTCGTAGGCAAAATGGCCTGGTTTGCCACACTTATAGCATGTTTTTGCATGTGAGGTCTGGGGATCTGGTCGCCTTACTGTAGTGATGTTCGCTTCATTACCCCACCTTGCTTTTCGTGAATTCAAAGATTCATTTGAATTCCTTTCACCGATACTGAATTGTTTTCGCAGCTGATAATGCCGATCCATCGACTCAATTGTTTTTATTTCTTTCAGAGTTTCATTTAATGACTTCGGCTTGGCGGCTTCAAGTCGTAGAATAACGCCCTCATCTCCTAGCCCAGAAATGATAAAGCGTATAATATCCTCCTCTGAGTACTGCAGCTGTTTGCCTAATGCAACTACATTATAGAAATATGTTTCTACCTCTTCATTAGGCTGACGACGACGCTGCATAATTTTTATAAGCAGTTCAGCTTTATTGTCTACGGTTGGAAAACCCAAAACAAATCCCGATTTAAATTCTTGCCAAGTCGTTATCGTCCTTCTGTTAGTTTGATACCACTCTAAAGCGGCACTCTGCAGTTGACTTCCCGCAAAAAACATTGTTGTTAGGTTGTCCCAGCCATAAATTCTTTTTATATTCTCTACGGTTGCTACCCACTCTTCTGCATTTAATAAGCCCCTTCCTGGTTCATATGTTGGTATTAGTGTTTTTGCCTCACTCAATGACATTCTCATGCCACCCCTTTCACCAGTTGTTGAAATGGCAGTTTCATTAAAACTCTCCTGAGTTCGCTCTATTGTTGTTATTTGACCCCGCAGAAAATCTATTTTATTTTGCAGCAATAAAATTTCTGCGTTGCAATCACTGATGCTGCTGGTATCTACTGATGGAGAAGGCTGCACTACTCTCACATTCTCCGTGTCCTCTACACTCGCAGTGGCTTTCTGCACACCTCTCTTTCTTCTCCCTCGCTTATCCATTTTACTTTCCCCTTTTCAAGCAAAGGGAACTGATATGTATACTTGTTTTGAAACAACTTACCAGAAAAGAAAAAGAAGCATGCGCACACAGTAGACACTTTTCTGTCAAAATATTGTTATATTTTATATGTCTTTCAAAGGCACCCACACAACAAACACTTCTTTTTGTTTTTGATCTTTACTGTATTATGAATATCTTCTTCTTGTTATGCACGTAGCACATATGTTGGTAGGTATATAATATCAATTTTTTTTTCTTTTTGGTTTCTCTCGTCTTGTTCGAGTGGTTGAATCGCGAATCGCAAACGGAACAGAACGGAACACAATTTTCTTTCAACCTATTTATTTATTCTTTTCTTTTTTTTTTTAAATATACATATATGTACGTATTATTTTTTTTTTTTGCTTTAATATTTAAACAAACGACAAGCACATTTTTCACGATCACTGCTACTACGCATTTATATCTATGTTTGTGTATGTATATATTTTTTTTTGAATAAAAGAACTTTCGCGCGTCACAAGTACATGCAAATAACAGATACACAGATCACTAATAAATGTATGTGCATGCGAGTATATTTCTTATTATTCGCTTTCGAATAGGTATACTGACACCGTTTTTTGACAAAATACTCCCGAATATAATTGTTTTTTTTTTTTTGCTTTGAATCTAGTTTTTGTTTTTTTTGTTTTATTAATAATGCACTTGGTCAGGATTTTCAATCCCACTTCTGAAAATATTACCCATAATTTAAGAACGCGACTGCAACCAGATACTGTCCCCAATGGCCCGATTCAACTCCTCGAGTTTAACGACCAGATCACAGCAACTGGCCTTACCCCTTTCTCTCTTTCATTTTAAGAGGAGAAAAGGAAGAACTATATGATGATCAGCAACTAAGAGATGGGGAATATTCTCTCTCGTACAATAGTGCGTCACACATGATAGTTTTCTATCATGATAGTTTTCTATCATTATCATGATAGTTTTCTATCATGACAATTTTCTATCATGATATATTTCTATCATGATAGTTTTCTATCATGATAGTTTTCTATCATGATAGTTTTCTATCATGATAGATTTCTATGATGATAGTTTTATATCATGACAACTTTCTATCATGATATATTTCTATCATGATAGTAGTTTTCTATCATGATAGTTTTCTATCATGCCAATTTTCTTTCATGATATATTTCTATCATGAAGGTTTTTATCATGATAGTTTTCAATCATGAGAGTTTTCTATCATGATAGTTTTCTATCATGATAGATTTCTATCATGATAGTTTCTATCATGCTATATTTCTATCATGAAAGTTTTCTATCATGATAGTTTTCTATCATGATGATTTTCTATCATGATAGTTTTCTATCATGACAGTTTTCTATCATGATAGTTTTCTATCATGATAGTTTTCTATCATGATAGTATTCTATCATGATAGTTTTCTATCATGACAATTTTCTATCATGATATATTTCTATCATGATAGTTTTCAATCATGATAGTTTTCTATCATGATAGTTTTCTACCATGATAGTTTTCTATTATGATAGTTTTCTATCATGATAGTTTTCTATCATGAAAGCTTTCTATCATGATAGTTTTCTATCATGATAGTTTTCTATCATGATAGTTTTCTATCATGAAAATTTTCTATCATGATATATTTCTATCATGATAGTTTTCTATCATGATAGTTTTCTATCATGATAGATTTCTATCATGATAGTTTTCTATCATGACAATTTTCTATCATGATATATTTCTATCATGATAGTTTTCTATTATGATAGTTTTCTATCATGATAGTTTTCTATCATGATAGTTTTCTATCATGATAGTTTTCTACCATGATAATTTTCTATCATGCCAATTTTCTATCAT
>OY992532.1:89723757-89726667 GCA_963921185.1 Dasysyrphus tricinctus
ATGGAGAATAGGCTGGTATAAAACGCCATAAGACACCCTCGTACCTTGAAGCATATTCGCAGAGAGAGATCTCCATGTCTCTAACATCCTTTTCTAACAAATTTTTTGTCCCAACGAAGTTAAGACCGTTGTCGCTGTAGAAGAACTTTGTTACGACACGGTTGATCAGGAATCGTCTTACAGCCATAGTACACTGATCTAAGCTTAGATCATTAAGCAGTTCTATCTGCACCGCCCTGAAAGTTAGGCACGTGAAGATCATTCCGTAACGTTTTACAGTCCCCCTACCAAATTTCACCAACAAAGGGCCGAAACAGTCCACTCCGACATGAGTGAAGGGCCTGGAATCAAAGGCTAGGCGAGCCTTCGGAAGTTGGCCCATTAATGGCATGGCGGCCTTAGCTTTGAGCCGCTTGCACATAAAACACTGCCTACGAACTCGTTCAACCGCTCCTCGTATGCTGATGATCCAGGCACCTTCACGAATGTCAGATATAACAGAAGCGGTTCCCATGTGCAGATTCCTTTGATGATGATAGTCAATGAGCAGGTCGACCAAAGGATGCTTGTTTGGAAGTATCGCTGGATTACGAGAAGAATATGAACAATTAGCCTTTTGCGCTCTCGATTGCATTCGCATCGTACCGTCCTCGTCAAGAAATGGTGAAAAACTCAGGATTGAACTTGATGAGCTGACCTTACCACTTGACCTTAGTGAAGCGACATCAATGGGAAAGGCATCTTCTTGAATCTTTCTAAATATCCAGTTTTCTGCTTGGCAAAACTCGAAAGGCGTGACGAAAACTTCATTGTCAGTGGGTTTTTTCTGCAGGATGTGTTTGAACCGTAACAAAAAGGCAATGGCTCTAACGGATGAAGACCATCTAGCTTGAAATCTCGCAGATAGCAAGTCATACGCTCCATAGAAATTTTGTTTTCTATAAACATGGAGCAGCGTTCCAGTCGCCTTTAGATCTTCGTTGTCTGGATGAGACGTAGTTATGCAAGGCGTTATTGGCCACTCCTCGAAGGGACGTTTTAAGAAATCCGGGCCTCTGAACCATCTCGTGTCATGATCACCCATTGAAGATTCGAATCGTCTTGTGCCATCATCTGCCACGTTGTCGATAGAGCTGATGTGAAACCACTGACTGGCAGTAGTAGAGTCAAGAATCTCACCCACTCGAGTTGCAACGAAGGCGGGTAACTTATTGGAGCACTTGATCCAAGAAAGCACAGTCTTCGAATCGGAAAAGAATAGCAGCTCGTCAATACGTATGCTATGAGACTCCTTAATCGTGGCTGCTAATCGAACGCCCAGTACAGCCGCTTGCAACTCCAAACGGGGAATAGATAATTGTTTTACAGGCGCCACCTTCGCTTTTGCCATAACTTGTGCAATTTCAACTTCATCGTTGCGAGCAAAACGAAAGTAGGCCACTGAAGCAAATGCCTTCTCCGAGGCATCAACGAAGACGACAAGACTAACTTTAGATTCATCAGGGTTCCACGTGGTGTAACGACGAGGAATCTGGATTTTTTGAATGTGTTTGAGTTCCTTGACGAATTCCAGCCACAAGCTTCGTAGATGACAAGACACTGGATCATCCCACTCAAAACCTTCTCTCCATACATCTTGGAGTATGATACGCCCACGGATGATAAACAATGAGACGAATCCTAGGGGATCGAAAATTTTCATAATGGTTTTAAGCATCTGACGCTTTGTAATGGCTGCATTATCAGCAAGCATGTCGCTCAAAACCTCATCATCCGCAAGCTTGTACGAGAAGTGATCAGAGGCTGGGTGCCAGAACATACCTAAGACCTTGGAAACAAAACTATCGCATTCATTAGGATTTATGCTTACCAATTTGGAGTTCACATAACCATCAGGCATTTGATATAAGAGATCACGGTTGTTTGATTGTATTCCAACCAGATCGAAATTCATCGACTGACAAATACGAATGGCATCTCTCGTGACAGAAATAGCCTCTTCCACCGAGTTGTGGCTATTGAAGTAATCGTCCACGTATGTGCGTTTGGTCAAGCCATCAACTGCTTCGGGGCACTCGTTCTTAAAAAGGTTCGCATGATGATTTTTCACGTATTGGGCGCACGTTGGAGAACATCTGGGACCAAACATCATAACCTCCATGATATAAACTGTTGGATGCCTAGAACTGTCTCCGTCTCTCCATAGAATTCGCTGACATTGCTGATCCTCGGCCTTGATTCGGATTCTGTGGAACATCTCTCGTACATCTGCGTTCACAGCTACTTGACGTTCTCGGAATTTAAAGAGCCCAGCATGTAAAGGAACCAAGTTGTCTGGACCCTTCATCAGGTGGCTATTCAGCGAGATTCCGTTTACTTTTGCAGCCACGTCAGCCACGCATCGGGGTTTCGGAGGAAGCTTGTTTGGATTTATAATGATAAAGGTTGGTGCGTACCAGACGCGCGTCCAATCCTTTTCCAGCTCCTCCTTCGAAGCAATTCTGGCATAGCCTTTAGAGACCAGATCTCTAAAATAATTGTTCTGCCACTCCACAAGTTGCGGTTTTTTCCTTAAGGACTTTTCTAAACTAAGAAGGCGTTTAAAAGCCATATTATAGCTGTCGGGCAACTTAACATCATCGGAGTCCCATAAAAGGCCAATTTCATATTGTCTGTCGACCAATTTTAATGAACGTTCCATTATATCCAACGAGCGACTGACTTCTCGAGTGAGCAATTCACCCTTCGGAGGCATAACCCCAAACTCTTCGGTGGTAAAGTGACGTCGGACGAGCTCGTGTAAATCAACTTCCTCTTTAATAGCCTCGTGGAACATAAGATGCATAACGGGTTTCGATACCTGGTGTAAACATGAGATATTCATCGGAGGAGCTGATTTCCCATACACCA
>OY992532.1:89726867-89937867 GCA_963921185.1 Dasysyrphus tricinctus
TTTTGAGGCAATTGCAATTGGAATAGGAATGGCAATTTATTGCTTGGGTGGGCATTTTCATTGCCAGGCAATTTCAATTATAAAATGTGTGTACAGAAATATTTTACTGCAAATGCTGTTCCAATCCCCTGTTTTTAATAAAATTTAATTTTAATTCACTATATTTTGTCATGTGCGTTCTCATATTCTACGATTTTATTGAAAAAATCAATAAAGAAGCCATTCACAATTACGGGGAATCCCATTTTTCCTCAATTTATTGCCTTGAAGATGGAAATCAATAATTGCCTCTCATCTCCTAGGCAGTATTGCCATTGCCATTGACAAAGCGTCTCCATTTGCATTATTTAAGGCAATAGCTATGAGTGAGGCAATTTATTGCCTCAAATATTGCTAATGGAGCCACTGGGTAATGGAGCCGCTGGGTAAGTGGTAGGAAGAAAACAATAAGCGAATACACGGAAAGCATAATGACGGTGACTATAATTGCGGAGTGGAGCGTTTCGTCAAGTTTCGTTCAACTTCGGTTACGGAAGTGAGGTGTGCTCCGGAGCGCACCTCACTTTAAGTAAAACTGACATTTGGTGAAATAGGAGTGCCAAAAAGAGATAGATGATAATTACATTATGGGTGTGTTCCCCTTTTTTCGGTACGGAAAGCTACTTTTCGTTGGTTTTTGACATTAGCTTCAGTGCCCTTCCGACTATTATAGTTCTACCTTTAGTTAAACGATACAATCCTCACGTTCCGATGTTTATTCGCTATGTAAGAGCCTGTTTAGATTGGGAAAATTGAGTCCGGACTCATGAGCCTCATCGTGTCCACATTAGAAAATTTGAGGCGCCTCAAAACACATAGAAACAACAACAACACAATGTTTTGCGCATTGAAACAACAACAAAATGAGATTCATGAGTCGGATGTTTATGTTTTCTTCATGCCTCACGACATCCCTGACCCCCCACTTCTCTTGTCCAGAAACCACCGTGAGACCGGTCTCAGCCTTCCCAATCTAAACAGCGTCTAATCTAGTTATCCCAAAAATTTCGAGATAACTTGAGTTGTTAGCTGCGTTTTATTATCTCTGGGTCTGGGTCGAGGTTATCTTTTAACATGTATTACAAAAACAACATGGGATCTAGGTTTCTATCGAGGTTAATTTCAATAACCCAGATAGAGGTTTTCACTCTGGCCGGCAGAGGGCTATTTACCATTGTGAATGGATGTCAGCGATTTGTCAGCAGTATAAGGAATAGAGAGGAAAAGAGACAAGTGCTTACTTGAAAAACAAATAAACATAAGAAAAAAAAGAGACTGATATACAGCACTGCTTTTGCAATAACCCACATCGTTTTATTTTCACGAGGTGAACCATATGGGTTATGAGCGATAATAAAACGCGGCTGTTGTTGCGTCAGAGGCCATCAGCTGTTTTTTAACATTGGATTACAACAACACAAAGCTATCCGGATAACTGAGATTTAACATCGGAACGTGCCCAATTTCAAATTGATATTAGCTGTGTTTTTTTGCATGTCCAGATAAAATTGTGTGAAAAAAACGACAACAAAGCAAAACAATTTACATGTTAAATACAACAACAACTATGTCCATATAGAGTTAGCTAAGTCCAGATAATTAACTGGAGTTAACTTTTGTCCCGATAAAACGGTATTGCCAGACTACCATTGTCGTTTTGTTATCGATAATTTGTATAGAAATGCCAAATGTTTGTTGGTAATATAGTTCAGAACAAAATGGCAGACCAAGGCATAAATGTTGAAATGTCCCGATGTCGTTTTTTTCGCCAAACTCTATATGGACATACAAAAAAACGCAGCTATTAGCCGCATTTTATTATCCACATGATCTGATCCGAGTCAATTTCTAACACGTAATTACAAAAACAACATGGGATTCTGCTTTTTATCTGGATCTGATCCAAAAATTACTATTGTGAATGTGTCTCAGTAGCTTCCAGAAAAGAGGCGACAGACACGTGAACAATAAACAAACACAAGGCAAAACACACGGGTATATAATACTCCTTTCACTAAGATCCTGTCTGTTTTATTTATCATTATCTGATCCGGATCAGATCAAATCTTATCAATAAACTCAAAGTAATAATCTAACTCACCAAAGTAGAAACATTAGCCCCCATATTAATAAACGGCGGATAACAACGTGCTAGCGTTTATACATCTGTTAACTAGTAATTCTTATTAACAAATGCGTAATAGTCTGTGACGTGTGTTAACGTACGGATAACTTTAAATAGCCAGATTCCACGTATAATGAACGGATAACTTCTTAACACATACACGCACGCGTATAATAGCACCGTTTACTACTACCAGTATACACTTTGTAAGGCAGTGCATGCATGTGACACATGTATTAGAAAATCACCATAATTTGATGAAGTGGTGAATTTGGTGAAGTGATAAATACTGGAAAGATATCATATCTTTTTTAATAAGAAAAGTTATCAAGCGGACAAGTTGTCTATCCGTGTGCCAGTTAACACGTGTGTTAGGGAGCGGATACCAGTTTTTTATTAATACTGCTGTAGTTGTTTTTTTTGCATGTCCAAATAAAATTATGTGAAAAAAGAACGACTACAAAGCAAAATAATTTTCATATTAAATACAATACCAACTAATGTCCATATAGACACGAGGAAACTTAGTTGCCAGCAACTTTTAGTTCCGTGGTGAGAAGGGAAGGAGGTAAGAGGGGCAAACAGAATCTCCCCGGTCGAGAATTTGAGGAGATTTTTTGACATTTCCTTTTTACATCTAGGTTTAGGTGTGTTCAACCAATAGACTTTCAAAAATTGCCTGGAGATTTGTTTCCTCGTGTGAAAGGTACAAGAGATTTTAAAGGAGATTAAAAGAAAACGTCAAAAAATCTCCAGAAACTTGTTTCTTCGTGTGAAAAGGGACCTAAGTCCAGATAATTAACTGGCGTGAACTTTTGACCCGATAAAATCGGTAATGCGAAACTACGATTTATTTATTTATTTATTTATTTCATAGTCCCAGTACCTCGAATATGATTTATAACTATGTTTCTGCAAAAAAGATTATTTAATTTCAGCAAAAAAGGCCAAATAATTGTCACTTTTCTACACAACAGACACAAATTATACTATTATAAAACACCTTTACAAAAATTACCTATATTTTGCCGTCAAGTTATTTATCTTTACATGGATTTCTCCTGGAGTAAAGGAAAGTCCCCTGTCCTTCATCTCCTTAGCCATTTCAGCGAAGATGTGGCTGTTTTTTCTAGAACCCCGAATTTCGGGGATTCTTTCCAGCCACATCTCGCACAGCAGCTCTTCCATCTCCAACTTCCATATCTTTTTTTTTTGGGTTTTCTTTTCCATGGCTGAAAAAAAAACAAATAAAGTTAATAAATACGTATGTTATTACTTATATAAAAATAAAAGTTACCAAATTCTTAAATTGGATTTTTGAATTGCTACCGAATAGCCGAACACTCGTAACATAAATAATTAATTAATAATTTTGAATGTCATGTTTGACATTTTGTGTCAGGTGCTGTTCCATTGTTATTCAATCGCATTCAATTGGGTGTGTTCGATTTGTTCACACATAATTTCCAACCTAATTTCGTGCAAATTTGGTTGAAATTATCTCATTTCGAAATGTGAATTTGTATGGGAAATGAGGTAATTTCCGATCTAATTTTCAACGAAATTACCTCATTTGCTCTAATGAAAACGTAGTATAAGATAATTTAAAAAAATGGCAGACCAATGCAAAAGGCAAACAATTGTTGAAATGTCCCGATGTCATTTTTTTTTTCACCAAAACTCCATAGGTCTGATCCTTTACTTTGGGTTTCTGTGATTTTTAGTCCAAACTTGTGTCAAAATATTTTTTTTATATGAACTTTGACACAACTTTGGACTGAAATGCGCAGAAATGCACAGAAAATCACAGAAATTCAAAGTAAGGGAACAGACCTCATATGGACACGCAAAAAAACGCAGCTATAGTCCTTGGTAACAGCAAAGTTCTTGTTGATTGTATTAGATTTTCGTTCAAACGTTAAACAAAGGTCCATAATTTCTCAACAGCTAGGTAAACCAGGTAAACCGGGGCCACACGAGCGAGTACTCGCTAGCAAGTTGGAAAAGTTTAAAAAGTATTTGCAACTCGAGAGCGAGTACT
This sequence comes from Dasysyrphus tricinctus, assembly GCA_963921185.1. Lineage (NCBI taxonomy): Eukaryota > Metazoa > Arthropoda > Insecta > Diptera > Syrphidae > Dasysyrphus > Dasysyrphus tricinctus. The sequence continues at coordinate 89,731,073 of OY992532.1, forward strand.
CGCTCGAGTGGCCACCGGATAAGTATCCGAACGCGACTTGTGCTTTGAGATATATTATTCTTGGCAGCACTTTTTAAATCTTTTGACATCTCATCTTTCAGAAAAAAAAATATTTTTGTATTTTTTTCTATTTTGTTTTGTATTTTGTTATCAAATTACAGTATTCTCTTTTACAGTTATAAATTTGACCAAAATAACCATGGATAAAAAATCCGCAATTAAAAATAACAACAATTGGGTGCGATGCCAGTCAAAAAGCCGCCCTGGTCAATATTATTTGTTTAACACAAAAACTAGGGAAACTCAATGGTGTACGGAGTCGTCGGACAAAACGCAACAAAATATTTTAGGTTAATTGTTCCTATTATTTTTAACATACATTTTAAAGTTTTATTTTAGCTAAATGCAAAATGAAGACTCCCGCACAAGATCGTCTAAAGCGCCTTCAAAAGAATTTGGAGAAACTAAAGCACAAAGAATCATCTCTGGCCAAGGCAAAAGATAGCTCAAAAAATAAGAGGTTAGACGAAAAACGAACCGTGGAACCAATAAAAGAAAAACCAACAGCAGCCAATGAAGATGCTACCGCCGTTAAGAAAAGCGTAATTCCAATTGAGGTAAGCGCTTTGAAAAAAACTCCGGAAAAAAGAATGACTAAAAGTCATAGGGAAAAAGATTCACCTGTTGCCACTGAAAAGCAGAAAAATGATATTCAATCGAATAACAATAAATTCCGAATTCCTAAAAAAACATCTAGCCAACCAGAAAATACTTCTAAAAAAAAGGCGGAAAAACGGAAACACGATGATGTTTTGCAACCAACGCCGGCAAGTAGCTCTGTTTCAAACAAACCCTCAAATGATTCGTCAGGCCTCACAAAAGAAACTACAAATGTTTCTAGTCCAAAGAAAATTCGAACTTCCGACGAGACCACACGAGAAAAGACATCTCCAGACCTCCAGAATAAAGTTCAGTGTGACCTCAATGCCAACATTGAGCCTTCGAAAGATCAGAAGTCAACCATTATGTCGGTGCTTAAAGGCTACTGCACCAGTTTTTTCAAACAAGTAGTACATACAAATAAAGGAAACAAACCAGAGGAACCCAAAAAACAATCAAATCTTTCACAAAATTCCAAACCATCATTTAAGAGCAAAAAAACGGTACCCAAAGGTTCCAAGCAGGAGAATCAGGGTCGAAAACAACTGCCGATGCCAAAATGTAGTTCTAATACAACCTTAAATAGTTCCTCATCAATAGGATGTGGTAAGTGGATTGATTCTAACTGCCATTTCGCTTTCCAATTGGTTACATTCTCTTTTCAGCCAATGACAGACTGCAACGCTTAAGAAGATCGTTGCAAGATCAACAGACTTCTCTCAATCGTTCGCAGCATACATCTCCTATTTCTTCTTCCTTCGTTTCTAGTCCAAGTTGCGTAAGCGTGTGTTCTTTAAGTTCATCCCATGTGGAGAGTGAGTCAATGGACTGGCAACCAATTTGCGATGACTCTCACCTGAACAACGTGGGAAACTTGAAGTATATTTTGAGAGTACACAATTTTGAAGCTGTTTCTCTTTTTTTTATAGACAACTATATCCTCTGTTTCGAATGTTAGCTCATCCAATGTGTCTACCCGGAGTGAACATTGGGATACTGTTAATGAAAATCTTCTTCGGTTGGCAGCAGACAAAAAGCAACAGTTGAATCACTGGAAAACGGATTATTTCTATTTTGTTGTCGACACTAATGTTTTTCTGGAAAACGTTACATTTGTCGACGAATTGACAACAATGAAACTTTGTGGTAAGTTTGTTTTAAATCAAATTTTTATCTTTAATTCAATGCCTTTCCACTTATCTAGATACTGCGGGGACAATTATCTACATACCCTATTGTGTACTGCAGGAGCTGGATAAGTTGAAGATACGTTCGCCAAGTGAAAGTATCAAAACTCGTTCGACAAGAGCCATTCATTTTATTAATAAAGCCTTTGAAACGAGATCAAATCATATTCAAGGTAAGCTTATTATTTAAAACAAAATCATTATAATTCATCTTTTTTTAACAAAATCTATGTTTTCAGCTCAAAGTTCTGCTGATGAAATTAAACATTTAATTAAGGTAACATCACCAGATGATAGCATTTTAAATTGTTGTTTACAAGTCAAAGAACACATAGAAAACGTAATGCTTCTAACTGAGGATATCAATCTAAGAAACAAAGCTATGTGTAGTGATATATTGGTATCAACTAAGAGTGATCTAATATCAAAACATGAAAGTCTATTATGAAATAGCTACATCACGAATATTCCATTCATGTATCTTGTTGAAATGAACAAACTTCAAAGGTATAGTAATCTGGTAGTAAGCTGATGTGGAGTTTTTTCAGTTTTCTTAAGGGAGTGAGTATGAAATTGCGATGACTACGTATGAACACAGTACACGAATTGAAATTAATACGTATTCATTTCAAATATGTATAAACCTGTTAATATGTTAAAACATAATTTATTAGTTAAGTGAAGAACAAGTACCTACAATTTAAATTAATTTTGATAAATTTATGTTTAATAATGATTATTGTTGAAAAAATGAATTGACTTCAAATACAAAGAAATAAGTTAAAATTACAAATTTCACCAATTTCTTGTGAAAGTTTTCCACTTTGTATTTTGCCATTACAATGAGCAGTTTCTATGAATAAGCGTTTGAAAATGTTTTCAGCTTAATTGAGAAATAGTAGTAATAGGTAATACAATTTAACTTTTTCTATCGTCCGATTAATGTCCTTCGTAAATCATTAATGTATATTATACGAATGTCTGCAATTGTTTCTGGAAATGCCGGTACAGATCTGGACGTAAAAAGTAGAATTAATAACGCTCGTGCTGCCTTCGGTACTCTGTCCCCAATTTGAAATCCAGTCAAATCTCCTTACGCACTTAGTTGACATTCTTCGAATACAAACAATGTCAAATCCGTGTTATATGCTTGCGTAACCTGGAAAGTTACGTCTACCATTTCGAGGAAATTGCAGGCTTTTGTCAATCGCTGTTTACGCCACATCCTAAAGATTCGGTGGCCACAAATTATATCAAACGAGGAATTGTGGCGCAGGACAAGTAAAGAGCGGCTGGACGTCGGCATAAGAAAGCGTAAATGGCAGTGGACACTGAGGAAACCAATCGTTTAAATTGCAAAGCAGTCTTTTGAATGTAATTCTCAGACTGCACGGGGGGTTGGAAGACCGAGAACAACATGGAAATTAACTATTTTAGCAGAAGCAGAATCCCAGAGAAAGACGTGGCCACAGTTAAAAAAATACCTTGCTGCAGACCGTGAATGATGGAGACGTTTTGTTGACACCCTATGCCCCAATCGGGGTTACAGGACACGATGATGATGATACGAAATTCAAATATAATTACAATTAGTACTTTGTTCAGGGTATATTTCTGACCTATTTTGCTATTCATTTCATTCCAAGCTTGATTTACGTGAATTACCAGTTCAGGTTTCTGAGATTTAAAAAGTCACAAACGAAAACTGGCTTTAGCCGGCCATTTACGTTGAGACGGTTGTTCAGTTTGGACTGTCGGAAAAATTTACTAGGTCTATTGTAAATGGACCTCGTGTCTCCTGAAGTTCGTTGAAAATTTCTACGAACCTGTTGACTGTCCCTACGATCGTAGGGACAGTTGAGAGAGACATTGGGGCAAAACACCACTAATGCTGGCATTTAATAAAATTTCGAAGTTGAGCTTTGAATTAAACTACTGTTTTATTTTTGTTGTAAATAGGATAGAGAAAACAAAATGAGAATGCGACAGTTAATTGGGAGCACGTGGTCTTAGGCAAATCGTCACGAACGGAGAATTTGATAATTTTTCATCGAAGCCAGACCTGTTTTTTTTTTTTTTTTTGAGTGAACAGTTAACTGTGTGCAACTTCTTATAGCTTTTTATTATACAAAAAAAATTATTCCAATGGAATCAGTAGGCTCAGGTGTGTTGATTTTTGTCATTTTTATAAGAAGTTTTCTATTAGTCCTCTTACTCTGTGGTTAAAGATGAAAACAAATGTGTACAAAATGTGTTAGTTTTTGCATTTAGACAAAAATCGGCGTTTTAGATGTGTTGGCCGTGACATGACGTGAAGTGTTATATCTATTTATGACAAGTGGTTTGTCTAGTTTTTTAATCTGTAAAGATTTTTTGCTACTTTTTGCTAAAAAAGTAGCAAAAAATATCAATTTTCTCTGTTTATTTGATTTTAATTACTTCTTAGACCGAACAACTTCCAAATCTACTTTTATGAAAAGTTCAACTCTGAAGGGATTAGACATCCAAATTGCGTTTTTAAAAGAAGAAATTCAAAAACGGGTCTGATCCAGCGATGCTTTCAAAAACGGTATTAATGAAAAAGTAACGGAGCTCAAAATCAAAATAAATCACGTTGGGAAAAAGCTTGTAGGATAGAAGCAACATTTTTGAGTGCAAACATTGCTGGGCTGAAAACACCTATACTTTTTCAATATTCTGTTAACTCTAAACGTGGTCGTCCAATGGTTGCGTTTGAAGAATCATCGTGAAGTGATGACAATCCCAAATCATGCTGAAAATGCAGAAAAGCTTTAAGGGACTCAATTGAACTTGCTTCGATGACTGGGGAAGAAGCTTTAACAATGATATTTGAAGCAAATTTTTTAATTCCATTGATGCAATGATAAAAAGGCCAGTAAAAACGGATAATCTTCAATTTGGTTTATCTGTGTTGCATGGGTGGATCCGTTTTTTCGAATGTCTGCTCCACCTTTCATACAAATTAAAAATAAGATAATGGCAAGCTAGACAAGAGGAGCATACAAAAATTGTTGCTGAAACGAAAAAAGAAATACAAAAACAGTCTCAAGAAGCATACAATAAACATTTCAAAAATTATAGAGAACACCACTCCCGAAAAAAATAACCGGAAAAATGCAGACAATTTTAATTTGTTTCTTTTATCATCGGACCTCGTTTTAACAAGTCTGCAAAGAGTTCCAAGAAACAAAATTCAACATCTGCGCCAAGAAGCAATAAGTTTGTTCAAATCCCCAAACACACCAATACTAAATCGAAGTGGGATTGATGTAATAAATGAGAGTGATGAAGACGAAGAAGAATAAATTTTTATTTGTTATAATTTATATTGTTTTTGTTAATACATTATATATATTTGTTTCTTGTTGTTAATAAAATTAAATTTTTAAAATTAATAAATATTTTGCTAACTTTGTTTTTAAAACTAAAAATCATTTGCATTTTTTTTTATTTTTTTTTTTTAAGTGGGCGTTTTTAGTGGGCGTACCCTCAATTTTTTGCATGATTTCAAGTACATACGATTTGACAGTTGATTTAATGCCACCTTTAGTTTTGCCCCAGTGTGGAATCAAATTTGACGGGATTTTAATCCAGAATATTTATTCTGAAAAAACGTCAGCGTCGATTTTCGATTTTTAAATTTAAAGCTTTTCTGTATACAAAATTTCATCTTTTGCAATTAGATATTTTCGTTAATATTACTATTTTTATTTTATTTTAGTTTTTTTCATGGTAAACTAATTCTTTTCAAAATTTCTTTGTCGTGATTAAGTAAAATTTTAGTTTTTAGTTTTCAGTGTTCTAATCAATTTATAATCAAAAACTAAAAACCGTTTGCTTAAATGAGTTGAAGATTTTGAGAAAATTGAAAATAGCCAAAAAAATTGTTTTCCTGTTTAAATTCCTCCAAACGTTTTGTTTCCCCTTTACAAATACAGTTATGGTTATTTTCAATTTTCTCAAAAACTACAAAACATTTAAGAAAACAGTTTTTAGTGTTTGATTATGCATTGATTAGAGCATTGAAAACTTAAAACAAAAATTGAGGCAAGTTGTTTTGACTTTTGAAAAATAGAATTTCAAATTAAAAATTTCGGACAAAAATAATTGTTTTTTTTTTGCCAAGTTGATATTTTTCAAAATTTTAAGTGCTATTTTTGTGTTCGATATTCAATGCCTTTATCAATTTGTAGTCAATAACGGAAAAAAATGTTTAAATCTGTCTTGGTTTTCAGCACAGGCAAAATGGGTCCACAGTTTTAAATAATTACTTACTTATGATCAAGGAAAAATTTGCAACATTAAGCCCATAGCCCTACAGATTGGAAGTTGGGTTAACGACAGGACCACAGTTAAAAAATCATTGTTATGATAGAGAAATATCATATCCAAAGTCCCTCAAAATCCCCGCATTGTTTTTTTTTGTATTTGTATTTTCACCATGCAAATTGTGAGGTAGTTTTGATTTGTTCGCTCCTTTATGTTTTCGGGGGTGCTGAATCCGAATCTGAGGTTTGCCAACAAAATTTCGTGACGCAACATGAAAAAAATGCAAAAAATGCATTTTTGTGAGGTTTTCACTAATGGCTCAAATACTACCAACTATTCGAAAATTACATCAAAGTACCATTGAAAGAATACACAATTTCTAATAAATCCCTATCTAAGGTTTTTTTCTGCGACAACTCATTTAGACTCAAGCGCTAGTCGAAAATTGACGTATTTTTACTGTTTTCGAAAATCCACTGGAAAGCGTTAAGAAATTAATTTGTGTGACAAAATTTGAATTTTTGTCTGTAACATGAACCAAGATATACTTTTCTGATAGTCTTTGATGCGCTGAGTTCGAATATGGCCTTGAAATCGCTCTATCACGTGACGTTTTTGAGATATTCGAATCTATGATTTAAAAGAAATGCATTTTTTATAAAAATTTGGTTTTTTTTTTCTCGAGGTAATTTTTTTTTTTTCGAAAAAATGTTTATGGTCATTCTGAAGTATGAACATTTTACTTGAAATTTTTTTTTTTTTGAATTTTTCAAATACCTCCATTCGTCTTCGAGAAATCATTGGTTTTCGTCTTACTACCTAATTCGAAAAATCCCACAGTTTGCCCTTTTGAGCACAAATTGACTGGATTTTTCGATGTCAGCCACTTTGAATTCACAATCAAGATTGTAGCGAACTTTAATGAAATGTGCATCAAGTTCTTCTCCACTTTTAACTTTTTTTTTTTTTACACTTCAGATTCTTAGTTGTAGTGAGCTTAGAGCAAGCTGCAACCTACAATCAGAGGCTCATCATAAGTGCATTTGTTAGTGGTTAGCAAACATAGCAATCTAACACATGCATAACAAAATACTAATAAATTGACAAAATTAACTTATAACTTGTGAACATAGCATTGACCGCATTAAAATTTCAATGGATAGCCTATCTAGGATAAATTTGTATCCATGTATTTGTCTGAACGCAAGTCAGCTGTTGTTGACATTTCTCATAGGATAGTTTCGTATCCTAAAATTTTTAGGATAGTTTGGGATCTCTTCAGCCAACAGCTGTTTCGTCATCTGCTGTTTTTTAACAAGGGATTACAACAACATAAACCTATCCAGATCGCTTCAGTTCTGTGTTTGAACGCGGCCATTGATTCATCGTCATTCTAGAGATGACATGAGATCAAGTTGGGGTGTGAGGATGGCAGTTGTGTCTAAAATTATTATTATTATTTTTTTTTTTGATACAGTCTTTAATTTTCATATTAGAAACAATGTTTCTTCAAAGATACGAAGTACACAGGATGTTTCCAAGTTATTGGCAAATACTTTATGAAATAATTTACTGCATCAAAAAATAAATAGGCCATTTTAAACACAACTGCCATCCTCACACCCCAACTTGCTCTCATGTCATCTCTAGAATGACCATGAATCAAATGTATACTTCCTTTTTTTGCTATTTCTGGGTAAACTTATCAAAAAACATTGATTATGTAAGACCATAACATTATTTTTCAAATGTTTAAAGTTTCTACTCCCCGTAACTTTCTTAACCTTGCTCCTACTGGAAATATGAATAAAACTTTTTTTGTAGGAAATTTAATATTCTTTCATTTTGAGTGTGCACTTTTCTGTTAACACGCTTAGTTTTCAAAATATTCACGAAAAATTACACAAGGGGACTTTTAACCCCCCTCCAGCCTAAAGCTCGCTGCCTTGGGCTGGGGACTTTTAGTATGTTATACCTTGGGTCGCCCCTACCACATAAAATAATAACCTGGAGAGCATGATTTATTGCAAATATTTTGTAATTTTGAGTCTTCGTTGACTTGACTATAAAGTTAAGTAATGATTCCTTTAAGCATTAATGTTTTTCTTCAAAACCTTTTCAATATCCTTGTTCTCTTTTAAATATCTTTAGTTCGATGTTACTCGTCACCGTTTGTTCACTAATTTTGAGGTAAAGTTACCACCCTATGAATTTTTTTTTCAATAAATATTGTAACGCTTCCAAAAAAAATTGTTCTCTTGTTCGAATTTCAGTTTAAACCCTTGCAATATTTTGTTTTCTCTGAATAATGCCTCGTTGAAATGTATGTGTTTACAAGTCTCATAAAATTTTGTAGGGGCACGTGAAGACTAATAGACCAACAAGAGCTAGCGACCGATTTACTCACCTCATTTTAGCAAGAGTAAAACTTTGGTCAGAAAAAAAGTGCCCATTCACCTCATTTTAGCAAGGCTCATCTTTTAACATATCGTTCATTGATTCAATATATACACGAAAATAACAATGTAAGATATTTTAGCCCTCCATGACATGCTGTAAGACGCTCATGTATATGTAAAAAAAATGACCCCATTCACCTCATTTTAGCAAGGCTGGTATTTACACATAATTAAGATGAGATAAAAACAAGCACACATTTCAAGTGTAAGACGGCCAATAACCCTCCGTAAGACGCTGAAAACTAAATCACATCAAAAACATAAATGTTAAAAAAAAAGAGCCAAGTTCTTATATGTACAAGAAACCTGTGCGTAAAAAGTCAACCAAAAAAAGTAATGAGATCTAAAATATATGCCAAGTTTTAAGTTCAAGAAGCTTAATATCAAATATCTGAATTAGAATAACATCGAAACAACTCCTAATTATGACAGAAATTTGGTATTTAATGATTACTGGTTAAAATTTTGGTGGGCTCACTGGTCAAGTTTTCATACATTTTAAATTCGTGATTAAGTAAGTAATTAAGAAGTAAGTAATTGTACATATAAGAACTTGGCTCTTTTTTTAACATTTATGTTTTTGATGTGATTTCACTCCTTTTTGCAAAGATTTTATTGTGAAAATCAAGCCCTACCGCTCTACAAAGTTTAATATATCTACGACAACCGAAGTGCTCTATATAAATATTAGCAATTCTGAGAAAGTGGGTGGATGCCACGCCCCTTGAATACAAATTTCCAATTTTTCAATTTCTTTCTTTCTAAGTACTAAGTACCTACCAATTTTCATCGTTCTACAACAATCGGAAGTGCTCCATATAATTTATAAGAATTTTTAAGAATGTGGGTGGATGCCACGCCCTTTAAATAGAAAATTGCAGGTTTTCGATTTTTTCCTTTGTATGCACCACAAGGCCTACCGTTGTGCGAAATTTGAAGTTTCTACGATGTCGGGAAGTGCTCCATAATTTTGATGATCTGTCAGTGAGTCAGTGAATCAGTCAGTCATTTACGGTTTTTGTGATTTTTGAAGTCCTTTATCTCGGGAACTACTAATGCTAAAGTGTTGAAATTTGGTGAGCCACCTGTGTTTGATCAGCTCAGCTAATACTGCGAATTTTTGACTTTATGTTTGTTTCTGACTTTATTGGTACTGAAGTTAGAGGGGGGTTGAAAATCGCTTGAGTTTGTTCCTGTAAAAACCCAAGTAACATCGTTGCAGCTAGTAGAAGCAAAACTGTTCTATAGCCGCTTGTAAGCAGTGAAATCCAAAGCTATAGCTCTGAAATAGATTATTTCACAGCTCCCTGCATTTAATTTGAAAATTAGGTTCTATAATCGAAGTTCCAGAGCACTTTTAGCTCTATTAATTTTATAACGATTCACGATTTAAAAATAGCTCTTTAAAAACGTTCAATGTTTTTTAAACGAGCAAACTATTGATATGAGCACATAAAGAAGCATTGTAGAGCTGCTTAATTTCATGTTCAAAATACTTACGCATGACTTTATAGAAATGTCAAAAATTAGCATTTCAAAAGCTACACAAAAAAACGGCTGTAGAGTTAAATTACTAATTCTTTCAAACAAACTCTTCGTGAAGTTAACTCTAGCGCATGCGCATGAAATCTCTCTTAGCATTGTCAAATCTATCTCTGAGCATTAGGAATTGTGAAGACTCGATAGAGCTACAGCAAATCGACTATAGAGCTTGATACTAAACCTCTCTCAAATAAAATACTTCTACTCAATATGAGGGTGTTCCCCAATAAAATATAATAGCCATGACTTCAGCAGGAAAAATTAAACCAAAACTAGAAAATAAATGTATTCCATTCACTTTCTGGTGAATACCGATACCGAGTATGCACCACAAAAATCAAATTAGATGCTAGATTCACATTTTTTTTAAATTAAAACTAATTAAACAGTTTACTTAAAAAAGGTTTAAAATAATATTTAATCTATGACTGAGTCGCAAAAGTACTTGCTTCCGTGCTAAGAAACCGTAATACACTTCAATGTTGAATAGAATTTAAATAAAAAATAATTTTTTTCCAGAAATTAGAATCAGTCAATGACTTTATATTTATGAACACCCTACTTTTTAAGTACTGAACGCAAAACTATCATTTTGTGGAAACTAGCTCTAGAAGAGCTCGGTTGAAGACAAACTATGTTCAAAATAAAAACTATGGCGACGGAAAAAAAATCATTGAATAATTTTTTTTATTTATTCTAAACGAATGCACAATCTTTCCTTTCAACAAAAACACAATAAAATATTGCAAATATTGCAATGAAAACAAAAATATTTCATTTCATGATATTTTAAATTTATTTATCAATTTTTTACATTGTTTAGGTAAACTTTTTTAAATATTTCATAGCGTAACATAAATAATTTCAAAGGCGCGTTGTTATTTTTCGAAGTACCTTCAGTACAATTGTGATAAAACTAAACGCGCACTATTTTATTTCTCAATACTACATTTTGTCTGCGTATATTTAATTAATTTGCGCGACATCACATGATGTTTTCGATTGCTAATATCACACACATGATATACATTTCCCTAATATTATTTTAATTTATTATTTGTATTATCTAAACTAATACAAACAAAGTGCTGTCAAAAATGTTGCTTTAAAGAGTTCCAAATCAGGAACCTGAGAGCTTCAAAGCCGTACTAGCCACTGATAAAAAGCTGGCTTCGAACAAAAATTAGCTCTCAAACTCAATGAATTTGCTGTAAACATGCTTTACACTTGCTTTAGAAGCGCATCTGGAGCTTCTTTTGAAATCAAAGAGCTTTAAGATTTGCTCTAAGAGCGCTGCTAAAGCATTTGAACAGCTAAAATTCTTACTTGGGAAGGGTGTAGTGCCGCGAACTTGGCTGGGCACTACCGTGCCCTTTGATTTCGTTTAAGTCAAGATAGCCCAGTAAAAATAGATTTTTTCAAGGAACAAATTTGTAACAGGCTGATTTTTGGTATACACGTTGAGATTGGCGTTACTTATAACCTGACAAAAATCCTCAAACATCAAATGCCCGCTAGTCCCGTTAGGGGGGTCAAAGGTCACGAAAATGGGTTTTTGCTAAATATATCGAAAACGGTAAGTTTTAGAAGAAAAAATTTTTCTACAAACATGTAGCTGAGGTAATTTCCGACAAAAAACATATGAAGGTACCAAATTGTTCTTAGCATTAACCGTTACAAAGTTACAGTACTTCAAAGATTCACAGTATTTCAAAAGATTGCTTTTTCTTCCACACCACCAGAATGGTCGAGCACTTTGTGAATAAACGAGTTTTGTGCTTCGTTACATTTTTCTATAATTACATACTTGCATATTTGTATAATATTACAATCTCTGGAGTTCCAATCAATTTGAACTATAACAGCAAGTACATGCGGTATGTACATGTACGTCAAGATGGGTTCTTTCTCTGACTCTAGCCAAAATTGTATGTTGACTCTACTTATTTCGTTCCCGTTCCTCGAAGCTCGAACGATCCAAGGATCCAAACATTTAGGATTTCATCTTTTTTCTCATCTTAAAATACAAATCTAGAAAAAGCAATACAAGAAAAGCTCGCAGCATTTTCTTCTTCAAATTGAGTTTAGCCAAATGCAATAGCATTTTATTTGTTTCTGATAAAAAAAATATTTCTACCGCCCAAAAAGCCTTGCACAGATCGCATTGCTTATCTCCCGGAATTCTTTATTTAAATATTGATTCTAATTACTTGCTTGCATATTCTCAACATATAACATTCAGTCGTTATCAAAGATAATAAAATCATTTTTCTTGGATATATACATGTAGGTGCATGCCTATAGCTATAACAGAAAAATCGCAACTAGATATTATATAAGACCAACAGTTTTATGGTATCACTTTTATTTTTTGTGTTCATAAGAGTTTAATTATTAAAGTTGTTCGACGTTCGGTAAGAACATTATTATTTTTGTTTTATCTTAATATTGTAAACTTTGTTTATGTTAGATGTATTAACAGATAAATATTAGTGTGACCTTCAAAATAATAAGAATTGGTACCTAATCAAACTTTTTTTTGATTTGTGGCTAAAAGGGATTGTGAGTTAAATTTGTCCTGTTCCGATTCAAACAAAAAAAATTCAATTTGAAGACGTAATCTACTGATAAGTATGTGCATATAAATACAAAGTTATAAAAGTTGGTTTAAAATCAATAGTAGAAAGCAGCTAGTAAAAGCTCTAGAGGTAATATCCTTTTCTCAAAAAGCCTAAGTAGCTTTTTCACACCGAATCAAAATCAAGATCTAGAAAGCCAGCAACCTCATCAAAATCAACTAAATTTCCCATACATTTTAAGATTTCGTAATCTAGTAGATTACCACAAAATCTTCTCAAAATCTAATTGGCCTATTCACAATAATACTAATTTTTTCTCCTCCGTCCGTATAACGGTTAACCCTTAGAAGAGAGAAGAAAGAAAAAAGAGAGTATATATTTATGAGTGCAGTGTATTCCGGTTGTGGTCGTTTTTATGTTTTTTTTTTTTACAGAAAAAGACAAAAATGATATGTTTTGAAATGTGAAACAAAATCTAGATTAGGTCAGTCCCACTAAATAAAATCTCACTAAGCGCTCAATGTCAATTTGCCGTAGGCGGAATGATTTGGTGGGACAAATTCTTGTACTGAACTTCTTGAAACAAGATTTCAACTTTGCGGAAAACATTCAAGCAAAAAACTTTATTCAATTAATGAAAAATAATAGCTAAAGTTTAGTAAATTTACATAACTTACATAAAATTACAAATAAATTTCCATTTTGATTATCATTTGGTCTTTATTTTGCATTTATTTATCGTTTTCGCGTTTTCGTTCACAGATTAATTGCAATTTGTCGGTGAAATGAACAGCAATTTTGGCTGAGAAAGAAAATTGGGAAATGAATCCAAAAATATTCTTCTCAGTAATCTCCAAAAAAGATCTCAGGGCTCAGGTGAGATTATTTGTTCCACTTAAAAAATTTCTCAGCGCTCAGAGATTTTATTTGGTGAGACACGTTTATTATTGGCGTTTTTCATTTTTAACTCAGAGCAGATCACGGAACTGTCAAACAAAAATTCTATGTTTCTTTTTTAGCTCAGACATGTCAGAGCATAAAAAGTGCATTTCTTTTTTCCATCGGAGCTAGCTAGCTCAGAGCTTGCGAGGGAATCGAGCGAAATGCTGAGCGAAGCCAACTTCACTTATTTTTTGTGTGATGCATAATTTAAAATGGATTCTCTGGACAGTCGTCCGTCATTTTTAAAAAATTGCAAGAAATTTCACGAAATTTACCAAAAACACCTATGAAATGACAGTTCAGTGCTCAAGTGTATTTCATAATTAAATCTTGGGGCCTATTCTGAAAAGTGCGGCGGATCGCTTTCAAGGGTGGATTTGCTTTTTCCTATTCTCAAAAGCAATTCGCTTTTCGTTCGACCTTATATGGAAAGCTAAAGCGCTTTCCAACTAAATATCATTATGTCAGTACGTTTTGAAAGCGATAGATGTGAAGCTGACGAATTAGTGGGGGATCGAAGCAAAATGTAAATAATTACGTAAAAAAGTGTTGTTTCTCAAATAAAAGTGTTTTTTTTTGTTATTGCCATTTTTTGTGGAATTACATAAATAAAAGTGTGTTTTTGATTGATTTTGTGTTTGAAAACGATAGGTATTAGGGTTACGGATTGTTGACGGATTAAAAGAAAATATAAAAACACGTGTTGAATCATGTGCAAATACTCTTCTTCCCTTGCTTAGCTTTAAAAACTCATTTCTTGAGTCCAACGATATGTTTGATTTTTAAACAAATCCAGAAAAAATTATGAATTAAATTACCCTGTGCACAAAATAGAAAAAAAAAATGTTTTGATGAGACAGAGCTCCTGTCAAATTTTAGGAAACAGCTGATATTTTAATGAGAGGAAAATGGGAGTGGCCTGGAATTATTTGGAATTTAAATGAGAAAATTGGAATTATTTGGAACTCAAATGAGAAAACCTGGAAGGACCGTTTTCGATCATTTTCGCTTTTGGGAATAACCCAAAGCGAAGACGGTTGAAATTGAGGTATCGCTTTCAATTCGATCCGCCGCGCTTTTCAGAATAGGCCACCTGAGGAATCTGATCATAATCTGCTCGAAGTTCTGCTCTGATCGCTCATCCTCTGCTCAGAGCTTTGCTCAGAAGAGACAAAAAAGAAAAACGCCAATGGTGATATGGTGTGAATTATCGTAGTAGTTTTTGAAATCTTGTTGCTCGAAATCGAAATTTCGGTAAGGTGTGAAAAGGCTATAAAATCACATCAACGAGATTTCCAAAATTTTCTCAAAATCTCCTTGACTTATTTACAATTCACATTAAAGGCTCTCCCAAGCCAACGCGAAATCATAGCGAATCATTCGCAGACAGTTTTTTGTTGTTTCATATTTTGTACTATTGTGAATGATTTCGGGTCGTCGGCAAATGCTTCGCGGTGGTTTGGGAGGATTTCGCGTTCTTCTAAACCAATGCGAAATCTTTCACAAAAATATAAAATATGAAAGATACAAAAAACTTTCTTTACGAATGATTCGCTATGAATTCGCGTTGGTTTGGGAGAGCCTTAAAGGCTTCGCGTCGTCGACGCGAAATCATTCACAATAATACAAAATATGAAAGATACACAATGCAAAACAACAACAAAAAACTGACTTTGCGAATGATTCGCTATGATTTCGCGTTGGTTTGGGAGAGCCTTAATACTCATTTTTTCTCCTTTGTATCCTTATTACAGTTTATTTACAGAAGAGAGATGATAAATAGAAAGCTCAGTTTATTGTATTTATGACTATGATTGTAGTGTGTTTAGGTCGTGGGATTGTCTTACCTTTTTATGGTCTGTTAATAGAAAAAGAAATAAAGGTATATTCAATTTTCTATTGGAACTCTAGCTGATTGTAATGCATCTTTTTATTTAGTGCCAGTTGCATAAACGTGGTTCAATATTTGATCCTTAGTTCAGCATTTTTACTTCACTGATTTGGTTCAAGCATGTTATTGGCTATTTTCTCATAAATTGAAATTTGAACCATGCATCATGCTCAGCTAATCCACCGAAATTAGTGAGTAAAATTGCTGAGCCACGGATCAAAGTTTGAACCACGTTTGTTCAACTGATCCTTGGAGTCCTACTGAGCGTACTTATGTATATCATTTTTCTTTTCATTGTTGAAAAGGGTTGAATTTTTTGCAAGAAGATTTGCACTTTCCAGTTTTCTCCTGTTTTATTCAAAAAAAGTTTTATGTTGACATCAATATTTCAGATTTTAATGAGATTTATTTAATTCTTTTGAAATGTCAAACAAAATCTAGTTTAGTTCATTCGTCTCGGCAAACCAATCCACCACAAGCGTATCACTAATTTTGGTTTCTTGGCACCCCAAAATTAAAAATTTAAAATTTCAATGATGACTTCCTAACCCCACAGTATCAACAGAGGTGCACTGTTTGCCCTCCGCTGTTTGGTATACTTCGGGAGGGCACGTAGAGTTTTTTTTTCAAGCTATACTAAGTGCGTTGATATGGGCATACTTTTACTGGTGATAAACAAAGCACGTTTTTTTCCATTTTTGAACAAACAGAGGCAACAGACGCATGAAAAATAAACACGTAAGGCAAAAAGAGACTCCTGCCACTATAAGATCCTGTTTGTCTTATTTAAAGTACCTCTACACTATCCCACAAATTAATAACTATGTCAGAATAAAGTGGAAATGAATTTTATACGACTCCCAAATTTATGTGATGAAAATAATTTTCATATTTTGCTTCCTTACTTGCATCCAAACAAATCAGTTTTACCATAACCTCAAACAGCCAAGTGGGATAATTAGCCAGTTTATATTTCTTGAACGCTTAGGACCCGTTGTACAAACGTGGTTCAAATTTTGATCCGTGGTTCAAACATTTTTATTGGCTGATTTAGGCAGAATTACTGAGGTTCAAAAAATTTCAGTCTCAGTTTTTAATGGGAAAAGTGAGGAATTTTTTTAGAGGAATCCTGTTAATATTTGTGAGCCCTCTAAGTCCTCTAAGATCTCAGATATATAAACTGGCTAAATGAGTGATGGTTATAGAACCGATCCTTAGTATTTGCATGTATAAACACTTGTCAAATCGTGTCTGATGGGCTGTCGATAGTTGTGTGTGACGAAACTTCATATTTTGTTTCCACACTAGTTTTGTTCCTTGCCGACTTTCAAACAGCTTGAAACAGCCAGATTTAGTGCGAACCCGTTCCACACTTGAAAAATTGTACTGGTCCGCACCAAACCTAGCGGTCTGAAACTGTTTGAAACCAAGTAACAGGGTTACTGTTATACATGATGTCCTTCACACTTTTTTGACATGAGTGTTCATTCTCAATGGGATAGTGTGGAACGGCTTTTTATCGTGAATCTGAAATCAAAATAATGGAAGCAAACTAAAAAGAATTTTGTGCTTGGTGCATAGTTTTCAACTTTTTTTTTCTGTTTTATGAATGAGTGAATTAATATCTCGAATTTTCTTTTAATTAGTTTATACATATCACATCGAATTTCAGTGGCTTCGCAAAGTAAATAATTTAAAGCTAATCCCTTGGGCTGTGAACACGTATGAGAAAAAATTAACATTGCACTTTCAATACCTTAAGTGGCATTATGTGTGAATTGTGAAGTTGATGTTTTGGAAAGCTAATTTTCGGTTGGTTTGACATAAGCTTCCGCCTATTCTAGTTCAACCTTTACTACAATGCTATGCTCCCACTAAAACGAAATCCGAAATTTCGGTTTATAAATTTTGATATTTTAGATTGATGGAACGAGATTTCATGAAAATTTCAACATTTTAACAAAATCTAAATGAAATCCTGTTCCACCAATTTGAAATCTCAAAAATGTTCAAATAAAACCTTTAGATTTTGATTTGGTGGGAACAAAGTAAGGGTATTCATGCAACGGCGTAAAGGTGGTAAAGTTGTAATGTCTAATACTTATGTTGCCACCAAACCGAAACTGAGGTTTCAGCTGAAAAATTTGGAGATCTCGAGTTTGTAGATTAAGATTTTATTGAAATCTAGAGTTTTCATTGAGATTTCGTTCAAATTTGCATGAACTTGTTAATCAACTTGAAATATCAAAAGCTTTCAACTGAAATCTCGGATTTCATTTTGGAGGAAACAAAAAAAAACTGCCAGTAATTTCATTACCTCCCTTCATTAATTCTGTAGGACGTAAACCAAGAACTCATAGTGTAAAAGGCAAATACCAAAGCTCCCCAGTTACACGAAGAAACCTCTTGGAATTACACCCCACTTATACATTTTTACATCAGTTTTTGTGAGATGTTTATTTAATAGAACCATAACATCATTTTTTTTAATTGATTGCGTTGGTACTTAAGTATTTTGCAATATAAGGTCTGTTTTTTTTTGAAAACTCATGGGAATCAGATTCAAAAACGACAAAGGGGCTTAGCGACACCCTCAAAGAAAAAAAAAATGGAATTTCCATACAAACTATCGATAGAAATAGAATGCAGTACGTGTCGGTAACAGAGTTTTTATCTGGGCTAATGTTAGATCCCGGCCTAGTTAAGCGCCAAGGTGCTTAGTTGTTTTTGCATTTAGCAAGCCCCGACGTCGTTTTTTTTCGTTCAAGCCCATTCGGCCAAAGAAAAAAACCCCAGCTGTTGAAGCTTGCGGAGTTTGGGAGAATTGTTTTCATATGAATGAACAGTAGTCAGGCCAAGTGCGTTCCTATCTTTAGACCCTGTTTAGATTGGTTGGTTTCACTACAGCATGACAACAGTTCGTGGGTGAAATCAGTTGGGTAAAAAGGGAGGGGTTAGTCAAGAAGAAAATATAAAAATTTGAGTGAGCAGTCATGTTTCATAACCAAAATGGTCCATTTCATTCCATTTTGTTCATTTTTGCTTGTGCGTCCACAAGGTATGGACGAGATCGAGAGCAGAAATACTCACACGGTGTCCAAAATCAAATGTTCAAATTTGCAAATATTCCATGAGCATGCAGAAATACATTTCGCTGGCTCAAAACTATAATGTTCTATGTCAAGCAAATCGAAAAAAATGAGTTTTATATATCGAAATTTTCGTCTCGTTTTCTGCTTTAAGGAAATGTATGTTTCATTTTTATTTTTGACTTAATAACTGTTTTACACCCCTAAGAAGTATTAAATTTTTGAGGATTCTTAATATTGCTCAGATTTAAAATGTTCTAAGTTAACATAGAACAATACATCTCATTCAAGCCCAATATCAGTATGCATACTTTTAAGTTACATAGAACATTTTTGCATTTGAGTACAACATAGAACATTATAACATTGATTATTTAAGAAGAAAATAAAAATATTTTAACATACATAGAACATACTTGTTGAGTTTTTGGTTTCATATTGGTAAGGTGAAGTATTATTATCCAGTGTCCCTAACAAGAATTTCTATTAAATATTTCTTAATAAAATATCAAAACTTGAAGTTATGTAAGCATAGTAAGTACTGACTATTACAATTTGGTAGTTTTTCAACATTCTTCTACTTTAAGCAATTCTATTCACGAAAGCTTTTGAGTTCGAATTCACAAAGAATTACTAGATTTTTCGTTATAAAACCACATTTATTCAAGTTTTCCACTATACAACCCTTAGCTATGGAAATATTAAACTCAAATCTAATTTTTTATTATTACAAAATCTTATTTTAAATATGTTTTAACGAGAAAAGCCGTATTAACATACCGTAACTGTTGAAAACAGACTAATTTCCTATATATTCATGTGTATCCCACTCAGTTCTATAATGTTCTATGTACGACATAGAACACAAAATTTACAAAAATGCCAACCAAATAAGAAAAGTGTTCTATGTTAAAATCAAAAAGTGTTAATTATTTCGCTATACAACACGAAAAACGGAAAGAAAGTCCTTAATTCAATAAAACTTGTAAATACAAATAATACTGTATTGTTTTCTTTTTGAAAAAATGATAATTTGATATTAAATAAGCAGCGTAAAACTTTGGACACGAATATCTCCGAATGAGGGTACCCTAACATAGAACATTATAGTTTTGAGCCAGCGATTTGTGTGAAAACTACAAAGTGCATACACGACATGACTTTTCACTACGTAGCGAAACCAACAAATCTAAACAGGGCCTTAGGAAGCGTAATTTTCCTCAATCACTCCTAACATCCCTGTGAGAGAAAACAAACGTCAAAGCTGACGTTTGCTTCTGATTTGACATTTTTGTCAGCTGTTCTTTGTTTAGTTGAATGGAAATCTTGTTGGGTGAAGGTATTTTCCACGGCCCTTTTAAAATCGTTTTGTTTTGTATGTTTTGTTTTTTTCTTCTACAGACAGTGTAAATTAAAATCACTGTTTTTCTCTTCGAAACCCGCAATCGATAAAAAGTGTACCACTAGACAAAACAACTCTACTAAACCGGATGCAAATGATATATTCTGATAAAAACCATCAAGGTTAGTACCAACGCGATTATAAAACCCCCAATCATTTCTGTGACGGAGGTAACCACAAGAAAATCCCTATGCTTTGTGTGCTTTTTATGTTATGTTTTCTTTGCGTTAAATTAAATTTAAGTGTTTTCTCGTGACGTTTTTTTTTTCTTTCTTATCGACGAAAGTGGTTATCCCAATTAAATGGAATCATCTGATTCTAATGAAATTGATGTCAGGTAAGAAACACACTTTACTATATAGGTATAACATTATCATTTTATAAAAAATGAACTTGAAGACAGATATTCACAGCCTTGGCTGTTATCTACTTGAGAAGCACGAACATTTTGTAATATTTTGTTTGTAAATAGTGCTGATAAAGGGATTTTATTTTTCATTTGCCATATTTTTGTGTTTGCAGCAACTAAAACAAAAAAATGCGCATGAAATTCTTAATCCCTAAGCAAAGAATTCGAGGAGTTGAAACACTTGCAGTGTTTGCATTGTTTTTCTTTTATTTAATTTTAGATTCCAAACAATGTTCTTAGACTTTTTCCGGAGAGCAGGGTAATACAAAAAGTATGTATAGTATACACACGCTCTTTTTCAAGATCTGTCTAGCATCTAGTAATGATTTGACATTGCCCTTGTCTTATCTTAATGGTATTAAAAATTCTAATTTATTTGTCGTTCTGATTTCAGTTTATTGACACAATTTCGGTTTAAGAAAGAGGTTTTATCAACATTGCTAGAGTAACGGCTTATTTATAATATTTGAACAGATTTTATTTGTAGGTACCTAGATAATAAGTAATTTGCCTTAAACGAGTTTTGTGATATAATTTTAGAGACAAAATATGTAGGTACCTATGTACGAGTATGTCTATTAAAGATTTTGTTTGAATTAATTATGTTTTATATTTTCTGGATCTCAGAAATCTACATGTTGTCAGAAATCTATTCAATGTTTTCTAGTTAACGTTTCTGAGATATCTCATTGTGAGTCATTTTGGTAGAAAAGATGAACCGTTATTCGTCTTTACTCAAATAATGTAATCATTGAATACTTACGTGAACAATTATAATGCGTTTTTAGTGGTTGGTGAATGTGATGTTAGCTCTGTTTTTCAGTGCATTTTTATCTTCGCTTGAAAAAAAGTTGCATGTTAAATACAACAACAATACGGAGCTATACCAAATTGTTGTTGTATTTAACATGCAACTTTTTTTCAATCGAAGATAAAAATGCAGGGGATTGAAAATTAAACCAGAAAAAAATTCCGTAAAATAATTAAAAGAGAATATCGAACGCAGACTATAAAATAGTAACGTATACATTAGGGTGGTCATTAAAAAGTTCATTGTTTAATTTAAACTGGTGCACTCCCTAATTCCTACCAAATAAATAAAAAAAATCCTGTGAAATTTAAGCTCATTATTTAACCGTTAGCCCGGCCCCCAAGACCAAACAAGTTTTATATGGGAAAACTATGTAAAATGTTCATTCAAATTCTGATTTTAATAACTTTGGTAATAATGGGTGGAAAATTTTAAATTTTGTTACAAATGTAACTCGGTACAAAAGCCATCAAAATCGAAACAAAAATTTCCTCAATTTTAGGCCCAGGAGGAAAGTTAAAAAAAAGTAGAATTTTTCTTTTGTCTATAAGTAAGGAAGTAACTACTCTACTACTACTCATTTTATCTAATGCGACAATTTATTTAAATATTTAAGTGACTACATTTTTACCAAAATTTAATTTTTTCTATCAATCACTACCTACCAAAGTTATACAAATTCAGAGTTTGATTGAACATTTACATGGGTTTTCCCATACAATACTTCCTTCATCATAAAGGCCGGGTTAACGGTAAATTTTTATTTATTTGGAAGAAATTAAGGGACCCACAAGCTTGAATTGAACAATGACCTATATAAGGACCACCCTAATATACATACATACATATGTACATAAGTTTCCTATTTTTTGCTTGAATGAAAACGCCCGAGATATCGCTTTCGTTCAATACTGCCGAATTTTTCTGCATGCAGTTTTGTCTTTTGTTTTCTTCTTTGTTGATGTTTGCTTTCAACAGCGAATTTAAATTTTACCAAAAATTTAAAAAAATACTAGACCTATATAGGCCTACATATATCACTGTTACCATGCTCAAACGCTATCTATGTATGTAGGACAAATCTTGTCCTAACTTAAAATTAAGTATTAACGAAGTAGAACTACAATCTGTTAATAAATTTAGTATTTTGGGATTAACTTTTAACGATAAATTTAAATGGACTGATCATTGCATAAAACTAAAAAAAACACTAGCTGCAAGGCTTAATATTATCAAATATCTATCCTCAAAATTTAAAGTTCATATAAATACACTTTGTTACCTTACATAAATGTTGATATTAAATAAAATAGACTATGGGCTCAGCATTTACGGAAACTGTCCTAAATCAACACTCAACATAATAAAACCTATAAAACCATCAAGCTGCAAGACGATCAATCAACGCATTTCAAACTACACCAATCAAAAACATATTAGCTGAATCCGGGTTGCCTTCACTTAACGAGATATATGAGGAAAAGATTTTAAAATCAGCTACAAAGCTCTTAGACTAAGAGCCCACAGCAGATTTTGGGTGTGATTGATAGCAAAAAAAGAAGTATAGGCGTCGAAAGCTTCATTAAAGGCTATTCAAAAAATCAAAATCTTGCAGTCCACAACTGGGGCCTTTGCGAGAAATAGTGCATCGAAAAAAAATATGGATGCAACTTCGGGGATAATCGTGTTAGCCGAAGTTGGTTTTCACCCCTCCCTAGATAAGATCCGCGGATCCCATATCACGGAATCTGAGATCATTTGAGTGTTTAATTCGCCCTGCCAGATTGTTAAAAAAAAAACCGTTTTTCACTTAGAATTTTGATTTTTTTAAACGGTCTGGTAGAGCGAATTATACACTTGTTTCACGCCAGATCCATTATAAACAGAGAAGCTAATTCAGCCCGTCGATCCACACGCCAAAAAAGAATCCCATCAGCAATTTCGTGTATATGAAACCACATAACAACCTATTACTTGCCCACTAAAACCACCTATATTCGAACATCATCATACCCTTCCTGGATGTGCAAACCAGAATCTTTTGAATTGTCATTGGGCAATTACTCTAAGGACTATACACCAAAAATCGTATACCGAAAAGTATTCGACACCATAGAAAATGAGCTTATAAGCAGGAATTGGAAATTTATATTCTCTGACGGTTCTAAAAAAGAGTATCACACAGGCTTTGCAGTTACAACACAAAATGGTGAACTACTCAGGAAAGAGGTCTCCTACCTGAATACCCATCAATTTTTACCGCAGAAGCTATAGCTGTCTACGAAGCTTTAAAATATGCAAGCAACACCAAAGGACATTGGGTCGTATGTACAGACAGCCTCTCGGTCATCCATGCTATCAGGAACTTGAATAACAGCTCCCCATCAATTAAAATTCATAGGGATATTGTTATCAAGAACAAGTAAACAAAGTAAAAATTATGTGGGTCCTTGCCCACATCGCTGTTAAAAAAGATGGTCAACATATACCCACCATTACTCAAAAGTCAATATTAAAAAATTTCGTTCGTCTTCGCTTAGGCCACACATCTATTACTCACCAACATCTTCTAAAAAAAGAAAACCCTCCGATCTGCTCTACTTGCACAGTAACAATGGAAATTCAACACCTACTAGCCCACATAAACCCACTTTTAACTAACAATAATCTAAATATTTACGAACTACTTAAAAATATGAATGTACAAAACCTAGAAACTGTCCAAAAATTAATTTTGAAACTTACTTACTTACTTATCCGGCTCCCGATCCATGAAGGGTCTCTGCCTGAGATATTGCGGTCTTCCATCGGTTGCGGTCCCTCGCACGCTCCCTCCAGTCGTCGAGACCAAGCGCTCTTGCGTCTGTGACCGCCTGGTCCCTATAGCGGAGGTTCGGTCTTCCTGGTCGTCTCGAACCTGGGGGCTGGGATTCGAAGATTTTCTTGGCTGGAGCGTTGTTGTCCATTCGCTCGATGTGGCCGAGCCAGTGTAGTCGACGTGTTTTGGCTCTTTGGACTACATCCACATCTTGGTACAGCTCGTACAGTTCACGATTGAATCTTCTCCTCCAATCGCCCTCTTCGCATATAGGACCAAATATCCGCCGAAGAATTTTTCTCTCGAAAGTGCCCAGTATCAATTCCCCTTTTTTACTTATCGTCCAGCACTCGGCGCCGTAGAGTAGAACTGGTAAAATTAGCGTTTTGTACAGCGTGCACTTTGTCTTTCGGGAAAGGAGTTTTGAACCCATTTGTTTGGCCAAACCGAAGTAGCAGCGGTTCGCTAGGGTAATTCTTCGTCGGATTTCCACTAAGGTGTCGTTCGTGGGATTGATGTTTGTTCCGAGGTAGGTGAACTCCTTGACTACCTCGAAATTACTGCTACCAACAGTGACGTTTTGTCCTAGGCGATGGACAGATGAGGCTTTGTTTGTTGATAGCATATACTTTGTTTTGTCCTCATTCACTTCAAGACCAACGCGTTTCGCCTGTTCATCAATAGCTGTGAATGCTTCAAGTACAGCTCTCTTGGAGCGGCCGATGATGTCGATGTCGTCCGCATAGCCAAGCAGTTGTGAAGACCTGTTGAAGATAGTGCCTTCCATGTTAACACCACTCTTGCGCACTATCTGCTCCAGGACTAAGTTGAAGAAATCACATGATAGCGCATCTCCTTGTCTGAACCCTGTACAAGTTTGGAATAACTCGGATGAGCTGTTACCCATTTGCACGTTGCACCGCGTATTTTGTAACGTCATGCGGCATAGCTGGATCAGTTTTTTCGGGATCCCGAGTTCCGACATCGCCAATAGAAGCTCTTGGCGACTTATGCT
Organism: Dasysyrphus tricinctus; assembly: GCA_963921185.1. Classification (NCBI taxonomy): domain Eukaryota; kingdom Metazoa; phylum Arthropoda; class Insecta; order Diptera; family Syrphidae; genus Dasysyrphus; species Dasysyrphus tricinctus. Next base: position 89,756,167 of record OY992532.1, read on the forward strand.
ATCATATGCGGCTTTAAAGTCGATGAATAGGTGGTGGGTCTCGACTTGAAATTCGTTGGTCTTTTCCAGGATTTGCCTCAATGTGAAGATTTGGTCTATCGTTGATCTGCCTGGCCTGAAGCCACACTGGTACGTGCCGATCATAGTGTTGCAGAAAGGTTTTAGACGCTCACATAGTACGTTGGATAGGATCTTGTAGGCAACATTAAGCAGGGATATGCCTCTGTAGTTCTTGCAGGACATAGGATCGCCTTTTTTGTAGATTGGGCATATGGAGCTATTTGACCAGTCGTCGGGCATACTTTCCTCCTCCCAAACTTGGTTGATGAGCTGGTGCATGCACCCTACCAGGACATCTCCTCCATACTTAAAGAGTTCCGCAGGTAGGCCATCCGAGCCGGCGGATTTGTTGTTCTTAAGCTTGTGGATGGCTTTCTTAACCTCTTCAGTACTGGGCGCTGGGACTGGATCTTCATTGACTGATCTTATGCTTCTTTGTTCCTCTATTGCCTCCTCTACATAATGCCCATTAAGCAGCTGTTGGAAATGCTGCTTAAACACGTCTACAATTCCCTGTGCTTCGGTGACTAGGTTCCCTTCGCTGTTTCGAAGAGCTTGCGTGCCAGTCCTATAACCAGATGCCAGTTGCTTGGCTGTTTTGTAGAACCGGCGGGTGTTGGTGGCTGTGCTAGACTCTTCGAGATACTTGAGCTGAGAGGCTGCGGATGCTCTTTTCTTTCTACGCAGGGTTTTTTTCTCTTTCCTTCTCTTTTCACGGTACTCCTCTCTTGCTGCTCTTGTTTTCCGTTGCAGCATTTGCATTCGTGCATTTTCCGTCTCCTGCTTCAATACCGCGCATTCATCGTCATACCACGGGTTCTTTTTTCTGGGTGGTTGATAGCCTATGGTGGTCTCGGCTGTCTCCTTAATGATGTCGCGATATTGGTTCCACTGGTTGTTGACGCTTGTGGCTGGGTTTACGGCAGAGAGTTTCCCGGTCAATTGCTCACTGTAGTCTCTGGCTTTCTCAGATGTGCTAAGGCATGCAATGTTGAATTTCTTCCTTTGGGCGGTCTTCGTTTTCTTTTCGTTGGACAGTCGGGCTCTGAACTTTGTCACAACAAGAAAGTGGTCAGAGTCCACGTTTGCGCCTCGGAAAGTTCGCACGTCCAAGATGTTCGATGCATACCTTGCGCCAATTAGCACGTGGTCGATTTGGTTGGCGGTTCGACCATCTGGAGATCGCCAGGTTGCTGTGTGTATCCTTCGCCTGGGGAACCTAGTGCTACTTATCACCGTATTACGAGCTGCAGCAAAGTCGATTAGTCGGAAGCCATTATCTGTTGTCGTTTCGTGGAGGCTGTGCTTTCCAACTAATCCGCCAAAGATGTTTTCCTTTCCGACTTTAGCATTGAAGTCTCCGAGCACGACTTTGACATCGTACTCCGGACAGGCTCCGTAGGCTCCGTCCAGGAGGTCGTAAAACTCCTCCTTGTTAGACTCCTCAGCTTCATCGGTAGGGGCGTGTGCACATATTAGGCTGATGTTTTGGAAGGTAGCTTTGATGCGGATCACAGCCAGGCGATCGCTAATCGGCTTAAAATCGATGACTTTCGATCTGAGTCGATTTCCCACGACGAATCCGCATCCTAACATGTGCAGTCTTTGATGGCAGCTGTAATAAATGTCGCAATCTTTTCTTTTCGTTATGCCTGATCCTATCCATCGTATCTCCTGGATCGCGGTAATATCTGCCTTGTACCGCGAGAGGACAGATTCAAGTTTTTGAGTAGCACCTGGTGTATAGAGTGTCCTTACATTCCAGGTGCAAACTCGTAGGTCATAGTCCATTTTCGTTCCGGGTCTGGTTGCCATTTGAGGGGGGTCGTTATCCGAGGCTTCACGCGTCTCTCATAACAATTGGCTTTTTTACTGTGGTCGGGTCGTTAGCCCAACGCACTAACCTCCAATCTGTAGGGCCATGGGTTTAATGTTGCAATTCTTTACTTGGTCAACATTCGCACTTACAAGTTTAGCAAGTCCTGGCATAAAGCCAAGACCAGTATCCGGCGGCTACCAACTTGGAGGTATTGTAAGCACTTGATGTGTAGGAAAAGATACAGCTCGAGGCCCCCAGTTCCTACAACATCCAACTTAACTTTAAATTATAAATCTTTATTAGCGAGCCGAACGCCAATGCAACTTGTGCTCTCTAAATTTTGTACTAACTTAGCAATTTAAGATTACTATGTTAGTCTGTATAGATAAATAAATAAAATAAATAAAATAAAAAATTATAGTACAGTCGAATCTCCATTATTGTGAATTTGATTAATCGAGGACCTGATTTTCAAAATTAATAAACTGTTGAAAGCTTGTATGGGTAATAAAAACTGCATTTTAAGTGTAATTTCAGAAATGGTATGATTGATTGAAGTACATCTTCTTCTTCTTTTTTGTATATTGTATATAAAAATCAATCGTTATAGTCTTGCAAAAGGCTAGACCGATTTGGATGATTCTTTTGAGGAAATCTTTGGTATGAACCGGTGGGCTTATTCTTAAGTTTAGGTGAAGTTTGGTCTAAATCGGTCTTGCAGTTTGACAACGTGTAAGAACTCACTCTCAGTACCTGTGACAAAATAAAATAAAAAAAAATGATTGTACAGTCGAGTCTCGACATTTGATTAATCTAGGACCCGATTTGTAAAAAAACGTGGTTCAAATTTTGATCTGTGCCGTGGTTCAGCAGCGGATGGATACAGAGATGGCCAGATAGAATTCCATTTAAAATAAGTTTTAATTTCCAGTATTATATAGGAATTTAAAAGTATAATGAAAAAAAAGCTACTTACTCAAAAAGAAATATTTAAAAGAAACTTATTGTTATTGAATAGTAAAAAAAGGATTTTTTATAAATAAAAAAGGGATTTCTCTTTCTCTTCTTTTGATTTTTCTACCTGCAATAAAAATAATAAAAATCATATAAACTACACCTATACAAACGTATGTACATACATAAATTAAAAATGTGTAATATCTAAAAGATTTGAATCAGCTGTTGATACAGGTAATTTTTTTACCATCCAAAATGGTTGTAGGGGCACAATAACTGCACTTAAAAAAAATAAATTAAATAGAAATGGTAAAATTCTTCAACCATCAACCATGTACTTTTGACACTTCTTATTTATAATTTCCAACAGTTTCAAGCAACCTTCGGTAGGTATTGCGTTTTAGGCTTGGGAAAAAATAGGTGTCCTGCTAACTTTATATGAACTAAGCAGGACACCCATTTTTTCGCAAAATAAAAATGCAATACACATTTTGCTTGCGTAACTAATTCGCAATTAATTAGTTCTCAACAACCAACTTTTTTCAGCTCGATTATCTTTATTTTTGAAAAAAGTTTTCCTGCTAAGTTCATATGAAGTTAGCAGGACACCCATTTTTTCGCAAACCAAAAATGCAATTAAATTTTCGTTTGCATAACTAATTCGCAATTAAGTAGCAACTAATGATAGGATAGTATTTAACCTGAATTTCCAAAAGTGTCCTGCTAACTTTTTATACATAATTTTTGATGCTGAATTCAAATCCGTCATCCGTTTTCGCCCATCTGTTAAGGATTTTGATATACTCCCGTTAGGAAAAACTAAGTAACGCTATTTTTGAGGTTATGTTACGCGAGTTTATTTCTTTGCAAAGATTCCTAAATGAGTACTTATCTCCTTCTTTAAAATTCAGTATAAATAATTTGGATATCTCTTTTACTCTCCGAGATCCTTAGTTAGTTCTTAGTTTTCAATTAACCCTACATAAATGGTATTTTCAAAGATTCGCTACAAACATTGTTGAAAATAATATCCTGGCGTTCTTACATAACTTAAAAAAAGTGAAAAAACGATGAAAACTAATATTTAACTAAGGATTTCTCGGAGAGTATAAAAGATATTGGAAAGATTTTAATTGAATTTTCAACAAGAAGATTAATAATTTTAGGAATCATTGCAAAAAAATTACTTCGCTTGGTATGAGGTATTTTTATTTTCTAACAGGAATATTTCGAAAGCAGATGGCGGAAAACGGATAGCTGATTTGAGTTCAGCGCCCAAAAGTATCCTAAGAAACACTCTTATTTTTTGTGTCCAAAAGTTAACTGATATTTTAAACCTGAGTTATTGTATTATTTGTTTTTGTATAGTGCATACAGTATATTTATTTGTAAAGTCTGCGTTACTAACTCCTTTTAACTTAGCTGATGTATAGGTACAAACACCTATCAAGCATCGGGCGTCAAGTACAAAGTATTAAATACTAAATATAAGCCGTGTTTTTTAGTGAATTTTTATCTCCGCTTAAAAAAAAGTAAAATGTTATTGTTGTTTTATTCGAAATGCTTGTTTTTATCAAGCGAAGATAAAAATGCTCTAAAAAAAAAGGCTATTAAGTGTACAAATGTTAAACACCTACACAAGTTAAAGGCTCGTTGAAGTCACAAGAAGGTTTTCTTTATGGTGTGTGTATTTATAACTGGTTTTCTTTTTAATAGACATGAACCGGTATTTAAGTTTTAAATTGATTTACAAAAAACGAGCTCGAGATTTTAATCAAACATGACCTTGCAACGATCGAAAAAATACAAAAGTGGGTCTCTAAATTCTGTCCATAAGTACATCTGTACAGAAAGATCATCACGTATCAGAGTTGCTTACTTTCCTATTTAGATAGTGGTACATTCCGGTATATCCCGTATAGTTTGATATAGTAGCTACCTAGCTACCTGTCTCTAGCGTCGTTGCAGGGAACATTAGTTAGACGGGATAGAAAATCTTCTAAAAAGTTTTCCTCAGAAAACAAGCTAAAGCGATCTCATAAACCTTACACAAGGTCCATATCTCTACAGCCTAGTCTTGTTCTTGTTAAATATTAAAAAGAATGTCTTATGAAAAGGGCATTAAAGTTGCTATGCTATTCAATTGTCTTCTTAACCCAAAGAAGCGGCGATTACAATAAGTTATTCCTTGTTTGATCTAAGCCGTGGTATTATTGTCTAAGCTTATACTAGTGAATCCTAGATAGACAAATTAAAAAAGAAAGAAATTTACCAGAAAGTTTAAACTCTCGGTGTTGGGTGTCCTTTATTAATGACTGCATACTTTCGTAGTAGGTACTTGAGTTGCAAACAAAAAATGTTAGGCAATTTCTGACTAGCGTTTAAAAAATGTTAATGGCCGCTTAGAAAAATCGACAGGGTGTAAACACTTAATTCAGAATCAAATTCAAAAACATCGCAATGAAAATATAAAAGATAGTTTAAATCAGTTGAAGTATCATTATGAGATAGCAATGAATTGTATTTGTTTATGAATTATTTTATTTTTTTTTTGTATTTGTTTATGAATTATTTTCATTTCATTTTATTTCTTATACATTTTTGTTATTGTGAATATTTGTATTTGCTTAAATTTTTTGTTGCTAAACAAATTCGTTCAAACCAAGTGCTAACAATACGCGCAAAAAGTAGTTCTAAATACATAATAAAACCTGATTTGAAATAGTTCGTAGTTTCGATTTAAATTTGTATCTAATTTATGTATATTTTTTAAATTCTAAATATGTGAATATGTCATGCGTTTTATATCCTAAAAACCAAAAATAAGTCAAGTTAATTTTAAGAAAAAAATGTCACGAAGAAAGTGTAACGATTATGTATGTATGTATTTTGGTATAGGGTCGTAGTTTTCAAAGAAACATATCTAATAAGTAAATAAATCTGTTTTCAATCTTAAACCAAATTAAAACAAACAAAACGATGTTTATTTTGCACTTTATAAAATATGAAACTATAACCATGAAACATGTTACACAGTTTGAATATAAAAGTTCGAAAAGGTACACACTTTGGTTTTTATAAATTTAAATTATTTAAATAGTCTTTTAATTAAGTCAATAAAAGCTGGAGTGTGTATAATTAAAATGTTGTTGCCTTTATCGCTTTACTCGGGGAATCACAAATTTTAAAACAAAGACCTGTTTGGAGGTTCAACAGATTTAACATGTTGAAGGTTTATGAAGATTAATTCTCAAAATGTACATATTTATGTGTAATAAAATATCGATATTTAAATATTTAAAATTAAAAATTTACTTTCCAAAATAACAACAAAATTAACAAAAATCCTATATAACCTTTACAATTATTGTATTTTAAGTATTATCGACAGAGTATTGAGGTTTTTTTATTTTTTTATAAGTGATAGAAACCTATCATAATCCTTTAGTATCGAGAACTCATACGCAACAGTTCTTATAATTATGAAATAAAAGAAGTTCTCTCACCACTTTAAGTATCGAGCTTATCACATAAAATCGCAGTCACGTCAGAGAATTCTTGGAAGCACTTAAACTTGAGGCATTTTTTGAATCACGCTATTACAATGAAAATTGAGAAATAATCTTATTTATTTATTATATGAATGAGTATACTTCAGATATTTCCATAAGCGCCTATTAGGGGCGCCTAAATATTTAAGATGAGTCACATGCAAAGAAGCAGAATTGATTTGTGAACAATTTATATGAAATTTGGTACACAATACACATTATGTATCTATTGGATATATAGGAATATCTAAAATTGCTAAAAAAAAATGTGTGGTAGGTACCGTTTTTTTCGGTTCAAAAAAAAAAAAAAAAAAAAAATTGATCTAGCCGTTTAGGCTGTAGCTCAACGGACAGACCGACATACAGAGGTGTGATACCAATTTTGTTCGTCTTCTATATCTATATCGTTATAACAATTTTGACCAAAAGCTAAAGTTCGATTTTTTTACGAATGCATTACTGGCCATAGAGTACATATAAAAACATATCTGTGGTGTTTGGGAGAAACATGATAACTAGATTTTAAAATTTTCGCCTTTACGTCCCCTTTACATCCAGCTAAAGCCTAAACGGGTGCCCCGATTTCCTTCAAATTTGAAACATAATTTAATATATGTAGGTTAGATACCAAACATTAAAAAATGAGTTTTTGTAATTTTCAATTTTATCAAAAATTAAAATACATACAACCATCTGGTTTTTAAAATTTGAAATAAAATTGGTGAAAGCGTCGAATATTAAAAACAAAACTAACTTTTTCACGTAAAATTAAGACAATTTTAATAAAAAAAAATATATAATAATTATATGATTTTTCCAAATTAGCTATGGTTTTTAGTTCTACAAATTGGCGTTTCATCCGGCTCAGTACTTGTACTCATCAGTGACAAATTGAGGGCTTTGTCATTGGCAAGTTGTATTAAGTTTAGTTTAACTTTCATGAAGATTACATATACAACAAGATTAGAAATCCTAATCATTAATTACACTGGTCTGCAACGAAAATAGCCTTTAAACCAAAATAAACTTTTCTAAAGGATTTTGGCATGCTGAATCCGTATCCGAAGTCAAAATTACTCTACCACGTCACGCTTTTGAGATATTTCAATTCAAACATGTCAAAAACCGGTTTTTTGGGGACTTTTGACGTTGAATTTCTTCACCGATAGAAACTTTTTTTAAAAACTAATAACAGGACCTGAAAGAACTATATTTCTTTCTAAATCGTTTTAAATCTTTTTAAAATTCATTTTCCCCCCAAAGATATTGTAATTTCAAGAAAGTCATCCAAGAACTACTTAGCTCTTATAAAGCTCTTAATTGCAACATGTCGCTGAAAATTCATTTTTTAGACTCCCACTTTGATTTTTTCCCCCGGTTAACCTTGGTGTAGTTTCAACATGTAGTTTTCAACATGGTGAAATGTTTCATCAAGACATGATGCACATAGAGCGAAGATATAACGGGAAATGGTCAGAAGCAATGCTGGCAAATTTTTGCTGGTCAATTTTTCGTCAGACAATGGAAAATATGAAAAGAAAAAAAGCTACAAAATACTATGTTTAAAGAAAAAAAGTTATAATAAATTGTTTATTTGGATTTTTGAGCTTATTTTATTTTTTAATACTAAAGGGTCCGCCAAATAACTTTTTTTTTTTGAAAATGCTATAAAAAAAACTACTGAATATTTTCTCAAATTTCTTTTTTACTTGAAAGTATAATCCTTCCGGTTAATAATGGAAAATAATTTCATTAAAATGGCTGCTTCGCTAAGTGGGCCTGCGATCGACTTAGAGAAGATGCCGATTTTGTCAAAAAAATCATCTTTTGAGATGAAGCTTATTTTGATCTTGGCGGGTATGTAAACAAGCAAAATTGTCGCATTTGGGGCACAGAAAACCCGCACGCTATTGAAACCCAAAACGAGTCACTGTTCGGTGCGGATTTTGGTCCAGAGGCATAATTGGGCCATTTTTCTTCGAGTGGCCGTTGCAGTCAATGGCGATCGTTATCGGGCCATGTTGAACGAATTTTTGTTCACAAAAATTAAAGAGGAGGATATTGGCAACATTTGGTTTCAACAGGACGGCGCTACGTGCCACACAGCCGAAGCTACACTCCATGTAGTAGTAGCATTTTCAAAAAAGAAAAGTTATTTGGCGGACCCTTTATTTTTAAACTTAAAATTGGTTTAAAAAAAAAATTGTATTCAATATGCTCAGAATTTTACGTAACTAAGTACTAATTTGGCGTTCAGTATTTTATGCTCTAATTACTTGTTAGTTTTTGAAAAAAAAAAAAATTAAAATTACGACAACTGCTCCTTCGCTTGAAAGATCTTGTTTGTTGTGTACATTCAAACAATTAATGATAATTTACTGCTGATACTACTATATTTTTCTTCTCTTTTATTACTGATTGCGAGATAAATTTCGAAATATCTTTTCGCTCGATGAGCTTTCTTTTTAAGATAAAGTTTTGAAATTTAACGCACATTATAATATAGGCATGTACATTAGGGTGGTCCTTAAATGGGTCATTGTTTAATTTAAGTTGGTGCGTCCCCTAACTTCTTCTAAATTAAAAAAATAAAATATAAATATAAAATAAATTTTAAATTTTAATTTAAAAAAAATGTCTGCAAAATTTTAGCTCATTATTTTACCCTTAACCTGGCCCCCAATACGAAAGAAGTTTTGTATGAGAGAACCCATTAGTCCAGTCATATAAGCCTTAAAATCAGCCAAATTACGGAATAAATGGTGGAAAGCTGAATTTTGGTATATAGCCATGGCATCCTAAAGAAACTGTGAGAAGTCCCCATCGATATGAGTGCCGCTAACAATTTTACGGGGGGGTCAAAGGCCCCCCCAAATGTTTTTTTAGGAGTATCTCCCAAACGGTAGCTCCTACAGAAAAAATGTCAATGAGAAGGTTGTAGCTTAAAAAATTTCCGACAGAAAATGTTGAGTACCTTTTTTCATAAGAATAACCGTTTTCGAGATAATTCAGTCGGTAAAGTTGCGGATTTTATGTTTCTGTATAAATTGTACTCTTTTATACCACCTTTGAGGTTGAGTACCAGGTGAGTTTTTCTTGCGTGGTATCCTTCAGGAAAATTAGAAAACAGTTCAAAAATATATACAGGGACTTATTTAATGATTTTGGGAAAGTTCGCAATCGATTCGGGCTCCACTACATTAATCATACGGGGTTGACGGTCACAAAACATGGTATTTCGTTTATACAGGGTGATTCGAAAAAATGTGACAAAAAGCTAGAGCATGTCAGGTGGGTTGATAAAGAAAAAAATCGTATGAGAGAGGGGGTTATATTCACCCCCGTGTAGCCAGCAGGGGAAATTTTCTAAGAAATTGACTTAAAACAGGAAAAAAATATTTAAAAAACAACGGTAATTACTTTTTGTAAAGCCAAAAAGCACTTCTTTTATTTTTATTTTAAATAAAATTGTTTGAGTGAAAAATCATTTTTCAAACTCTAAACTTTGAAATAAGAATAAAAAAGAAAATATTAGTGTTTTTTTTTCAAAACTTTATGTAAGTAAGTACTCTTTTTATTTTCAAAATTCAATGGTTTTCTATTTTTGAATATAAATTAATAAAAGCATTGAATTTTGAAAAGCAAGTTTGAAATTTTCTTCAAAATTTTTGGTTTGAAAATTAATTTTTCAAAAACAGTTCAATTTTATTTGAAATATAAAAATAAAAGAAGAGAAATGTTTGGCTTTACAAAAAAGTATAGCATGGCATTTTAAGTGTTATTTTTTATAATTGTTTTCTATTTTAAGTCAACTTCTTAGAAAATTGCCCCTCCTGTCTTAACGGGGGTGAAAAGGACCCCTCTCCTATACGAATTTTTTCTTTTCTCAACTCACCCTACATGCTCTTGCTTTTTGTCACATTTAATACGATTCACCCTGTATAAACGAAATACCATGTTTCGTGACCTTCGATCCCGTATGATTAATGTAGTGGAGCTCGAATCAATGGGGAACTTTCCCGAAACCTTAAAATAAATCCCTGTATATATTTTTTTGAACTGTTTTCTAATTTTCCTGGGGGATACCACGCAAGAAAAACTCACCTGGTACTCATCCTCAAAGGTGGTTTAAAAGAGTACATTTTATACAGAACGGCCATTCCAAAGTAACGGAGAAGACAATCGGACGCTTGTAGTAAGGTTTTTCTTGCTAAGAAATTAATATTTTTGTATGAAACTCAGTGGTTTTTAAGAATTCATCACAAAGTACACGACACAGAAGTTTCACCAAAAAATTATGAAATTTAGTAAGTTTATTCATAAAAATAGACGGTAACGGAGAAGACACGTACGATTTAGAGATTTCCAACCATTGCTTTGAATTTTTAAATTCTGCGCCGTCCATTAAGATATGAAGTTGATTTTTTTTGCACACTTTCATAATACCAACATTTATCAAAAACCATCCTTAGTTTAATGCCAAGTTTCATTTTACTAACAGAAAAAAATATGAAAGATGGTAACGGAGAAGACAGCTAATGGTAACGGAGAAGACACGTACGATTAAAGATTTCTTTTTTGTTCAGTTATATTGAAATTCGTATTTTTAAATTATTCTCATCAATGATAAAAGTGATTCAGGCAATTGAAAAATGTGTGTAAAATTTCATTGAAATCGGTTAACATTAACACGTGCTAGCGAGCAATTGAAATTTTTCATTCAAAACACATGGGGTTTTCACAGTTTTTACTCAAAATATCAACAAAATTGTAAAAGTTGATGGAAAATCTTTAAACTTTAAACTTACATAATTTAAATATTGTTAGGAGTATAAAAAAAAATACTTTCAATAGTTTTGCATAATATTAACCTCATGAAAAAATTTAATTAAAAATCGTTGTTTTTGTGCATTTGTTGCTATTTTAAATGGAGTAACTGTTGTTTACAAAAATAAAAAAAATATATTTGTATACTCCTTATGGTATTTAGTATATGTGCCAAGTTTAAAGTTTTTCCATCAACGTTTACACTTTTACGGGCCCTTTGAGTTAAAGACTGTCAAACCCCATGTTTTTTATATGAAAAACTTCAAGTGCTCGCTAGCACGTGTAAACGTCAACCGATTTCAATGAAATTTAACACATATTTTTTTTTAGTTACCTTGATCCATTTTAAGCAAGGGGATCAAAGAAATTCAGACTTTTAAAAAAAAGTGCCTGTGAGTCGTTGAAATTTGGATGAGAAAGTGCGATTTTGTCTTCTCCGTTACCCTGTTTTAGACAGTAAGACATGATTTAAAAATCTATAAAAAATCCACCATAATCCTTTTTCAAGTCTTGCTTTGTGTGCTGAATAATTTTACAAACACTAATATAGTTCAGCATTTATACCAACTTTTGTCATTTTTCGGTAACGGAGAAGACATGAAATGTTCAGTAATTTTGAGGCGTAATACTATTTTTACAGCACTCCTATCAGAAAAATAGTTCCGAATTTAAGTAGTGTATTGAAAACACTTATAAAAACCCAACTGCACATCGCCATTTGCATCACAATTTATAGAGAACTGATAGCGACAAAAATGCCGAAAAATGCCCAGATACGAAAAATAAAGTATGAGCTTTTTTGATCACTTGCCTATTTTACAACAACAAGTAAAATTTTATATTTACAATTTTTTCGTTAACTCTAATATATACTGTAAATATTGGCATATTTAAATATATTTTATTCCTTAATTTGAAATTGAGTTGCTTGGTTTCGAAATTTTTGGAATGGCCGAATTGCTAAAAAAAATTGTATGGCAGGTACCGTTATTTTTGGTTCTAAAAAAAATGAAAAAAGCGTGTCGGCAGAATCACCAAAAACCACTAAGTACCAAGCTTGAAGAAAATCGATCGAGCCGTTTAGGCTGTAGACGAACAGACAGACAGACAGACAGAATTGTGCCACCCACTTTTTTGGTGTTCTCTATCATCGTAATATCATGTTTGAATGTTATCTCAATTTTTTTTTAGCACGAATCCAAAACTTGCCTTATAGTACCTATAATCGCAAGTAAACAACTGGACGTGATAGAATTTTTCTGAAACCAGATTTAGATTCAAAAAAGTCAAATCTGTCATAATTTCAAAGAATTACTTGAAGGCGAAAAAAAAGTTGATTTTTGCAGACCAGTGCTATTTTATTAATCTTTAAAGCTAGGTCTTCCTTTTGGCTGATTTATTTCAGTAGTAGGTATACAGAATTGGTATATTATAAAAAAAAACAACTTCTATTTATTATAAAAAACGTTCATAGGTACATATTAGGAACTCTAATCTTGTTGGATATACCACATAAAATAATAACCCAGAGAGCATGATTTATTGCATTTATTTTATAATATTTAGTAGACAGGAAGGGGAATTTTATGAAAAATTGACTCAAACTGAAAACAAATTATTAAAAAATAACGGTCATAACAATATTGATTAAAAGCTTTTTTTTTAAGTTTAAAATAAGTCTAAGAGCCGACAGCAAATCGAGTATAGTCTGGTACGGCATGTTTTATTCTCAGCCTTTGGAAGGGGTGGAGGGAGGTAAAAAGAACTTCGTTTCCTATTTAAGTTTCGGGTGTATGACTCTTTAATTCATTAAAAAAACTCGCATATCAAGCTCTTTCATTTTTCTTAAACATAAACACCTTGATTTTGACGGTCGGATTAATATACCTCAAGATATAACCATTTTATGCGAACTTTATGAGCTCCCTTTTGAAGATTTTATAGAAAAAAAACAACTAATTGAGTCTCCAAAAAAGGCCGTCAAGATTTGCTTAATAAGTTAAAATAAGGGTTTCAACTAATTGTATCATTTAAGATAATAGACGTAAGACTTAGGGAAAATGACTGATTATCATTTCCTGTTTTTCTTTAAGTCAATTGAAGTGATGACCCTTACATAAAAAGGAGCCCAAGCTTGTTTTAACCCCTTCTCCGACCAAAGGCTAAAGCTAAGTATACAAGTTATCATCATGCAACACAATGCAATATCCCACCCAAAAGTGCAGATAATCCACAAAATATTTTATTCAGTATCATCAATGGTCACAACGAATATATTGAATTACATCGACCATCCATCCATGCACCCATCCGTTGAGTCAGCATTTCCTTTATTGGAAATCAATACAATTATTACACCAGCATCCATCCACCCACGGACCCATCTATCGAGTCAGCAGTTATGTTGACGATTAGTATATTACTTTTAGATAATTTATCTTTAAGAATAAAATTTGTAATTAGTCTTAAGCTTGCACCCCAACAAATTGGAACAGATTGGTTCCACAACCAAATAAAACCTTTTTAAAAAACAAAAAGGCAAACCGGTTGTTTTAATTGGCGCCCAACGTGGGGCATGCAAGTAAAAGCAAAAAAAAGTTAAAAAAGTTAAAGTACGTGAATATTGAAGTATTTAAACAAAGTTTTTGCAAAAAGAAAAGAAAATTTATGCAAGTAAAAGCAAAAGTAAATTTTTTAAAGGTGAAAGTTAAAGTACGTGAATATTAAAGTAATAACCAAAGTTTTTGCGAAAAAAAATATAGAAAAGTAAAAGTTTAAATAAAAAAAATATATATAAATATATATTTTTAATAAAGGAAAAATTCTAAATAATTTTCCAAAAGAAATTAAAATAAATAAAAGTGAGTGCTCTAAAAAAGAAAAATAAGAAAAATATAGAAAAAAGAAAGTGATCACTCCTCCAAAAAAATAACTCTTTCCGTTAAACAAAAAAATCATTATTGTAAAGTTGAACAATAACTTAATAAAAAAAATAATAAACTCTGAAGTGAAGAAAAATATGCCAAAGTCATCATTACTGAACATCAACGGAAGCAGAAAATATATATCAAAATTTGAGTAAGAAAAAAAAACAATAAAGTTAATTTGTGAACAAAGAATATTTATATATATATAATATATATACTTAAGAATATTATTGTATTTCATTATTATATTATAAAAAAAGTTTCCATGAATTTAAGTGTTTTGTGAAAAAAAAAAATAAATAGAACATTGTGAGAAAATATATTTAAAATAAATATATAAATAAATGAAATAATAAGATTAATTGGGATAGTAAAAATTAAAGCTGGAAGATTTGATTGAAAAATTTAGTAAAATGTCGACGAATAATGAAGACATTATCTCTCGTATTGTGGCCTTAAACACAGCCTCATTGAAAAACGAGATAGATAATTTAAAAAAACAACTTTCTGTTCTGACGACAAATTGTAATGTCACAGAACACAGTACGGAAACTATAGATGAATCTATAACGTGTGTTGAATCACTTGAAGTGATAAAATCATTGCCTGAATTTACTGGTGATGAAAATAGTTATGTTAGCTGGAGAGAAGCTGCTAACAATTCGATGACTCTCTACACGAGAGGTAGTCGTAGATACTTCGCGGCGTTAACAATTTTAAGAAATAAAATTACAAAAAAAGCAAATGATACGCTTACGAACCACGGAACGGTTCTAAATTTTGATGCGATTTTAAGTCGTCTTGATTTCGCATATGCGGACAAACGTCCAATACATATGATTGAACAGGAACTAAGCATCTTGAGGCAAGGTTCCTTATCATTAATCGACTATTACAATATAGTCAATAAGAAATTAACACTCTTGGTGAATAAAACAATAATGACTCATGGTCAGGACAGCTTGACCAGGGAGCTCAACGAAGCTCACCGCACAAATGCCCTACGCGTTTTTATAACCGGGCTAAACGCCCCACTTAGCAATATACTATTTTCGCTTAGCCCTAATGATTTGCCTAGCGCTCTTGCTAAAGCTCAAGAGCTAGAGTCCAACAACCAAAGGGCTCAATTCGCCCTTCAATTTAACAGAAATACAAACAACAACCATTTAAGATTCCCTAAAAGATCTGTTTGGGAACCGAATCCAAACAATTTTCGTAATCAACATTCACAACCTACACCAATGACAGTTGGAAGCTCTAATATGAGATTGCCCAATCAAAGACATAATTTTGGTAACAATAATTGGCGATCTTATAATAATACTAATGCCAATAATAATATAGGACAACGTATCAATCCGTTCAGGAAAAATTTAAATAATAATTATAATAATAATTTTCACAGAAATTTGTATGTGGATAAGAGACCACATAGTGCACAAAATAGTGCTCAGCCACCAGTAAAAAATCAGCGTGTTAATAATATAAACGAGGAAGCTTTTTTAGGCGATCGCCGTGTCAATTACCCTTCATACTTAGAAACCAACCAAACAAGCAACTAAAAATATTAATTGACACGGGAGCAACTAGTTGCTATTGTAGACCAAATGTTCTACAAGATAGACAAGAGCTATCTATTAAAAAAAGAATTCGCACTGTAAATGGGTATTCGATAATAACTCATTTTTATGTTGCATATATATTTGATAGAGATGTTGTATTTTATGAAATAGAAAATTTAGAAAGTGATTTATTAATAGGTTGTATGTTACTCAAAGAAGCCTCTATTAAGTTAGATTTTGAAAATGGTTATTTAATATATAATAATAAAAGAGAAAGAATATTCTTATCAGAAGATATAAATGAATTAAACAATTCAAGGGAATCAGAAGATTCCGAAATATTAAAAAATGAATTAGAAAGCAGTGAAAATGTAGAAGAATTAAAAAGGTATATGATTGAAAAGATTGAAAAAATACACTCAGATATAAATATAAATTCATTATTCCGAACGGATGTAAAGGCAGAAATAAGGACTACAGTCGATACTCCTATATGGAGCAGACAATACCCGTACCCACTGTCAGTTAACACATTCGTTAATAAGGAAATAAAAGATTTATTAAAGGCAGGAATTATTCGCCAGAGCAAAAGTCCGTACAATTCACCGATTTGGGTTGTACCAAAAAAAGGTACCAATGATGATGGTACTCAAAAATTAAGAATGGTAATAGATTATAAAAAGTTGAATGAAAAAACGATATCAGATAGATATCCTATACCCGAGAGTAACGTTATTTTATCTAATTTAGGGAAAGCTGAGTATTTCTCTACGATAGACTTAGAGTCTGGTTTTCATCAAATACAGATGAAAGAATCAGATATTGAAAAAACGGCATTTAGCATAAATAACGGTAAATATGAATTTATGAGAATGCCTTTCGGTTTAAAAAATGCACCAAGCATCTTCCAAAGAGCAATGGATGATATTTTGCGTGATTATATCCATGGCCGTCGTGAAGAACCAGGTAAGTCGAGATACCTGAAGTGAATTTTTATTTTTCAAAAATTCCTTAATAAATAGTTTACAGTATTTAACAAAATTTTGACTTCATCTAACACTTTCCTTATATATTTGAAAACACATGATGAACACTTGTTTTGACATAAGTCGGACTTTGTCAATGTTATTAAACTTTGACCCCGACCTTATAATTTTTTTTGTGTTTGAGTTACCTGGTTCTTCACGACCGCCACGGATATAGGGAAAGTGTGCCATGTCTATATGGATGACATAATAGTCTACTCTAAAAATTTAAATGAGCACACTAGACATCTTAATGAAATTATAAATGTATTAAAAAAAGCTAATATGAAAATTTCCTTAGAAAAATCTAAATTCTATAAAAAGGAAACAGAATTTTTAGGTTACATAGTCGCTTTTAACACTATTAAAACAGACCCGAAGAAAATAGAGACAATTAGTAATTTTCCATTACCGAATACGTTAAGACAGTTAAGAAGTTTTTTGGGCATGACAGGTTACTACCGTAAGTTTGTTAAGAACTACGCATCAGTAACTAAGCCTTTAACTAAATACTTAGCCGGAGAAAACGGCAGAATATCAAAAAACTTATCTAAAAAAACAATTATAAAACTAGACGATGAAGCAATTTTAGCTTGTAGGACCTTAAAAAATATTTTAATAGAACAAGTCGAATTAGTTCAACCAGATTTCAAAAAAACATTTATATTAACAACTGACGCTTCTAATAACGCTATAGCAGGTGTTTTATCCCAGGAAGGAAAACCAATAACATTCATTTCAAAAACATTGAATGCGACAGAACAAAATTATGCCACTAACGAAAAAGAATTATACGCTATAGTGTGGTCCTTGAAGAATTTAAGAAACTATTTATATGGTGTTTCTAACCTTGAAATCCATACGGATCACCAACCGCTAACGTTTGCGGTATCCGTAAGAAATCCAAATGCCAAAATGAAACGTTGGCATGCGTTTATTGAGGAGTTTGCTCCCAAAATAATATACAAGCCAGGGACTACAAATGTAGTTGCTGATGCCTTGTCAAGGCAATACTTAAACCACATTTCAGATGAAGACTCATCTAGTACTGCTACACAGCACTCTGCCGAGAGCAGTGATAACTTAGAAATTAAAGAGACAACAAAACCTCTTAATCAATTTAAGCAACAAATCCTTTTAACTCAAGGATTATTTACGGCACATGAACAAATAAAATATTTTAACAGAACTAGACATTTAATTGAGTACGATACACCAGAAAATTTAATAATCATATTAAAACAATATTTACAACCTGGAACTGTTGCAATTCATTGCACACCAGAAGACCTTTATAATATTAAACAAAAATTAAAGGAAACTTTTAATAATAACTTTCTTTACACAAAGAACTTTCCTATTGATATTACGAACGAAGAAGACCAACAAACTATAATACAACAAACACACGTTAGAGCACACCGTAGCTATCAAGAAAACTTGAAACAAATTTACACAGCATATTATTGGCCACGAATGACCAAACAGTTTAAAGAATTCGTTAGAAACTGTGAAATATGTAACCGAAATAAATACGAAAGACATCCTTTTAAAGCTCCAATTGGAGAGGCTCCAATTGCTAAGAAAGAGGGGGAGCAGTTACACCTGGATATTTTCTTTGCTCAAAAGTTAAAATTTTTAACTTGCATTGATTCCTATTCAAAATTTCTGGTCATTAAACAAATAGAAGATAGAACAAAATTAGACGACAAAGTCTTAGAACTTTTGCAAAGCTTCCCAGAAGCTAAGAAATTATGTGTCGACAACGAACCGGGTTTTTCAACACCCCAATTTAAAACGTTGATGCATAGACTAGGGATAGAAATGTTTTTCTGTGATCCAAAACACAGTACTTCCAACGGACAAGTGGAAAGAGCTCACTCCACACTAATAGAAATAGCAAGATGTTTGAAAGAAGAATTTCATTTAATAAGTGATCTAGAATCAATTTTTAGAGCCGTACAGCAGTACAATAAAACTATTCATTCTGTAACAAACAAAAAACCTTTCGAAGTCTTATTCAACAAATTAGAACATGAAGACTTACAACCAAGACTTCTATTAGCCCAAGCAAAAATGTTAAAGATAAACAAACCTAATGTAAAGACGAAAACGTATAAACAAAATGAAATAATTTATGAAAAAATCATAGGGGTTAGAAATAAACTTCAACCAAGATATAGAAAACAAAAAGTGAAAGAAGACTTAGGAAACAAAATTCGAATTCATAAAAATGATCGTATAATTCATAAAGATAACATTAAAATTTAATGCTATCTAGATTAGGAATATTAGGGAGAGATATTTTGACTGTAAAAGAAATAAAAACATATAATATAACTTTAAGCGATTTAATGTACATTAAAAGCTCAGTAATTTTACACGATAATAAAATAATTTTTGTAATTATGATACCTAATTATTGCAATCAAATGTACCACAGAATTATAATCGAACCAATACCAAACAAAAATAATTTAGAATTAGACATCAATTATAGAGAGTTAATATTAAGTAACCATACTTGGTACAAATATACAGAAGAACCCATTATAATGAAAAAACATTTAATAAAAATAAACGACCAATGTATTGAAGAAATACTAAAAGAAAATCCGATATGTAATTTCAAAGTTAATGTAGCTATTGAAATAAAACAATTAACTAATAATATTGTTATCACGAAAAATGTCCCTGAAACAAAATTAATTCATAATTGTAACACATATGACGTAATACTTCATGGAAACACCATAATAAATTTTGAGAATTGTAAAATTAATATTAATAATAACATTTACGAAAATATAATTGTAAATGAAAATTTTATCCTACCAATTTTTAAAGATGTTAAAATTAAAAATATAACAGTAAACATAAGTTTACCTGAACTCCATTTCAAAAATATCGAAAACAGAAAAATTCTAGAAGAAATTAAAACCAACAATTTAATAACAAATAGCATAACATTCAGTACAATTGTAATAATAATTATTGTATTAGTAATAATGCTTACTTACTTCTTTTTGAAACTTAAACCAAAAACTCATAATATAAATGAAGAAATAATGATAAATAAAATAAACAAAAATATACAAAAACTCTCAGAGGAAATTCATGACGCGGGACGCATCATCTAAGAAAGAGGGGAGTTATCATCATGCAACACAATGCAATATCCCACCCAAAAGTGCAGATAATCCACAAAATATTTTATTCAGTATCATCAATGGTCACAACGAATATATTGAATTACATCGACCATCCATCCATGCACCCATCCGTTGAGTCAGCATTTCCTTTATTGGAAATCAATACAATTATTACACCAGTATCCATCCACCCACGGACCCATCTATCGAGTCAGCAGTTATGTTGACGATTAGTATATTACTTTTAGATAATTTATCTTTAAGAATAAAATTTGTAATTAGTCTTAAGCTTGCACCCCAACAAATTGGAACAGATTGGTTCCACAACCAAATAAAACCTTTTTAAAAAACAAAAAGGCAAACCGGTTGTTTTAATTTACAGTTCATTGACGAAAAAAAACCTCATGTATGTATTTCTTATGGGAGCGCTTTTTGTGAGAAAAATTTTTTTGACGTTTAAAATTTTTTTTATCAAACTGTGAACAACCCAAAGAAAACAAATTTTATATTCACCACGAATTTTGTTCGTACAAAACAATGTCACTGACATTCTTTTTCCGAAAAAAATGCGTTTGGCTTTTGTGTTTGCTTTTTCATAGATAAGTCTCATTGAGATTTTTTTTGGAAACTGTAAACTGACGACGAATAAAAAAAAAATTTACACCACGCACATTTTTTCTTTGTGGATTTGTTTTTTCTCACCTTGAAGAATTTTTTTACTCAAAAGAACTGTATACTAAAAAAAAAAAAAAAACTGTCAGGCTTTGGTATTCGATACCACGATTCATATACATTCCTATACTGCCGTCACAAGGAAAAAGGGCGTATCTCCATTTTAGTAGTTTTGAGATAAATGCACTTTAATGATTTTGCTTTTTTCGCTGTTATATATTTGAATTGTTAAACAAGTACCTACCCCTAGGTCTGTACACATGATAGAAAGTATATTGTCTTAATTATCATTAGTACTTACTGTACTATTTTATATAATAAGTATTAACCTAAGCTAGTCTATAAATAGAACATAAGTTTATGAATTTGCTCTCTTTCTGTGACCGACAATCAATAAAGTTGTAACCTACTATACACTCTGCGTTTTGACTTAACATTGGCGACGAGGATTTTTTTTTAAAGTAACCCAAGTTATTAATAATCTTTAAGTCATAATGTCTCGTTTGGTGGGTTATATTGAACCGTTTGTGACGGGGAGCAATTTCAAGGCATATGAAGATCGCCTGAGGCAATTCTTCAAAATTAATGATATCGGAACAGAAGCAGAAACTGCGCTCTTTATCACAATAGTTGGCGCAGAAATTTATGAAATACTGATGTCGTTGACTATGCCAAAATTGCCAAGTGAAATGAAGTTCGAAGATCTAGTTGCACTTTTGCGGAATCATTTTGCTCCAAAAGAAAATAAGAGGGCCGAGCGGTATAAGTTTAACAAAATTAAACAAGAAGATGGTGAGCCACTCTGTGAGTTTATTGTGCGCTTAAAAGCAGCAGCACAGACATGTCGATTTGGAGATTTTGTGGACCACGTGATGAAAATTGAAGTGAAGGTTGGAACCGATCCGAAGGACAAAGCTGGTGGTGCTGTAACTGGTGGTATGGATCCAAAAGCTGGTGTGTATAAGTCCTACATTTTAGATGAAGCGTTGACTGATCGTTTTATAATGGGTGTAAAAAGTGAAAAAATTCAAGAAGTTTTACTGGGAGATGATTCCTTGACTTTTGAAAAGTGTTGCTCTAGAGCACTTAATATGGAATCATCGGAAAAGGCTTCGAAATCGATTCAACCCATGTTCCAAAACGCAATTTATAATGGAACCAAAAAGTTTAATACGAAAAATCGTGATTCTAAACCACAGCATGGGGATAAAAAGCAGAATCCAATAAATGTTCCGAGGAGTGATCGAGCTAAGAAAAGGGAGTGTGGTAGATGCGGTCGGTCAGACCACGTGGATGCAAGGTGTCCAGTCAGGAATTGGCAGTGCTTCGCTTGTAATAAGAAGGGGCATTTGGCAATCAAATGTCGATTTAATAAGGCCAATGTGAATCAGATAGGTGGTGCAAGCAGCGAAAACCCTTCACAGCAAATAAAAGTGGTGGTAAATGGAGTGGAGTTATCGATGGAGGTGGACACGGGTGCAGCAGCGACTATTATCAACGAGCAGGAGTATTTAGATAAGTTTAAAAATTGTAAACTAACAAAAACAAATTCTAATTTAGTTTCGGTCACAGGTTCAAGGTTAAGAGAGCTAGGGAGCATGTTCGTTGAGGTTAGTTTTGACAGTCACATGGTGAAGTTACCACTCGTAGTGGTTCAAGGAGAAATGCCTAGAAAAAGTTTAATTGGCCGCACGTGGATAGACAAATTGTTTCCAGATTGGAGAAGCGCGTTTCAAAACAACATTATCTCAAAAGTAAGTACCCAAGCAGAGCTTTTAACTCGTATTAAGTCAGAGTTTCCAACTATAACAGTTCAAGAATTAAATCATCCGATTGTGGGCTATGAGGCCGACATAGTTCTCAAACCTAACCAGACACCTATTTTTCACGCTCCATACAGGGTACCTTACAAGATACGTGATAAAGTAGAGGCAGAATTGGAAAGATTAGTTAAAGAAGATATATTGATACCGGTTGAATTTAGTAATTGGGCTAGTCCGATAGTAATCGTGCCCAAAGGTGATGGTAGTATTCGGATATGCGTAGACTGCAAGGTCACGTTGAATAAATGCATAGAAACGCAATACTACCCATTTCCTTTAGCTGATGATATTTTTGCAGGGCTCGCAGGTTGTACGCATTTTGCAGTTATTGATTTGACAGGTGCTTATCAGCAACTTCGGGTATCAGAAAAGTCACAAGAACTTTTTGTTTTGAACACGCTTCGTGGGCTTTATAAGTGTACTCGGTTGATCTATGGAGTTAAATGTGCGCCTGCAATATTCCAGTCGGTAATGGATCGAATTCTGAAGGGTTTGAGAAAAGTTTATTGTTATTTGGATGACATTCTAATTGGAGGTGCTTCTGCTGAAAAATGTGAAGAATTGTTGTTCGAAGTTTTGAAGCGGTTGCATACACACAACGTTCATATTAATGTTAAAAAGTGTAAGTTCATTGTTGATAGAGTTGATTATTTAGGGCATACATTGTCGGCAAAAGGTATAAGCCCAAATGAGAAGAAAGTGGAAGCTATTGTGGATGCACCGCCACCAAGCAATCTCCAACAACTCCAATCATTTTTAGGTCTTTTAAATTATTACAACAAGTTTTTGCCAAATTTATGTAATAAAGCTTATCCACTTTATAACCTTTTAAAAAAGGGAGTTCATTATGATTGGACAGATGAATGTCAATCATCTTTTGAAATATGTAAAAAGCTGCTTTTAGAAAACAAAATTTTAGAACTTTATGATCCGAAAAAGTCTATTGTTGTGATCGCAGATGCTAGTCCCTATGGAGTTGGAGCAATAATGTGCCATATAGTTGACGGTGTGGAAAAGCCAGTCTATTTCGCGTCATGCACTTTATCTCCGGCAGAACAGAATTACTCACAACTTCATAGGGAAGCTTTAGCAATTATCTTTGCTGTTAAAAAATTCCATACGTATATTTATGGTCATGAATTTCAGATCTGTTCAGATCACCAAGCCCTAAAGGAAATATTTCACCCTCACAAAGGAAATTCAGCAGTCGCATCGGCACGACTGCATCGTTGGGCGATTATCCTGTCCCAGTACAGTTACACGATCTCGTATAGAAAAGGTTCCAAAATGTCAAATGTCGATTGTCTCTCGCGCTTACCACTTAAGGGGAAATCTGAGATAGAAGAAGCTAATATTTTTTACTTTAATTCAGAAGAAAGTTTAATAGATATGGATTTAGTTCGAAAGTTTACTGAAAAAGATGAAATACTGAAAAGTATTTATAAATATTTACAATTTGAATGGCCAAGTTCTCAAAATATGACGGATAGTTTGGAAGCGTATTTTAAAAAACGTAACTCCTTAGCAATTGAAAATGGATGTGTATTTTATGCACACAGAATTGTTATACCACAAGCATTGCAGGAATCTGTTCTCAAGTTGTTACATAAAAACCATACAGGAATTATACGTATGAAAATGTTGGCACGGTCTTTTGTATGGTGGCCTACTCTAGATGACAGCATTAAAATGTTTGTAAAGAGTTGTTTGGTATGTGAACAAACGCAAAATATCCCAAAAGAAATTGTTCACACCAAGTGGGTTGATGCGGGGTATCCCTTTGATAGAATTCATTTAGATTTTTTTCACTTTAGCGGTAAAACTTTTCTTATAGTTATGGATGCGTATTCAAAATACTGTGAAATAAAGTTAATGCCAAAAACATCAGTAACAAATTTAATAGATGTCCTTACTAAATTGTTTCTAGTTTTCGGTTTGCCGGGAAATATAGTTTCGGATAATGGTCCGCCGTTTAATTCGTTTGTTTTCAAAAAATTTTGTAGCTATAAGGGAATACATCTTATGAACTCACCCCCATACCACCCACAATCGAATGGTTTAGCTGAACGTGGAGTTCAGACAGTAAAATCAGTGCTTAAAAAGTTCTGCTTGGAGCTGAATAATGAGTCTTCGTTAAAAAATAAAGTAAATGAATTCCTATTAAATTATCGAAATACTCCTACAACAGTGACTGGCAGAACACCCTCCGAAATTATATTTAGTTATCAACCTAAAACATTATTGCATTGTTTAAATAATAGAAGTAATAATATAAGTAAATCCAGTGTTTCAAGTTCAAGTAATGAAAAAGTCAGACTTCATGAAAATTTTAAAAAAGAGCTTGATACAAATATAAACAAAAATATTGTTTTTGAAATTGGAGAGGAAGTCCTCTACAGAAATCATTTTGTACATATGGTTAAATGGATACCAGCTAAAATTATAAAAATTGTAAGTAAGAAAACATTTATAATAATTGTTAATGGTTATGAGAGATTTGTTCATGAAAACCAAATTAAAAAGAAATATTTACAAAATAAATCATATTTAGCTGATATTAGACCTGAAAAACTAAAAGAAATAAAAGATAATTTATCGGAGAATGTAACCAAAAAGAAAATAGATGAACTGAAATTTAAAAAGCCAAAATCGAAAATACCAGAAAACCAAGAAGCCAGAAGGTCTTCTCGAATTAAAAATTTATTTCAAAAAGTTAATTATTATGAAAAATAATAAAAAAAAAATGTATAATGGAAGTTATATTAAAAAGGGGAAGATGTTATATATTTGAATTGTTAAACAAGTACCTACCCCTAGGTCTGTACACATGATAGAAAGTATATTGTCTTAATTATCATTAGTACTTACTGTACTATTTTATATAATAAGTATTAACCTAAGCTAGTCTATAAATAGAACATAAGTTTATGAATTTGCTCTCTTTCTGTGACCGACAATCAATAAAGTTGTAACCTACTATACACTCTGCGTTTTGACTTAACATTCGCCTTCAAATTGAATATTTAAAAGAACGATTTCTTATAAGAAAAAATGCCTTTTTTTCTTAGGGCGGCAGTGTAAACCCTTATACTGAGATTGTGGTTGTACATTCACTATAAAAATTTTCTGTCGACTGTTGTACTATGTACCTACATATATTCTTTTATTTTATTTTAACTTTAAGTTTTAGAATCAACAGTTTTCGAAAAAAAATATTTTTAAACTTAAAATTGGTTTAAAAAAAATTTGTATTCAATATGCTCAGAATTTTACGTAATTAAGTACTAATTTGGCGTTCAGTATTTTATGCTCTAATTACTTGTTGGTTTTTGAAAAAAAAAATTTAAATTACGACAACTGCTCTTTCGCTTGAAAAATCTGTTTGTTGTGTACATTCAAACAAATAATGGTAATTTACTGCTGATACTACCTACTATATTTTTCTTCTCTTTTATTACTTATTGCGAGATAAATTTCGAAATATCTTTTCGCTCGATGAGCTTTCTTTTTAAGATAAAGTTTTGAAATTTAACGCACATTATAATATAGGCATGTACATTAGGGTGGTCCTTAAATGGGTCATTGTTTAATTTAAGTTGGTGCGTCCCCTAACTTCTTCTAAATTAAAAAATAAAATATAAATATAAAATAAATTTTAAATTTTAATTTAAAAAAAATGTCTGCAAAATTTTAGCTCATTATTTCACCCTTAACCTGCCCCCAATACGAAAGAAGTTTTGTATGAGAGAACCCATTAGTCCAGTCATATAAGCCTTAAAATCAGCCAAATTACGGAATAAATGGTGGAAAGCTGAATTTTGGTATATAGCCATGGCATCCTAAAGAAACTGTGAGAAGTCCCCATCGATATGAGTGGCGCTAACAATTTTACGGGGGGTCAAAGCCCCCCCCCAAATGTTTTTTTAGGAGTATCTCCCGATCGGTAGCTCCTACAGAAAAAATGTCAATGACAAGGTTGTAGCTTAAAAATTTCCGACAGAAAATTTTAAGTACCTTTTTTCATAAGAATAACCGTTTTCGAGATAATTCAATCGGTAAAGTTGCGGATTTTATGTTTCTGTATAAATTGTACTCTTTTATACCACCTTTGAGGTTGAGTACCAGGTGAGTTTTGCATGGTATTCTCCAGGAAAATTAGAAAACAGTTCAAAAAAATATACAGGGATTCGTATGAGTGAGGGGGTTATATTCACCCCCGTGTAGCCAGCAGGGGCAATTTTCTAAGAAATTGACTTAAAACAGGAAAAAAATATTTAAAAAACAACGGTAATTACTTTTTGTAGAGCCAAAAAGGACTTCTTTTATTTTTATTTTAAACTAGCTGGCCTGCCCCGGCTTCGCACGGGTATATAAATTTTAGTTACATGGACAAATTAAATAAAGTATCAATAATACTACCTACAATAATAATTTGTTTGATTGGTTACTTTAATATCGTTTTCAATTGGATTTTGGAATTGTTTTACTCCTATCGAATATGGAAAACCTTCAACTCCAAATTTTACTGGTATTTCTGGGATTCATCAAATTGAAGCCATTACAAATGAAAATGGAAAAAATTATTTTATAAAAATTTTTTTAAACTTGCTAACAGCGAATATTGTGATGGAAATGGTTGAACATACCAATACCTACGCCCACATCTTAAGAACATCATTAACGTCTGTCTGCATTTATTCGATAAGGACGATGGCAAGATGTGGGCATTGAAGAGATGAAGCAATTTGTTGGTGTTATAATACTTATGGGTGTTGTAAACTTACCGACAATGATTACATAGTTGTTAAAGATTGCAGTCTTTTGCGAATGCAATCTTAACGACTTTGATTTCGTCGCCATTCTTTTTTCTATAAAAAGATTGCAATCTTTTTTTGCTTCCAATCTTTTGTTACAATCAACTGATTGCAATCTTTTGAGACTTCATGCATTGAATTCTTTTGCATCCATTGAATTTCTTGCATTCTTTTGAAGTCTTGCATTCTTTGAATTCCAGTGTGACGTTGTGGGGTACACTCATATTCGGGAGCTTTTTCATTAAAAAATAGTTAAAGTCATTTTTAATAATTTTTATAACTCATCATTTCAAAACACATCCATAAAATGTCGTGTGGAATTTGTAAAAAAAAGGTCGAAAGAGCTGAACTTAAAGTCAAGTGCATTAACTGCAATAATTATTTCCACGGGAAATGTGCAAAAATTACAGCGAATGAACTTGAATTTATGAAAAATTCTAAGTCAAGTTGGAGATGCCCTAGTTGTACGGCTGAGAGGAGAGGATCTATTTCTGGTGTCACTCCAATTAAATACTCTTTAACTGCATCTTTATCGAAACTCACACCGCCTACATCATCATCGATTGCATCTGACTCTCTTCCAAGTAAAGACCCAACTACCACCGCTGCCACAACTACGACCACTGCTACCACTACCACCACTGCCATCATCTCCACCCCCGCTACCACCTACGCCAAATCATCCTACATTGATGCTTCTTCTTCTACTGCCACCATCGCCACCGCAGCTACACTATCCGCCCCCGTCACCACCACCACTTTTTCTACCACTACCTACAACACTGGTATAAGCAACAACATTCCACCGATCGACGAACTACCTCCCGCTGTTACCTTGGAGATGGTTTATGCTGAAATTGTGCAACTAAAAAACTACCACAAAGCTCAGGTTGATGAAATGGTTGCCAAAATTAATGAAAGTGAAAGAAAAATTGTCTCACTAGAACAAAAGGTAGACCACCTAGAACAACAACTTCTCTCTAACAGCATTGAAGTGTATAATGTTCCAATTATTAACAAAGACATGCCACACACCGATCTGGCGGTAGGTATTTTACGCAATGCATTAAATATAAACATAAATGAGACTGACATCGATCAATGTTATGTCAAAAAAATTAAAAAAGGCAATTCTCTTGCGAATGGTGATTTGAAGAGCACCAATGTTCTACATATCAAATTTGTTTCTCATCACTTAAAAGAGAAAATTATGAAGACCAAACGAGAGAAAAGAGAACAACTTACAACAAAAATTTTTGGAGCACATGGTAAACCGGAGAATGTATACATCAATGATTGTTTAACTCAACAGAGACGTCAACTACTTAATACTGCGCTAGCACTAAAAACTACGAAAGGAATCAAATACGTTTGGACTAGGAATGGGAATATTTTTATGAGGAGGAATGAGGGTGACAATTCAGTAAGAATTAATTATATTTCTGATTTTGATAAAGTATGAGTATTGTTAATCCTATTCTTTCTTCAGTTCAAAATATTTGTGAAGTGCCAGTTTTTTGTAGTTTTATAGATAATTGCTTTTGTATACACCAAAACATACGTAGCCTCAGAAAAAATTTTTCTAATTTCCTAGCACACATTGAGTCACTTACAAAATTGCCAGCTATAATTGTTTTAACAGAGATTTGGGTTTATGAGAGTGAAATGAGCCTTTATAATATACCAGGTTATGCGCTCTTTAGTTGTTGCAATGAATCTTATTCATCAGGTGGTGTTGCAGTTTACATTGATGAGAATTTTGTTCACCAATTCTCCAAAATCGATATATGTAGTGCGGATGTTGTAAAGTTGTCATTTTGCTATCAAAACGAAAACTATACAATGTTGTGTTTATATAGATTGCACGCGTTTAATAAAAGCTTGTTCATAGAGGAACTTAGTCAAATTCTTTGTATAAACAAAACTTGTAATTTAATTTTGATCGGAGATATTAATATAGATATTTTAAACGTAACCGACAAAGACACTGATAATTATTTATTTCTAATGGCTTCAAATGGTCTAAAGGGAATTATTAATGATCCAACCCGCGTAACAGAATCTTCAAGTACTTGCATTGATCACATTTTTACCCGTTTTAAAGTTAGCAACAAATTTAAATTTTTTGGTAGTGTTCTCGACCTAAATATAACTGATCATAAATCGATAATTTTATTTAACAAGTTAGAAAATAATTTGAGTTCTACTTCAGTAACACAAACTAAAAAGCACTATACCACCGATTACATGTTATTGCAGAATATTTTGAAACATGAATTTTGGGATCTGGTTTATTCGGAAAAGGACCCATCTACTGCGTTTGCTATTTTTATCTCAATTTTGCAAAAACATATAGAGTTATGTACTTCAGTATCAATAAAACTTTCTAGCAAATATAAATTTCTAAAGCCTTGGATGAATAAGAATCTCCTTAAACAGATTAAAAAAAAGAGCAAAATTAGTATAAAGCTAAAAAAACATCCAAATAATGAAAAACTAAAAAAGTATTACCTCACACTTTGTAAAGCTGTTAGTACAAATGTTGAATTGTCTCGCGAAAAGTATTATTTGAACTTATTTGAAAAATCAAAAGGCAATATAAAAGAAGAATGGAAGACAATTGACAGCATTTTAGGAAAAACAAGGAAGCCAAACATAATAGAAAATATTGTAGTAGATAATGTTCCTCTAACAGATCTTAAATGTATATCAAATAAATTTAATGAATATTTTACAGAAATATCTGAAATATTGAAGCCATCCATTAATTCCGGTGGTGATTGTGATTGTTATAATCAACACTGTCTGGATTCTGAAAACTTACAACCAAATAGCTTTGCTTTTAGCCCTATAACCTCTTTTGAAACCTTCAAAACAATTTTATCTTTAAAGAATAAAAATTCTTGCACTTCCGATGGAATATCTAGTAACCTTCTAAAGAAAATTGCATTTTATGTTTCAGATATTTTGAGTTACATATTCAACTTAAGTGTTGAACAGGGTTGTTTTCCTGAACAATTTAAATGTGCTGAGGTTATTCCTCTCTTTAAAAAGGGAGATAAGAAAAATATGGTTAACTACCGACCTATTTCTATTCTTCCTACTTTTTCTAAAATTTTTGAAAAACTTATGATCAATAGAATTACTTCGTTCCTAAATAAAAACAGATTTTTTAGCGAAAATCAATTTGGTTTTCGTTCAGGAAAATCAACCGAAGATGCTATTCTTAGGCTATGCAGTCAGCTCTATGGCAGCTTAAATACTAATAAATCTACAATGGCTCTCTTCATCGATAAGACAAAAGCATTTGATATGGTTGACCACGATTTACTTTTAGGTAAGTTGTATAATGCAGGATTTAGAGGAGTAATTTTTCAATGGTTGAAATCCTACTTAAAGGGAAGGGTTCAAAAAGTTATTATTAACGGTACACAAAGTGAAGCTCGTTTTTTAAAAAATGGAGTACCACAGGGATCTGTACTCGGCCCTTTGTTTTTCCTAGTGTATATTAACTCAATTTTTAAGCTCCGATTAAATGGACTTTCGACGGCATTTGCTGATGATATATCATTTACCTACCAGTCAAATTCGGATCTTGATTGTGTCTTACAAATAGAAGAAGACCTAGAAATTCTAAGAACTTGGTTTTCTAAACACAAGTTAATAGTAAGTGAAAAAACTAAATTCATGACTTTTAAAACATCTGGCCATCGATTCATTAATCACAATTTATTTTTTCATGCTTCGAGTTGTAGGCAATTTAGCTTTCCAGTTCATGATTGTGGTAAACCTAATTTCCAAGATAAATGCTCTTGTTCCGATTCTTGTTTCAAAATTGATTCAGTGAATAATTTTAAATATTTAGGTGTAACAATTGATTCTAACCTTAATTGGAAAGACCATAGTTACAATATCAAGAATCATTTGATGCTCATAACGCGAAAAATGTATCTTTTAAAACCATTCTGCTCTAAAAAGGTTCTAACTTCAATATATTATGGTCTTGCACACTCTAAACTACAATACGGGTTATCTAGCTGGGGTGGTTCCTATGCAAATACTTTTAGACCTTTACTGATTGCACAAAAACATCTTATTAGAATTATTTCAAACAAAAATCGTTTTACTGAAAGTTGGCCTTTATACAAGGAATTGCGAATTCTACCTATGAGACATCTTTATATTTTTAAAGTACTTAAAGAATTTTTCAAGCAAAGCGGTAACATTCCTAGTAGAAACTCGCAGTTATATAATTTAAGAATTAACAACATGCACCTTGTCAATGAACCCACTGCCCACAAAACGCATTTCTCTAACTTTTATACTGCCGCAGCTCCAAAGTCATTTAATAATTTACCTCTGTCTATCAGAACAATTCAAAACTTAAACTCTTTCTTACGAAAAGTAAAAGACTGGCTTTTCACAATTGACTTAAATTCTATTGATAACTATTATTGAATTTTGTATTCATAGTTTCATTGACATATAAAATGTATCATTTTGTTGTTATTATTTTTTTTTCTGATTTTGTTTGATGAATTAGTACTTACTATGTACATATACACTCTTTTTATAATCAGTTAAACTATATTTGAAATATTTATTAATTTACTTAACTTAAAGAATCATTGTTTACTATTTATATTGCTGATTGTCACCCCACAACAGTTTCTAATTATTGTAAATTTAAATCTCAAAAGTATCATTCAACACTAACTTTCAAGTTAAAGAATGATAACTATTATTTATTCCTTTTTTAACTTGCTATTGTACTAGTCTTAAGTTGGAAATGAAAAAAATGAATGAATAAAAATTTTTCTAAATTCTAAATTCTAAATTCTAAATTTTTTAAATAATTTTTTAAGTCTTTTGTATTCTTTGCATTTGTACATTCTTTTGAATTCTTTTGAATTATTTTGCTTCCTTTGAATTTCTTGCCTTGTTTTGAAGTCTCTTGAAGCCTTTTCCATTCTTATTTTTTTATTTCGCTTAAAGTCTTTCGCATTCTTTGAATTTTTGCATTCTTAAATTATCTTGAATTCTGTTAAAATTCTGCGAAAAAGTTGCGCTTTTTGCTATAAGAAATTCAGGAGAGATGGTAAAATAGATGCCTTGAAAGAAAATAGGTAAATACAGAGTGCACACAATGCAATAAGGCATTCTGCTTAACATGTTTTTGACATTGAAGTTGTTAAACTACCTTACCAACGATCATTGAAATATTCAAAGTCTTTTTATGTGGAAGAAGTTGGGCCTATTTGAAATTTGTTTGGTTAGAAATATTAACTAAGTCTTGAGCTTTATTTCTCCATCAAAATAATAAATTATTTTGCGTTCTAAATGCCTCAAAATTGAAGAAGAAAATTTTCAAGTTAAGTTCAATGAAAACTATGACTGGTACCTAACATAAAAATTAAAAAAGAAAACTTGCATTTTTTTCTTAAAAAAAAAACAGAATGTTTAAAAACGGTATTTATTTCATATTTTGAGATGAGATAGGACAATCAAGACGAAAATGTATTTTGTCCCGGTTTTTCATTTGTACAATCTGACCTACAATTAACTCCTATGTATGATGCGTCCTCAGGTGTCGCATGCCAATGTGCTATAGTTGGCAATCTGCTCGATATGTTCCCAGTTTCCCAAAACTGATAATCAACTGTTCTTGATTGTTGGCCTGTGAAGACCAATATACCAATCGCAAATACATAGATAAACTCTTCATTATTTGGCAGAAAGGTGTTTAACCAAGTAAAGCATCCTTAACCCTTTTTACATCATTGAAATGTTTTCTCTTTTTACCTTTTCATGTTTTGGTATAAGACACACGCTGACCGTCAAAAACTATTCAAGGATTGGAGATGGAGCTTACAAAATACCCCAAGCTTCTTGTATAATAATTTGTCCTAGCCAGCCATATCACTTTCTTTTTTTATGTTTGCAAATGCATTTGTTCAATTTAACCGCCAACGGCAATACACAATTAAAACTAAAAAAATAAACTTTTTCAGTCTCATCAATAATTATTATATTTACTGACAGAAAATACAGGGCTTGTTTTTGAAATAAATTTTATTTTTTCACATAAAAACATCAATTTTTCTTTTTTATGATAAAAGTGCAGCGCCACTCATTGAAAATTTTTCAAATAACTTCTTAAACCTTGCCAGTCATTTTTTGAATATAACCCATAAATTTTAGCTCAATCTGACGTGTAGTTCCTGAGTCTATAGGTCATACACAGACAAACATTCATTTTTATATATATAGATAACATTGTTTGAGTGAAAAATCATTTTTCAAACTCTAAACTTTGAAATAAGAATAAAAAAGAAAATATTAGTGTTTTTTTCAAAACTTTATGTAAGTAAGTACTCTTTTTATTTTCATAATTCAATGGTTTTCTATTTTTGACTATAAATTAGTAAAAGCATTGAATTTTGAAAAGCAAGTTTGAAATTTTCTTTAATATTGTTTTCTTCAAAATTTTTGATTTGAAAATTAATTTTTCAAAAACTGTTCACTCAAACAATTTTATTTGAAATAAAAATAAAAGAAGAGATTTTTGGCTTTACAAAAAAGTATAGCATGGCATTTTAGGTGTTTGCCGTTATTTTTTAATAATTGTTTTCTATTTTAAGTCAACTTCTTAGAAAATTGCCCCTCCTGTCTTAACGGGGGTGAATAGGACGCCTCTCCTAAACGAATTTTTTCTTTTCTCAACTCATCCTACATGCTCTAGCTTTTTGTCACATTTTATACGAATCACCCTGTATAAACGAAATACCATGTTTTGTGACCTTCGATCCCGTATGATTAATGTAGTGGAGCCCGAATCAATGGGGAACTTTCCCGAAACCTTAAAATAAATCCCTGTATATATTTTTTTTTGGTAAAACTCAACCTCAAAGGTGGTTTAAAAGAGTACATTTTATACAGAAACATAACATCCGCAACTCTGCCGATTGAATTATCTCGAAAACGGTTATTCTTATGAAAAAAAGTACTTGACATTTTCTGTCGGAAATTTTCTAAGCTACAACCTTGTCATTGACATTTTTTCTGTAGGAACTACCGTTCGGGAGATACTTCTTTCGTCTTGGGGACCGGGGTAACGGCAAAATAATGAGCTAAAATCTTACAGGATTTTTTTTATTTATTCAAAACAAATTAGGGGGGGGGGGGGGGTCGCACCAACTTGAATTAAGCAATGACCTTTATATATACCACCCTAATGTACATGCATACATATGTATAACGAAATAAGAAGGTGGTCTGACTTATGTGTGTCAATTTTTTTTCCTTTATATCCAAAGGCAAGCCTAAGCGCCATTGATTTGAATCAAAATTGTATACAGTAGAGCTCCTTAAAATTTGAAATAATTTATTCGTAAGATAATTCGCTTTTTCCTTTAAAAAATGTAAACAAAATTATTCTTTTGTCAGTTTTGTTTTAAGAAATAAAATGAAAAAATAAATTATTTGTGAATGAAATTTGTATTTGTAATTGTTTGCCAAGTTTTATCTTTTTTTTTTTATTGTCCTTTAAATTATTTTTTCTTGGACAGCCTAAAGGTTAAAAAAACAGTGCGCAAAAAATGTTGATCATTCTTTGATAAAATAACATTTATTTTTGTCTCATGTGAAAAATAATATCAGAATGAAATATCTTGCCATTAAATATCTTTAAATAAATTGAAGTACAAACATTTTAATTTATTAAAACTAAACCAAAATTTCGTTTCAGTTTTATATTTAGCGTGCAATGTCTTTCTTCAGATGATTGATTTATTTAAATATTCTCATTAATCTTTTTATGAACTTAAATGTCAGAGTGTTATTATTTTGTCCTTAACTTTTATAACACTCGAAAATTTAATAAAGTTTATTTTTATCTTGCCTTTTGGTGGGCACTTAATATATTTTCCAAGATATTTTTAAAAACGAAAATGTAAATAAACTACTTTTAAGTAATCAATTACAAAAGTTCATAAACCGATTGACAATTTAATGGCTAATTGCACTCACTGACGCTCATTTTTCAATATATTAAAATAAAGTGTGTGTGTACATAAAAGAATATCTAAGTACTTATTCAAGTAAAAGAATTTTTATAAAAATAACTTTTTTAAGTTTCGATACGAAGACTGAATGTGCAAATTCCATAAAAAGAAATTGCAATATTAGAATGCACAAATGGTTTCACACTTCATTGTTTTTTTGTTTGGAATATATTATACCTAGTGGCTAAACATACGAGCCCAAACGCAAAATAGTAGGACTACCTTTGATTAAAAAACAAACATCTGTTGATTCTTAAATTCCATAGAAAAAAAAACACTCAATATTTTGGTATTTTTCTTAGGATTTATTTATTTATTTATTTAGAAGTAAGTAACAGAAACAAAATGACTATACATGTGATGATACATTTTTTAAGCGCAGAATAGTTGGGCTGACCCGTAGCGTAATTTTTATTTTATCATTGTTACGTCGCATTTGGCCTTGATAACTGCTTCTATGCGTCGTGGCATTGTGTCAAATAATTTTTAACATTCTTCCACACCAAAAGATTTCCAAATACCTATTCGTGATGCCTCTTTTCGCAGTTTTTGCTTAATTTTATGCCAGAAGGTTTCAACTGGTGAAAGGCTGCTGATCGAGGGCCATTCTAGAAGAGGAATTGCTTTAGCAGATAACCACGCCATTTTTGACCTTTCTATATGGTTAGAAGCACCATCCTGTTTGAAAATATAGGCTCCATCACTAGCATCAAAGCCGTAGCCAGGGGGGTATCACAGGGGTTTGATCCCACTCCCGAAATTTGTAGATCATACTTTTCCATTTTACTATGAAATTTGTACTCAAATGTTTGCGATAGTTATTAATTAATTTAATTTAATTTAGCTCTCGTACTATTTACATAATTTTTAATGAATATAGGTACCTTCATGATTTCTAAAGTCAGCGTAAAATGAAATTCGTGTATTCAGATTCCCTCAATTCTTAAAGAAGAATTTAAAGAAGAAAACTTCAATTTTTTAAAAAAATTTGGATCTTGACAATTTAAAGTTTAAAAGCTGAATGCAAGATATGATAGACAAAATGCCACACACAAAATGATTCACATACACAATCTTCTTAAAATTTAGACGACTCCAACGGTCTTAACATGCACATTGGAAAGAACTTTTTCGGCAGTGAAACATCTAAAAACTTAGCTAAGAGATTCTACCGATGAAGATAAACTTTAAGGGTTGGAGTTAATGTCAGTTCCTTGACAAATTGAGACTAACACTGAGGGAGTTAACATATTGCAGAATTTGTCTCTCATAGGAGTGAGTTTTGGGCAAAAAATTAAATGTTTGACGTTTAAAGTTTACAGTTCCCAAGCAAAAGAAATATTAAATTTTTAAAACATTTTTCCATATATTCTGTGCTTAATTTTGTATAGCATTTTAGACGCAAAATGTTTGTCTTTGCCTAGGCCACCCATTGATTCATTAATTAACCCCTTATTAACAAATTATAAGCCTAAAAATGGAAAACAATAAATTTTTAATGCAAAAATAATTTGCATGGAAGTAATGCTGTGAGGTGAATATATTTTTTGGTGTGGAAGTGTACATATTTTTTATTCACCACACTTAATACCACGCCAAACAATTGCTCAATTGTTTTGTAGTTCTATGCCAGCAATGATTCCTTTTTGCATGAATCTATAAACCAGTCATGCAAAAAAAGTAATTTTGTATTTCACCTCAATAATTTGGGAAAAGGTCAAAATCCCGCCGATCAAAATCCCGCAAGTCGAAATCCCGCCAAATAAAATTACTAATTATGTACACGAATCCCGCCAGTCAAAATCCCGCCGATCGAAATCCCGCCGTAAGAATCCCGCCAGTAGCCTGCTACTATTTTGCGGGATTTTCAATACTTTTTTAAAATAATCCCAACTTTTTATATACTTTTTCATACTTTTGAAACAATATTTTATTTTAATTAGTGAATTTATTTTTATTGAAAAAAAGTATATAAGCAGTTGTGTATTGGCAATTTGGCATTTATGTATCTTCAGTTCTTCTTAGAACTCCGTAGAGGTTAGACCTCGAGGTAATTAGAGAGATAGAAATTGGATTTTATTTTGGTTTTGTGGGGACGGGTGAAAACGACAACGGGATCTGGGCATATGTGGGTCTGGATCTGGACATAGGTGGGTCTGGATTCTGGACAGAGGTGGGAATTTTTTTTTCGGTTTGGGTGATGGGGAACGGTAGACTAAAAGAAGGCAGAAGTGGGTTTGGATCTGGACAGAGTGTGGGTCTGGGTTCTGGAAGCAGGTGGGATTTTTTTTTTTTGAAAAAAAAATTATATAGAAATATAAACTTTTTGGAATTTTTTTTTTGAAAAATATAAAAAAACAAGATTTTTTGAAGAAAATTTCAATGAAAAATTAAACTTTTCTCAATTTTTTTTTCGGTTTTTAATTTTTCTTCGAAATATGAATGATAGGTACTGTTGCTCAAGAAAACTTGACATTGGCGCTCAATTGATGCATCGAATCATACGAAAAATCAACTTTTATCTTTAAACGCGATTTGCGGCTAAACTAAGCGTCCTAGGGGCATCAAAGTTTACATCTTTAAACTTGATTTGCGGCTAAACTATCCGTCCAAGCGACTTTAAATGCAAAAGAAACTTTACATACACCCAACCTCGCACCCACCCAAAATCCTATAATGAGCCCAAGCAGGGGGGTTGCAGGGGGGCAGCATGCCCCCCCATACATACCTCACTGTTTATTCGCGTTTATTTTCCACCCAAGGTAGTGTTTCTCAAGAAAACTTGACACTGGCGCTGAATTGATGCATCGAATCATACGAAAAATCGACTTCAATCTTTAAACGCAATTTGCAAATTGCATAAGAAACAAATATATTAATGAGCTGTCGCATAGTAGTAGAAATGGCGGGATTTTGATCGGCGGGATTTTGATTGCCGGGATTTTGATACGCGGGATTTCGACATACGGGATTTTGATTCTCGGGATTTCGACCCCAACCCCAATAATTTTTGACATGCGAAAATATTTGCATAGATTTTCGTACGGGAACTGTGAACTAGACCTTTTTGAGTACAATTTTTTTCACCACCAAGCTTTTTTTTTACTCAAAAAAACTATAAACTTAGCTTAAATGGTGAAATATTTTTTGAAAAATTATATCCCCCTCCAAAATAATTGTCTGGCTACGGCCTTGACTAGCATGAAGACGTATTCTGCCGTGTTAAGAAGAAAAAACGTATCTGTATTTTGGGCATTTCGAGATAAATGCGTTTTTCTATTTACTAACGTAACTTTTTTTATTTTCGGATGAATTTGTTTCACACTTTAAAGAAATGATAAGTAATCAAATTATTAATTTTTGATCAAAAACTCATTTCATTCTATTTAATAGAAGTCTAGTTAAATAACTTTTAACTTAAGACTATCTGCCGTATCTGCAAGTAAATAATTTTCCTTTCCTGATCTACGAATATTTCTTTGGAAGTTACGTTTATTTTTCTTATAAAAAATGCAGATACGTCAATTTATCTTAAAAAAGCATGCAGATACATCATTTTATCTTAAAAAAGCATGGTTTTTTGTACATACGTCATATTTTGTAAGCGTTTTTAACCACTAAAAAGGCAAGATAGTGATTTTAGTACTAAACAATAAAATAATAGCCCTATCAAGGATGTCAAAACTGGCCTTAACTCAAAACAGCTAAAATGTCAGTTACGTTTTTTCTTCTTAACACGTCAGTATTGTATTAATGAGAGAATCTTTTTTGCAGAATATCCCGGTACTTGACAGCATTGAAAATTCCATTTACAAAATATAAATTGCCAAAACCCCGCCCGGATATGCATCTCCATATCATTAGAGAAGCTGGAAACTTGACCGTTCTTTAAAGGCAATCCTTGTGAAAAACCTATTTTGAATTTCTAATTACACGTTTTTGTTCGTCAAACACGCAAACTTTACACCTGGGCTCATCGTGCCAAATAAATGACCGCCATTGACTTATAGTCTAGTTTTTGCGTCTGTTTAGGTGCTAAAAATGGTTTTCCTTTGGCCTATGTTTTTAACGAATTAAATAGCTCTAATTCTAATAAAACTTAAACAAACCTTATACAATTTCTATCCAATTTTTTGTTTTGTCCGGATTCTACAGTTATAGCAGTTCTTAAAACTCGGCAATCTTGAGGTTTTGCAATTGGTTGATATTGACATCCCGCGGTTTTGTACCAATCATCACTCTTTTTGAACTTTGATATAGTTTTTTTTTTAAATCGTTTTGCGATTTTATAACTCGATAATCCTGTTTCGAAAGCTTAACTCATGGATTCCCTTAGGTCTCGTGAAAATGCAACGCCACACGCACTACGCTTAACATTAAACTGTTGCTGACTTGTATAAAAAAGAAATCAATAAACAACAAAATAATTGAGTGCTATTTCTTTAATAACGGTTTACTGAAACTCTATTTAAATTGTTAAAAATTATTTACATCCCAAAGAGAGTAGTTCTATTATTATGTTCTCATCTCTGTGTAAGAAAAAAT
Organism: Dasysyrphus tricinctus; assembly: GCA_963921185.1. Taxonomy (NCBI): domain Eukaryota; kingdom Metazoa; phylum Arthropoda; class Insecta; order Diptera; family Syrphidae; genus Dasysyrphus; species Dasysyrphus tricinctus. The sequence continues at coordinate 89,795,964 of OY992532.1, forward strand.
CACACTGGAGCCATGTGCTTTCACAAATTTAATTCTGTTTGGTCCTATTTATTTACTGAATAAACTCGTCACAACTGCCCAAAAAAGTGTCCCACAATTGGGATCATGTAAACATGTAAAGGACAGTCTTAGCTTTCATTTGATATCTCATTATAGAATTTGCTTATATTATAGGTAGTCAAAAATGCAACCTGAAAAGTACATTTTCCAACAATTGCCACCAGATAAAGCTTGCCCGACAAGTAGTTATGTTTTTATTTGGACTAAAGCTATCGGCTGGCATCCCCTTTTTGCGTGGACCCGATGAGATAAGGCTTATCTTACGGTCGCCTCCCGGAATGTATAATAGCCAACAGAATTCATCATTAAATTTTCTCATACTCCTCCCCTTCCATCATTATTGTGTCGTCCATGGTAATTGTGATAAAACTCCACTATTGCCTAACGACTATATTAGTATTTTGAGCTTAAACAGCTGAACTACATTATTTTTCCTTATAAAAATAAATAAATAAATAAAATTGGTGGCACAACAGCTCATGGAGAACCAAGGCCTAGTGACTTACAACTCTCAACCAATCCTGTGCGTGTTGTTGGCAGGAATATTTATAAATTTCTCTTTCAGAGAAAACCATACATATGTACATACGTCGTAAAACTGCAATCAATTTTGAAACTCAAAAAGTTATTGATTACATTAATGAAATTCTCACTTTTTACTGCCGATCAATTATAGCACTTTTTTCAATTGCCAATCCCTTCACAGTTAAAATATCAATTTTCAGTTATTTAATTAATAACCAAATTATCTATCAATTAAACCCACGAATATGCATGTTCATATGTACATAACAGATTATAGGTAATTTTGAAATATGATTGGTAATCTTTAGTAGCGTTCGTAATTAATCATGATGATGCGATGACAAATGAAATACTTAAATAGATAAAATGCCAAAAATATTATTTTTAATTTTTATCAAATAACTTGTGATATCGTCTACAAAATAATTATGTCAAACGAGACCTTTTGGCCTTATTCAAAAATCGATAAATTACAATGAATTGCAAAAGTTGTATGCAATGTTTTCAACACAGATCTACAATTGAACAGTTTATCGAAATATTGAATTACCTATGTGAATAATTATACACTTTGACTCGAACCTGCTCTTACGATATTGCTAACGAAAAGTGTGAAAAAGTGGAGGGTGTGCTCGTTCCAAAAAACTGTTTTTTTTTTATGTTTTGAATGAACTCAACAAAATTAATCAAAGTTATGAACAATGTAGATTTTGATCTTAAGAAAAATATATATATTTATACTACAATGACCGTGCCCACTACCCATACAATTCCACTCAACTTGCCTATAATTTAAAATGCCATCGCCGGACTTGAAAATATAACATATATGTATGTAAAATTAGTAAGGGTATTCATGCAATGGCGTAAAGTCGTCGTTATCGTTGTAAAGTTGTTAACTGCATAAATCTGTCCAATTTTCCATACAAATTGTGACAGATTTACGAAGTTTAAAACTTGACTGCGTTTACAACTGCCTTACGCCGTTGTATGAATACCCTTATTATCTTAAAACTTAACCTTAAACAAATTCCTAACTATATTTTATTTTTGTTTTTGTCCCACCAAATTCGTCAACCACCCCACTGTCTATGTCAAATCGTGTTTCGGCAAGGCTGACTTTCGAATCAAATTTGCTCATTAGAAATATGTACCTATGTTTCGGAAGAACAACAAATTATAATATCTAGCTCAAGTGTCTGCCTCACGACCGACACTTTAAGTTGATTTAGTGTATTCAACGGTGATTCACCGTAATGATAAGTCAGTCAACTTTGATGTGATAAGAACCTACTGTTATCAAAAAAAAAACTGCTACGAATCAGTACCTTCTCTTTTAAGCCGAAAAATGTATTACAAGTAAAATATTTTTTTTCCATTTTATTCCTCAACAGAATCTAATCCGTCAACATGAAGTTCGCGGAACATCTTTCTGCGCACATAACTCCAGAATGGCGAAAGCAATACATAAATTATGAAGTTAGTAAAATTTTAGTTCTCTATGCATATTTTTGTTGATATTAATGGATTTTTTTTTTTGTTTTTATTTACAGGAAATGAAAGCAATGCTGTATATGGCGGTGGAAGAAGCACCAGCCGCCGACAGCGTTGAAGATGATGTACTTAAAAGACATTTTGTAAATTTCGATGAAAGCTTCTTTCATTACTGTGATAAAGAACTTAAAAAGATCAATACATTCTATTCAGAAAAATTAGCAGAAGCGACGAGAAAATTTGCCACTCTCAAAGCTGAACTAAAAACATGCATGGATGATGCCGAGCGTTTGGCAAAGAAATCAAAATCCCTTAAGAAAGCTGGAATGCCGCATAGAAAAGCCCAAGAACTGAAACTGGCATTCAGTGAATTCTATTTAAGTTTGATTTTGTTGCAAAACTATCAGAATTTGAATCACACAGGGTTTCGGAAAATATTAAAAAAACACGATAAAGTGAGTAGATAGAAAGATAGATCATCTACGATGTTGCATTAACAAATTATTTTTTTTTTTCATAAATTTCCAGCTGCTTCGTGTTGATGCTGGAGCAAAGTGGCGCCAGGAATATGTTGAAGCATCCCACTTTTTCATCAACAAAGACATTGACAATATCATCAATGACACAGAAACGCTTGTCACAAGTGAACTGGAGTCTGGTGACCGACAGCGTGCAATGAAGCGACTGCGTGTTCCACCATTGGGCGAGCAGCAGAGTCCTTGGACCACATTTAAAGTGGGCTTGTTTTCTGGTAGTTTTATTGTCCTTGGAATTGTGGTTTTCTTATCAGGTAAAACATTGAATACATTTAGAATGTTTTGAGTAATCTCTTTCAACATGTCTTCTTACAGTCATTTTTCACGACATCAGCGGAGAAAACTTAAAGGTAACCTTTAGACTGTATCGAGCACCGCTACTTATTATCGAATTTATTTTCCTAATTGGAGTGAATATTTATGGTTGGCGATCGTCTGGTGTAAATCATGTACTTATTTTCGAATTGGATCCTAGAAATCATCTCTCGGAACAGCATTTGATGGAACTGGCAGCTATTTTTGGTGTCATCTGGACGCTAAGCATGTTGAGCTTTGTGTATAGCTCAAGCTTGAGTATACCCGCTTATGTAAATCCTCTAACCCTAACTGTAATTATGGTGGTATTTCTACTTAACCCATTCCATGTCCTTCATCATGATGCCAGATTTTGGCTATTAAGGATTTCTGTATGTTTCGCTTCACTTTTTAGATGATGAGTATTTGATTAAATTATTTAATTTTAGGGTCGCATGATAGCAGCACCTTTTTTCCACGTTGGCTTTGCTGATTTCTGGCTGGGTGATCAATTGAATTCGCTCGTAACTGCTTTGCTTGACTTTGAGTATTTAGTTTGTTTCTACATCACCAATGGTGATTGGGCTCAAGCTAATAATACATCTATCTGCCTGGAAAAGGATTTCATTATTCGACCTATATTCAATTGCCTGCCAGCATGGTTTCGTTTTGCTCAGTGTTTGCGTCGGTATCGAGATTCCAAAGAAGCTTTTCCACATTTAGTGAATGCTGGAAAATATTCAACTACGTTTTTAGTTGTGATATTTGCAACACTGCGTTCCTTTTATGGATGTGAGTGAAAATTAATTTGATCTTTTGAATATTAATTTATTTATCTCGTTTTGTTGACTTTATAAAGCTAACTATACGAACACATTCGATAATCCTTACACATGGATGTGGATGATAAGCTCAATAGTTTCATCACTCTATTCGTACACTTGGGACATCAAAATGGATTGGGGACTATTCGATAAGAATGCCGGAGAAAATAAGTTTTTACGAGAAGAAATTGTGTATTCATCAACGGTAAGTAGAAAAAGGTTATCAGGGATTTTCATATTCTTATTTTAATTTTTTTTTTAAATTAACGTAGTTAGTTTATAAATGGTTCTATTCCATTCTTGTCCATTTAGCTTCGATTAAGTCGTGAAAGCTGTTTTCCTTCCTGGCAATGGCCATTTCAATTTGTCTAGTATTTGATTCCTTTTTATTCAAAGTATAGATCTAGAAGGATACAAATCAAATTTAAAACCTTGAGTACCGTTGAGCGGAGATAACGAAGATGCAAAGCGGTTTTGTGAGCTGAATACATTATATTATTTAAAATCTGTTTTATTAACCGATATGCTTGTCTTCCACAAAATCATAATTTTGGTTCTCTAAGTTGGTAGTTAGATCTCGATCGTTAAGGTTTTTAATGAAAGCTCAGATGTTAGGCTTTATTTTGTAGAATTTCAATCTTAAAAAAATCGATTCGTTTTTGCCATTCTAAATTAAAAAGTTGATTTAAAAATTTCAGAATTTGAAAAAATAATTTTTTTACATGTTATTGCATTTGGGTAATTCCATGAAAAAGTGGACATGAAGATAGAAAAATGGAAAATTTATCTCACCCCCTGCCTATTGTTCGCTAGTTTTAAAATTAGAATTACAAAATATCCTACAAGTAATAAGCATACGGCTAAAAATAAAATAAAATTATAAAAGGCTTAACCCTAAATTTTTAAATTAAAAACGTGAAATAACGTGAGTTACCGACTTTTTGTAACGTGAGTTACCATGTATTTTATTAAATTTGTATAAAATATTTTCAATAATTTAAAATTTGTGTACAGATATAATCAGGCTGATAAATTCTTATATGTAATTCAACAAACCAGTTTACCTTTATTGGTCTGTTTAATTTTTAGAAAATATGCATAATACTGCTACAAAACCCATGTCCGAATATGGTAACGTGAGTTACCAACATGTTTTAGTATTTTTTACTAAGAAAGAATTTATTTTTCCCAAAAATTTAATTTTTTCCTCGAAGTCGAAATCATTATCATGTATAGAATTTATATTTTGTTTTATTTATATTTATATAAGTATGGAAATTTTAATGAAAAAGAGCGTGAAACTCTCCCAAATGTAACGTGAGTTACCATGGAATTGCCCATTTACTCTTTCTTCTTCAGTATTAATGCTTTTTGAGAAACAAATCCAACAAGAAAACAGGTATGGGAGTTTTAGCATTTAAGCCAGCTTATTAGGGCTTCGGACTACTGTACGACCTTAATTACAATAATTTTGATAAATGAACCATAGAATAGGTATATTTGATACTGTCTCTAGAGAACCGATTTGAGTCTCTATTACCTGAAACAGCTCAAAAAAAGGTTTTAGCTTAGCTATCCCAAAAATGTCTAGATATGTATATTAGACATGTTCAGAAAAATTACCTTTCAGAAACCTCACAATCTGAGTCTGTTAATGAGCGGCAAATTTCTCAATTTTGCTTTCAAATTACTGAGGAAAAAAAAAGATTGGATCCGCTTGCTTACTTTTTGATGGAGTAAAATTTGCTCAGGTCTCCGAGTTCTCTATTCCTGAAGATGCCTATTGAGTTGTTTTTGCATCAGCTGTGTCTTCACAAGAAATTAAAACAACATAATATATATGTACATAGCTTGAGATATTAATCTACACGTTCCCAATCATATCGTTATTAATTTATTACAATAAGCGAACATTTTTTCAATTACGTGTTGCGTCACACATTAACATAAGGGTGCCTGGTGGATCAATCATAGTCAAAAAAAAGAGTATTCAATCAGTTATCGAGAGATAAATAGATATGAAATCATTTGCCAGCCATATTTATAGCGTTTTCGTTTATTGAGAAATATTCAAAAAACCAGGTACGTGAACCAAAATCACCGAAATTCTGCAAGGCTTGGATATAACTTACCCTTGATTTCGTAATATTTCAAATTTTTTTACTTGCATTCTATCTGTCTAAAAATATACCTTAAAACTACAACCTCAACCACTGAAGTGATTTCCTTCAAATTTTTAGCTAAAGGCTTAGGTTAAGGTAATTAATTTTGTTGTAGGTTCAAAAATAAAGGTCCCAAAAAAAACTATACCTCGAATTAATGTAGACATGGTCTATCTTCTGGTTAAATATTTGTTAACCAAGAACTGTTATCAACTAAATTTCCTGCCATACAATGGTTTTTCTTTATCTCATTAACAGAGAGAGAAAACAAAAAAAAAGTTTTTTTGTATTTAAATTAAGTATCTAACGGCCAATTTCTTCACAGAGTCCTAACGTTAGTACCGGTATTAGTCCTAAAGTCAGTACTCAAATCAGTATTTCTCATTTCTTCAAACACACAAGTATGAATAAATGAGGGATACTGATTTGAGTATAGGCGGTATTCCACTATCATATATATATGGCTAATGCTACCATATAAAATATGGCAAAGCTTTTCAATGTATGACTAAATGTATTACACTATGCCATATATATATGTCCAATTTATATGACAAATGGCTTCGTCAAATAGTTTTTGTTCATTTATATGACAAAGCTTTATTTGGCTATCACACTAGCTTTGAAATATCAAATATATGAAAATCAATTTATTTGACAGTAATATTTTATTTGGAAATTAATTTGTCAAAATAAATATTAATATCAATCGACTTATGTTTGAAAATGAATCCTTGTTCTTTCATAGTCACTTTTTCTTTGAACGGGAGCAGTGGAGGAAACGGAAAAGGCATGAAAAAAAGTTTCGCGAAAAACAGTTAATATTTTTTTTTTTTGAGGTGGGATAAAAATTAGTGGACACATGTCAGAGCTCGCAAGTAGTTAATTGAAGGTGATAGCGAACATCTTCTGCCATCATGAATTGGCAGTGTTATGGCCGAAAAGTGCATCAAAAGAAGAATTTTGTTTGTTCTGAGAATTTTGAATTGCCATCTTCAATAATTGATCGCATCCCTATAGACTATTTAGTGCCGTGAAATCCCTGACATAAACGACCTTTAACTTTTAAAGCACATTGTACCTATGCTGCATTCACATGAGTGATAAAAGCCCTGTTTTTTAGTGCATTTTTATTTCGCTAAGAAAAAAGTAGCATGTTAATTACAACAACAAACTGGTATAATTTCGTATTGTTGTTGTATTTAACATGTTACTTTTTTGCAAACGAAGATAAAAATGCACTAAAAAACAGGGCTATGGTTTCTACTATTTTTTTCCTATATATTTTTTGTATTTAACACGATTATGGAAACAATTTGTTAAAATATTGCATTTCCCATTAGTTTTACTGCAGGAAAAAATCAAATCGATGTCCTATATATCAAAAAATTATACAGTAAAGATAAAATGAATAAAAACTTCTTGTTTGATTTGATCCCTATTCCAAAGATAAGCAATAAAATTGTATGACAAACATGAACATACAAAATCAATCGATTTTTATATGACTATATGGCACAAAACTTCCAAATATATATGCCAACGCCTTTGTTTCGATATTACACTATGCCATATATATGGCTCAGAATCATCGTCATATATATGGCGTCATATATATGTTGTCATATAAATATGTCTATCACATTTATATGACCTTTTTGGGCCATATTTGTATGGCAAACTTGCCATATTTATATGCTAGTGTAATATCGCCTTATCAACTTTAGGACTAGTACCGGTATTAACGTTAGTACTCTGTGAAGAAATTGGCTGTAACTTTTTCAAAAATTTATATCATCTCATTACCATTTTGGCAACATTATGTATATTGAATATGTATGCTTTTGATATACTTAAAACCAAATCTATTCATCAACGAATTTGGCTATTGCTCTTCCAATTTGTCTGTTTTAGTAATAGTACGTATACGCCACAGTGAACCATTTTTTATCAACACCCGAACAGCGATTTGCTATTGCAAGGAAGGATCGTAGTTCAAATATCAGTTGTAGGTGCCAATAATTACTAATAATATGTATATATATTTATATGTATGTGTATATTATACAGGCTTAGTAAAAGTAGTTTGAAATATGTTTTCCGTCAGCTATTTTGGTCACAATAATTTGAGCAATCAAATTAGATTTGTAACATAACCAGCGTTTTGACAGGGGTTGCTGCCTTCTTCAGGATGAACCGTATTTTATTAAAAATACAAATATGATTAATCACCATGAACAAATTTTATTTTAAAATTTTGTTTTTCTGCGCCATCTTCATAGTACCTGAAAACTTTCAATTTATGTGCACTTCTCACTTCATAACAAATTGTATCATTTTAAGCTCATTCTGATGGTAGTATGTTAAAAGGAATTCTGCAATTCTGTTAGCATCTTTTATTCAAGATAAATCTTAAAAAATAACCACCCAGAAAACTTTTCGTTTCGTTTGGTGGTAGAAATAAAAGAATTTTTGTGTTGCATATTTATAGGAAACAATTTGTGTTTTGAAGAAAGTGAGTGCCATATTAATTTTGTGTGAATAATTTTCTGTTTTATTTTATAGTACTTCTACTACTTCGCTATTGTAGAAGATTTATTGTTGCGGTTCAGCTGGGCTCTAGCGTTGTACTTAACACAGATGAAATATGTTCCTGGTGAAATTATGACTTCAATCACAGCAATTCTCGAAGTATTTCGGTAAGATACTATTATTTTTTTTTTTAATTGATAAATTGAAATATTATTTGTTAATAATTTCTTAAAGACGTTTCGTGTGGAACTTTTTCCGATTGGAGAACGAACACTTGAATAACTGTGGTAAATTTCGTGCCGTTCGTGATATATCTATCGCACCCATAGATTCATCTGATCAAACGCAAATTCTTCGAATGATGGATGAGCCAGATGGTGTCATAAACCGCTATTCGAAAACTAATCGACCTAAGCCTAAAAAATCCAAAGATCCCGAAAAACGAAGCCTTTTACAACCACGTGGATCTCTCCAGGAACTCAATATCGATATTGAAGGGACCAAAAAACTTTGAGTTTTCCAAATTTCACAAATAATTTATATATATTTTAATGTTTTTTTTTTACAGTCTAGTGTAGTTTAGCTTTTAAGATAAAAAAAAGTCACAAGACAAAAAACAAAGATAAAAAAAAAACCAATTGCATTGTGCAGAAAAAAATAACGCTTATTTTTGAAGCGGCAGTATTACTTAACATATAACAAAGAGAGAGCCAGCAAATTTCTTTTTGAAGGACTGCTTTTAGGAAACAATAAAATACGAAACAATAATTATTATATTAGAAACGAAAAATCAATAACAAAAGTGTAAACTGTTATTAAATCGCAACCATTCCTTTGTATCCCCTATTCCTGAAAATGTACATGTGTCTCTTTTTTTTTTTTAATTTGTACAAGTAGTTGTAGTCCAAATTCGATAATTGTTGAGTACATTTATTTTATGAAAGAAAAAATATATAGTTTATATCTATTTTTTATAGCAGATATGTATGTGTTTTTTTTTTGTCTTCGACAAGTTCGCCGACCGACCAGGCTGCGTGAAATGTTAAACTAGAAAAAATACGAATAGTTCAGTTCTGTGCTGGAAGATCTTGAAAGAACACTTTTCTTTAATGCTAAATGACGAAGACATCCAATTTTCCGCTTTTAAGTAGAACACTCCATTCAATTCGAACGATGATGGTTCAATTTTCTATCCGCCCGACCAATAAGAATAGTGGTTAGCGATATCCAAACTTAAGAAGTACAAAGCTACTGATACAGATGACTTACTAGCCGAATTGTTTAAAGCAGCGGAAGATACACTCCCATTCAATTGAATAGGTTCAAAATTTTCGAGTGCGATTTACCGTTATAACTCCGAACTATGTGGAATAAATGCATTTTTGAAAATGGCATTAGAGAAAGCATCCAATTGAGAGAATAAGAAAACACACAATATCAAACTTACCATCATTACACGTTTTATTATAATTTCTTTAAATTCATATTGAAATCGTAGCACTTTTTTTCGTTTATTTGAATAGGTGCACCGTCTTTATAATCACTTTTGCTTTGAACTAGTTTAAGGTCAAACTTTTTAAAGCTATTTTTGGGCTTTATATCATGGTTTCTTTGATAAGACACAAACAAATTGAGAACAAACGTAGAATGGGTGGAGGAAAAGCTCTTTCCGCGGCTGAGTACGCGTACATTTATTGTTTTCATGATAAATGACTAACGGGACATCAAATTTCGGAAAAAACTTAAAGAATCCATAATTTGATCTATATTTATCAGAGAAGTAAGCAAAAGTATGGTGTCGATATGAAAAGTATGTAAAAAGACTGCTACCTCCACAAGCTATAGACAAAAATTCTGAGGGTTGAATCTTATTTGTCGGTTTAAATGGCTTAAATAAGGGAACAAGCTAGGTTTAGTGCGAGTATTTCTACAGTGGAGAGTGTAATATAAAGTTCTTCATACCAAAAAAGAAGAAAAAATTAAAATAAACCACCGCTTAGTTGAAAGAATTTACAATTTGAGAATTCAAGGAAAAGAAATTTAACCCCACATTTTTGAACTATTAGTATGACTATGGTTTAGTTACACAAAAACACTCAGTCATGGAAATACAATTTGAATCCATCAATTCCGTTGAATTTAATCCCTTTTTCATTAGAAAAACGACTTTACGCCACTTATTCTTTCAAGTCTTATGAAGCTTACAAAACTGCATTCGGTTTCTTTTTTTTTCTTTTGTTTTTGCTAACTTCGTTTAGGTGTGGTTTCATTTAATTTTCTTCTTTTTCGGGCAGAACTTTTAATAATACTCTCGACTGCTGAAATACTGACACTGAACCTAGCTTCTTCCCTTGTTTTAGCCATGTAAACCGACGAACTAGACGCAACCCTCAGACTTTTTCGCCTATCACTTGCGGAGATAGCAGGTTATTTGCATCCTTTCATATCGACACCATCTTTTTGTTTATTTTTCATATAATTATAGATCAAAAAATAAACTCTGTAAGTTTTTTCAAAAATTTGATGTCCCGTTAGCCATTAATCATGAAAACAATAAATTTGCGCGTACTTAGCCGTGAAAAGGGCTTTTCCTCCACCCATTCTACGTTTGTTCTTAAATTGTTTGTGTCATATTAAAGAAACCATGATATAAGGCCCAAAAATATCTTTAAAAGGTCTGACCTTCAACTAGTTCAAAGCAAAAGTGATTATAAAGGCGATGCACCTATTCAAATAAACGAAAAAAAGTGCTACGATTTCAATATGAATTTAAAGAAATGATAATAAAACGTGTAATGATGGTAAGTTTGATACTGTGTGTTTTCTTATTCTCTCCTCAATAGGATGCTTTCTCTAATGCCATTTTCAAAAATGCATTTATTCCACATAGTTCGGAGTTATAACGGTAAATCGCACTCGAAAATTTTGAACCTATTCAATTGAACGAGAGTGTATCTATACATATAACGAGCATACACCAACCTGTCTGGCTTAAATTTGGTCGGATAAAAGTATATGAATGGAACATCGGTATAGTGTGCCACAAGAAAGAAGAATTCCACACGTATTGAACCTAGGTGTTGAAAATTAAGTGCTGTTAATAAGGACAAGACAAAATAAATGTTGTCATGGGGAAAGAACTCTTCACATCGTCAAATTAGGAAAAGCATCACGATGATAGATATAACTTCGAAGTTTTCACTACATATCCCAAAAATGAAAATGACTTACGAGTCTTGGAATTTACCATAAAGGTGGCGCGCACAGACAAAGAATGAAATTTTGAAATCTAACCTAGAAGAAGAACTGTTATTCTGAAGGGCTAAGAAGGCTTTTGGGCTTTTTTTTCGATTGGAACGTCAGCATAATATAAAAAAAAGTGCTTTCCTTTGTTTCGCATCATTGCGAAGTAATGAACGAAAAGTTCAAGTGCACCCAAGGATGGCAGTAAGAAATGTAAAAGAAAAAGAATAAGTGCAAAATGAGGTTTTACGTGACTCGCTGGACATCCTGAATCTTCATACGAGATCGCCTCTTATTTTGTAACTATAGCCTGGTCTATACATCCATGCGAATTGTAGTTTTAATAGAAAAAAATACTTTCTTTCCTAGGCGTGAAAAATTGTCAAAAACTAAATGCAATTATTTTGGCGACAAATTTGTCTCGAAACAAATGCAACTCAATGGGCATTTTGTAACCAAATATTATGACGAAAACTATTTTTTTGAAAAACTTTTGGTTCATTAATTATTGAAGTTTCATTTCAAATTTGATTTCACTTCGCTTTTGAAGTATAATTAGGCTTTAAAAAAATTTAAAAAGATTCTTTACCGTTTGCGAAAACATAAATTAAAATTTAAGTCCCTTTTAAATAAGGCAACAAGTGATTTTTTTTAACAAATCTATTCACATGAGTTAGTAACTAACAAAGTTATTTGTAATCGTTTATTCTACCCAAATTCAAGCGTTCTTTTCTTATTTCTGTTCGCAGCCAGGACGGTACATTCCTTATTGGATGTGCATTTGGGTACTTTAATGGTGCGTCTGGCCCCTTGAATGGATGTGTTTTTGATAGTTTCTTTTCCAAATACTCTTTGTTTACCTTTTCAAAAGTACAAAAACTTATATTCATAACCATGTTTTTTAAGGTATTTTTTAACTCACTTGTTTAATATCTCGGTGTTTATCCATGTACAAGTTGAATGGTTGTTTCAAAGGGAACCATTTCTGGTCTTGCAAATATGGCTTTGGGAATTCATATTCGAAAATTGGCTCCTTTAAGTCTGTATAGGCAAAAACTGTTAATGAATTCAAATTAAAAAAAAAGAGTAATTCAAAACTTACTTAGAACATTGTGATAGAAATCAGTAATGCCCTTATCCCAATCACTTTGGAAGAATGCTAGCCCGGCTGGGGTTATATCATCTTGATACTTTTTGTAGAAATCAAGGGTTTTAAACGTACGCTGCTCCAGGTCGTTGCTTTTGTTGACCTTGTAACCACTAAAGTCTAATTTTGAATTCTGTTTGTATAGGACAAAAATGTAGCGTTGGAATCCAATTCCTTTTGGTGGAATTGGTTGCATGTATTCGACCAAAGTTTCACCCTTAGCAATGTCTCCATTGGGAATGTTTGAACTAGGCAAAGTTATTTATATATCAACTTGATTGTGATGTAAGCAAAAGGGTAATATTAGTACTTACACAAACCAGTGAACATACTCTGAGTCACTCGAAGTGAAATGCCCATCGGGATTGGTGGCAATCAAAGCCCAGTAAGAATCTTTTTTGGATTCCTAAAAAGTAAACCATGAAGACTGTTGTTTATTTGCGAACTCGTACAAACCTCTCCAGTTATTGGATCTGATAGTCCATCAAAGCTCACAAGAGGCGATTTTGCTGCTTCGGTCGGTTTAACAATGTTACCATTGTAAACAGGGACAAGTGTATCATCGTTTATTTCATACTTAAAACAAACATAAAATTTTAAATAAAGATTCAACAATAAATACAACATTTTGATACCTTGATATCTAAAACCACTCTTGGAACAAAGTAAGCCTCGCCAAATAGATCTTTAAATATATTGTAATGGTCAGCTATTCTCTTGAGATCATATTGACCAGTTGTATTTTTATATTCTTCATAGACTTTGTCCAAGTCTATACTCACTAAAAAAGTATACCCAATAATTATGTAAACTATACTTTCTTTACCAAAAAATCACTAAACCAACTTACAGTTGTTTCTTCGTGATATTTTCTCAAAGTCTGGGCTGCTTCTTTGTGTTTTTAAATGAGCAAGACGTTCTTTCAATTGAGCCGAACGGGATTTTTTAAGCTTTGGGAAACCAATGTTGATTTTTTCGGCAATTTCTGGATCAATTGGATTTTCCTCTGAAAGAAAATGGTTAGAACAAAAAAAAAAAAACAACTGTTTATTCGAGATTTTAAATACCTTGTAATCTTTGTTCAATGGTTTTGGCAACACCTGGTGCTTTACCACGAAGTGTATGACCATACCTGGATGTTAATAACAATGGACATGATGATTTTAAGTAATAGTTTAAACTATTTTTTAATAGTAAATTTCCACAAGACATTTTTCACGATTTCAGAATTCAGAGGTTAAAACTTAAAAGTAAAAAAAATAAAGACATTTGACATGTGTCAAATTAAGACCAATTCACAATCAATTTATTCTTGAGTCTTATGGTAGGTACACAGCTATCTTCTTTATGCGGATTTCCATACCATTAGGAATTCACTACGTTTTCATTTATATGGGCCTGCACACACGGGATGATATCTGCCTGGTAGAAATCTGCTTCAATACTTCACTTCAAGCACACACAGGATGAATTATTCGGTTAGAAAAAGTGTGTATATGTACCTTTTTTCATTGTGTTAGTATTTTAAGCAGACCTCAGTGAGTAGAAAGTTATGTGTGTATTAGTTTTCTATTTCGTTCTTCCACTCTAAACAAGGTAGAAGATTTTATGCCACTTCATACCGTGCATTTCACTTCCCTCTACTATAAACTTTGTTTTCTGCCGGCAGAAATCATCCCGTGTGTGCAGGCCCTATCAGTTTATATTTCTTGAGCGCTCGGTAATTTTCCTCCGTTCTTTGACAGATGAGGAGAAAAAAATATAAACAGGATCCTCCACATAAAAGTCAAAACAACTCTCTTTTTCTTTTCTTAAATAATTTACTGCGACAAAAAATAATTGTGTAAGCGAATACAAAAAATTTCCGTCTCAGTTTTTAAGGGGAAAAGTGAGGAATTTTTGCGCGGAATCGTGTTTATATTTCTGAGTCCTTGAGCTCTCTGAGATTTCAGAAATATAATAATCTCACTAATTAGAGTCAAATGAGGTAATTTCGCAAATTACAGAAAAAATGTTGTCACCTAATTGCCTCATTTCGTTTGACAGCTTTATACTATGTTCCCACTAAAACGAAATCTGAGATTTCAGCTGCAAAATTTGGAGTTCTCGACTTGGTGGAGCGGGATTTCATTAAGATTTCGTTGAAATCTAGAGTTATCATTGAGATTTCATTGGAATTTCCATGAAATCATATCATATCAGAAGCAGATTTTAATTACAATAATGGGCACGTTCCCATAGTTATTCTCAGTTATCCGGATAGCTTTGTGTTGGTGTAATCCCTTGTTAAAAAACAGCTGATGACTGCTGACGCAACAATAACTGAAGTTATCTCGAAATTTTTGGGATAACTAGATAGCATAGCGAATAAACATTGGAACGCGAGGATTCAAGGGCGTACACAGGATTTCGATCAGGGGGGGGGGGGGGGCAGACTCATTCAAAATATAAAAAACTAGATTTCTATTTTGATATTGCCGTGCTAAGAAGAAAACGTATCTACATAAGGATGATCATTATATGGGTTTTTTTTAGTTTTTATATTTGGATGGGCCTAAATCAGCTTTCCAAAATGCTACAAAACATTACTGTAAGTGTTGCCGTTGGTTTTATTAATTTAAGTAAGTAATTTTTTTCTATTTTATGCAATTATGTATTTTATTAAATTGCCCCACCTACATGCTCTGAATTTTTGGCAGATTTTACGCGCACTTCCTAGTATGCAAAAAAAAGGAACGGCTATTTAATTTACCCCTACAGCGACTATGTATAAGGGATATAAAAATCTGAAAAAAGTAGGGATTTTTTTCTTCATTTAGAGCCAATTTAGGTCCATCTGAAATAACTTTTTTTAACGACTACCCTAATCTACATACATTTCTGGCATTATTTTGGAGACATATATGTATGTACTAGCAAATAATTTACTTTCTAAGGTAATTTGCCAGATTTTCAAGTGCTAGTATGGTGGTGACACCTTTTTTTTCTTGAAAAAAATCAGATACGAGCATTTTTCTTAAAAAAAGCAAGGTTCTTTTTACAAACGACATTTTTCTCAAGCATTTTTAACTTATTATTTTGTATAAATAAAATAATAGGTAAATAATTTGTCAAAACTGGCCTGACTCAATGCAGCCAAAAATGTAGATACATTTTTTCTTCTAAGCACTGCGGTATTAGAACAGAAATCCAGTTTTGAGGTGCCAAATTAAGCATTTTACTTTCTTAGAAAAAAAATTGCTAGGAATTCAGTTTCTAATATGAGGCCATGAGAGCCATAGTGGCCTAACTGCAATTTTATTGAAGTTGAGTTTATTATGAAAATTGAATCTGTATTTACTAAACAATATTCCTGCATTTAAATTGTTTTAATTGACGGCTCCATGCCATAGTTATAGGACTTTTTGCACTTAGAGGCCAACCAAAAAAAAATTAAAAGCCTGAGTGTAAAACTAGCCTATCTGATCAGCTATAACGGTATTTTGAAAAATCATTAACACATAATACATAAGATTAAATTCTTTCTTTCACTAAGCTAAATTTAAATTGGATTTTATTCAAGCAAAGTTAGGAAAGGCACGAACTTTTCAGCTTGTGATCGCGTAATATCAAAATAAAAGAAATTATGCCGCGAAAGATCACAACTTTTAAAAGTTGTGATCTTTCGCGGCATAATTTCTTTTAATTTGACATAATACATAATCAAAAACCATTTATTTTTTGATCATATTGCAAAAAAAAAAATCAAGGCTATGTTTCTTTATTTTCAAACGGCAAGTATTTGAAAAATTTTTAAACTACAGTTAATAGTCTGTTCTTTATTTTTGCTGTACCTACTGACAATTATGAAAAATGCAGTTAGGTCACTATGGCTCTCACGGCCTCATATGTGTATGATATATGTAGATATTTTGTTGAGAAAAAGACACTGATAAAATGAGGCCGTGAGAGCCATAGTGGCCTAACTGCAGTAGAGCAAAAATAAGGAGAAGATTATTTTCACACACTTGTAGTTTAAAAAAAATCAAATAATTGTCGTTTTAAGACAAAAAAACATAGCTTTGATTTTTTTTTTGCAGTATGATTAAAAAATAATAAATTGTTTTTGATTTTGTATTAATGATTTTTCAAAACACCGTTATAACTGATCAGATAGGCCACTTTTGCACCCAAGGCTTTGTATATAAAATCTATAGTACTATCATCAGCCAATTTTTTTTATTTTCATAAGCCTTCACCAGGCGGCGCTAATATGGAAATGTATTTGATATTTGAGAGTTGAAATAGAAGACAAATGTAAAAGCAACATGAAAAAGACGTAAGAGAGGGTTATATTATGTATATTGATTCTCGCAACAATAAGGGGAGCAAGGGAGACAAATGAATCAGTTGCTGGAGCCATACTAACGACAAGCATACATGAAAGGAAATAAAAATAAAACAAATTGCTTTCTATGACTCGATTGTGTTTGTATGTGAGCTTGAGGTATAAGTTATATGTACATATGTTTATAGATTTATACGTACATACATAATGTAGGTAGGCATGTAGATTATTGTCGTTTATTATTTTAATTTTGTTTTTCAAATCTTGGGTATTTGACTTGAAATTTTTAATCTTTGTAGCAATGTTGCTACTTTTCACCACATGAAGAAATTATTTACCCGGAGGCCACACGAGCGAGTACTCGCTAGTGAGTTGGGCACATACATTAATTGTCAAATCACTCGCTGCTCTACTCGCTTCTCAACTGGCTTCAAAAAAGGCAAGCCAGTTGGCTAGCGAGTAGGAAAAGTTTCGATGTATTAGTAACTCGCTAGCGATTACTCGCTCGTGTGGCCTCAGGGTTAAGGACATGTTGCGGTATTTTTATTTTTTGTATTTGCCTTAGGTAGGTAGTAGGTATTTTATCAGTTTTTTTTTTCAAAATTTTATTATAACATTTTAATAACAGTCCTACGATAACGATTCATGGAATTTAAACGATCATCGCGTAAAATAAAGAGTATTGAGTATATTAAGTTTTGCATTAGGTTTTATTTTGAATAGTTTTGTTTTGATCTATTGCTATTGAATAAAACCTTTTTTTTATAACTATTGGGATGAAATTTGTATTTATTTGTTTGCTTAAGTTTCATGCAACTCCAGAAATAATTTGTGTTTAATCACTTATGACACTCACTATTTGTTAAAAGTAGACAAGAAAAAAAAAAATCCTACGGGAGGGGGTTTTATTTCCCCCCGCTTGGAAAAAAGGGGCAATTTTATAAAAAAAAATAGGTAGGTACCTAGGTACTTAGAATGGAAAAAGTATACCTATTAACAAACAACTACTTACAGTATTAAAATACTTACAGTATTGTTTTGTAGCTTTTTGGAAAACCAGAAGTCCATTGTTCATGGTTTATTTTCAAATGAAGTTCTTTTCGTAAACAGCTTCGACAAAAATTGTTTTCAGTCTTAAAATTATGAAAAAAAGTTGTTTTTTAATATTCATTATGTACATATGTTTTTTCATTTTAAATATTTTTTTTATAAAATTGCCGCCTGTCCAAGCGGGGGAAATATATTTTTTTTTCTTGAAATTTTCAGAGAGACAGACAGACAGACAGACAGGCAGACAGAATTGTGCCACCCTTTTTTTCGTGTTCTTTATCATCGTAATATCTTTGATTGTTGTCTCAAAAATGTTGTCTGCACGAATCCAAAACTTGCCCTATTAGTCCAGTAACCTTGTAGTTTCATAGTACTGAGACCTTGCGTCAGGTCCGTTAGTTCTGATTTTTTGCTGAGTTATTTATGATGTTGGCCTAGTATTAAATCAGATTTTTCGACCTTGAGCGCCGAAAGCAACATTGGTAAAAATCCAAAAAACCGCGAATTTTTCGCGGTTTTTTCACTTATTGGCTATTTTAACCATTACGCCTTAGCTTCCGAATAAAACATTGCTCTACGATTTCAACCTTACTAAATTTGCTTCAATTTGATTCCAAGGCCGGTTCTGTAGACATAACAGTTTCCAAGGGACGGCATTTCACAATATAGCAATAAAAAATTTAAAACAACAAGTAGTATATAAAACAGTATAATAACAAAAATATGGCCTTTGACATGTGCTGCATCAAAGCAATATTGCGTGTAGATTGGGCCAAAAGAAGAAAACAATAGTACCGGATGGGGGGTATATATCCCCCCGTTTAGGCGAGAGGGGCAATTTTAAGAAAAGTTGACTTCAAATAGAAAAATAACCATAAAAATACAATGGTAATATCTGGACGAAAATCCATTCCTCATCTCAAAGCCAGAAATCCATTCTTTAATTTTTTTTTAAATAAAGTTTTTTTAGCTGATAGTTTTTGAAAAATTTACTTTCAAATTCAAAATTTTGAGAAAAAGACGATTTTTTTTCTATTTTATGGTATTAAGTACTATTTTTGATTTTGATTTTCAATGCCCTTATTAATTCTTAGTTAAAAACTGAAAACCAAATGCTAAAATGACTTCTAGTTTTTGAGAAAACTGAAATTAACATGATCAACTTCACTGTTTTCAGTCTAGTATCCTTTTTCTTCGGAGTGGGAGGGCTCTGCCTCAGATGCGGTAGTTCTGATTTTTAGATGAGTTGTTTATGATGTTGGCCTTAGCAATAATCCAAGTTTTCGACCTCGAGCGCCGAACGCAACTTTGTGAAATACGCAAAAAACCGAGAAATTTTCGCGGTTTTTTCAGTTATTGGCTATTTTAACCTTTAAGGCCTGGTTTTCGATTATAACTTTGCTCTTCCATTTCAAAATAATTAAATGGGCTTCAATTTGAGCTAAAAATCAATTCAAATTGTGAATTTTTTCATCAACTTTTGAATTTAGAATGCTGCAAATCGAATTGAAGGGGGCTTATTCACCCCTTGTGTGAAATCGTTTGCCCCTTTTCAATGATTTTTGTATACTGTGTAGCGTGTCATGTTGGCTTTATTTTAAGATCTTAATCATGACCATCGGATGAGTAGAAACGGACGCAAGGTCTAATGTATATAGTTACTGGACTATATAGTATGTACATATATCGCAAGTAATAAAGGTTCGACCCACACTGGTAGCTTCCCATTGGTGCCCTCGAAAGCTAGAGGCCCAATGTAATTTTATTATTATTTTTTATTTTTCTGGTGTTCAATATGCAAAGAAGTGAATAGTGCAAAGATTGGTTTGCTTTCGAGATATAAGAGACAAGAATATTGTTGAATAATATGTTTGTAGCTTTTTCTTCAAAATAAAAACTGTTTGTAGACCAGAAAAAATAACTCAAATCGTATGGGGAACCTTGAAATAGCATATCCAAAGTCCCTCAAAATCCGAAATATTACCGAAAACCCTTTTAAAATAATGGGATGTCAGTGGAACTTGGAATAAATGTTTCATTAGTCAATAGAATCGAGAGTCCAGAGAGTCCCTAAAAATGGGTATGGTTCGTTTCGGCTTTTTCATTTCGTTTTTTTGTTGTTTCGTCTAGGTCGTTTCGCATTTTGTTGTTTCGAATTTCATTGTTTCACTTTTCATTTATTTCGTTTTTTATTGTTCAGAAAATTTTAATTTCGTTTTGCAATTAGTTCGGTCAAACTTTATTTCGTCTTTGATTGTTTCTTTTTTCGATTATTTCATTTCTGAATTTTTTCATCCTAAGTTTATTTCGTCTTTAATTGTTTCGTTTTCGATCATTTCGATTTTAATTGCAAAGTTTTTTGTTCATTTCGACTTTCAATTATTTCGCCATCGTTTGATTGGCTTTTTGGTTTTTGTGCATGTAAAGAACCTAAAGGCGTTAAAATTCATAAAGCCAATAAACGATGGCGAAATCATTGAAATTCCAAATTGAATTTTCAATTTTCTCAATTTTCACAACCTGCCATACGCCTTGCATTCACTAAAAAAGACGAAACAATAGGCACCCCCTAAAAATATCTATAACCATCTAGTTTTCAGTATTCGATTAAAAACTAATAAAAGCAAAAAAATAGTTAAAAAAACTAGTACATATGTAGTCTCAAAATTTGGAATAAAGACAGTATAAACTAGTTTTTTGTTTTTATTTTTTGTTCTGAAATTTTTAAAACTATTTTTTCCAAAACCTATTCATGGAATAAATCACTTGACTTAAAATCAAGATGATAGAACAGACTTTAAGCTTTAAAAAATGTGTAATTCTTAATTGAAAGTATTACCATTATTTCTAAATATTTTTTTTATCTTAAGTGTTTTTTTAGAAAATTGCACCTCCCACCCAAATGGGGTGAGATAGCCCCCCCCCCTTTTATTGTAAAAAATGCTTGTAAATAACTGTTCTATACAAATTTTCAATAAACTTTGTCGTCCGAGTAATCGTAATCTCCCCTCATAGGTATTGTTTAATTATCGATAGATATTTCACTGATTGTTCAGGGCTCTTATTTTGCACTCCTTTTTCATTCCAACTGTGTCAAACTGGAAAAGTGCTGCAAAAGCAACGCTAAGAACATCCAAACGAAAACAGACCTAAAGCAACCAACCACCCCAAACAAAATTGGTTTTTTTACCTACCCCAGCACAAAAATATTCCGATCGTACGCTGAGCGGCGGCAGCAGCAGCCGAGCATGAGCAACGTCAACGACAACCACCTACGTGCTTACCATATTCCAACAACAACCAATAAAAATAACAAAAAACGAAAGTAAACAAAACAACCCAAAAATATACACACTAAATGACAACGAAAATTATACCTAACAGCAGCAACATCCCCCCACCAAAGCATTTTTACGACTGAAATGTGAAATCTGATAAAAACAAAACACGAAAGAAAACACAAAAGTAAAATAAACAAATAAAAGGAATTAAAGTAACCATGCTTACAAATACAATCTTACAATATAACTTGCAACTTGCAAGCGTATATTTTGTTGTTTGTTTCCAAATACATATTTTTTCTTTCCCAACGATAGAAAGAAAAACAATCATACTTTCATTTCAGCTCACATCAGAGCCAAATACGCATACGCACCCAACTCTCAACCTATTATTCATTGACAAAACCAATACCTTTGAAAAAAACTAAATTGCTTGATTTCTTGCCTCCCTCCAACTCTTATAAAAAAGTATACAGCTCTCTCAATATTTTATTATTAAACTCTATAGCTGTACACACTTAGTTAGGCTCAGCACCAGTAATTTCATAAGCCGTCACTTGGTTCGTGCCAGTCGTTTGTCACCCATGATAGTACTATAGATTCTATATACAATGCCCAAGGTTTAAACTTTTTTCTGGTTGGCCTTTTAGTGCAAACAGTCCTATAATTATGGCATGGAGCCATCAATTCAAAAAATTTGAATGCAGGAATATTGCCTAATAAATACAGATTCAATTTTCACAATAAACTCAATTTCGATAAAATTGCAGTTAGGCCACTATGGCTCTCACGGCCTCAAATAAAAGTTCAACATCTCGCATAATTTTCTAGTGTTAAGGGTTTGTTATTCATCAGCAACGACGCGAAATCATTAACATTCGAATTCGGCTTAAGGCTCCCCCAAACCAACGCGAAACATTCACCGACGACTGTTTTTGTTGTTGTTTGGCGTTGTGTATTTGTCATATTTTGTGCTATTGTGAATGATTCGCTGCGAATTCGCTGACGACGTGAAATAATTCACAATAACACAAAATATGAAAGATACACAATTCTGAGTTTCCACCAGACGTCGCGTCATTCTGAAAGAAGCAAACAAAAATTGAAACAGCTGGTCGGAACTGAGTTAAAAAGTAAACAAACTAACTTCTAACTGTCAAAGTCAAAGGCCTTAGCTAGAACTATAATGCTCGGAGGGGCACTTAAGTGGTCGGAAGAAAACAAGCGAATACACGGAAAGCATTTGACGCGACTATAATTGCGAAGTGGAGCGTTTCGTCAAGTTTCGTTCAACTTTGGTTACGGAAGTGAGGTGCGCTCCCGAGCGCACCTCACTTAAGTAAAACTGACATTTGGTGAAATAGGAATGTCAAAAAGAGAAAGATGATAGTAACATTATGGGTGTGTTCCCCTTTTTTCGGTACAGAAAGCTACTTTTCGTTGGTTTTTGACATTAGCTTCAGTGCCCTTCCGACTATTATAGTTCTACCTCTTGATTGCACTGAAAAGAGCATTTGTTTACATTCTCGCTCAGTTCGGTTTCACACGTCTTTTTTTTGTTGTTGTGAACACTGTCAAAATTAGAAAGAGAATAGACAAAAGCTGCATTTTATTATCCCCCAAATCTGATCTGGATTAGATTATCATAATAAAACAAACAGGATTCCAGTGCGACGAGAGTTTTATGTACCTATCTCTGTTTATCCTTTTGCTTCTGTATTTTTTCTCTACTCTATTCTTTATTTTCTCCCTATTTTCAACTCAGAAAAGCCATCTATAAGTCAGAGAAAAAACTTATATTTGCAAGAAAATGCTAAGGGTGTGTGATCAGAATGGATTTGTAAATCGAAATCCAAAATCAAAGTTGGATTTTGTGTTGTTTTTGTAATAGATGTATTTTCGTATGCAAATCAAATCCAGATCAGATCTGGGGGAAAATAAAATACAGCTAAAGATAGTTTTTGGAAAAGCCCACAAAATAACGTCGGACATATATATTCATAGGCAGGCGCGGATCCAGGATTTCGTTCAGGGGGGGGGGGTTCAATTTTCGTGAGTTTTGAAAATCTTGATGAGATCTACATTTGATACCGCTCTACACGCCTGGTCACATAAAGCAATGTGAGTTGATGAGTTGGAAATTTGAAGAAAGCAATTAACTCTTTCATAACTCCCCCAGCGGGTACTTGGAACTTTGTGAAAGATATAAGCTGTATCATGGTGTCTTTACAGCGTTTATTAGTTCCCTTTGGATCTGCTTGGCTCCACAATTATGCTCAGAAAACATAATGGCACAATGGTATGTTCCTATTCAAACACATTACGTTCGAGTGAAATTTCCAGCCTCTTCTTTCTGGGACAACCCAACCTAGCCTTGCCAGTAAAAGGCCGTTTTCGAGAACGTCATCAGCATCAAAAATGCATTTCTCAAACGCAAACTGCAAAAGTCTTCTGTTCAAATGGCAAATACAAGTTTTACTGCATAAGCATTGTGTTCGGTAATGCAGTTTGCTAAAGTCACATGTTTGAAAACATAATATGTGATGCAATTCTGCAGTAAAAATGTGAATTGGAAACAAAAATTTTGAGAAACCGGAGAACGTGTTCATGAACTTCAAATGCGCTTGCAAGAAAATTGAAGGACATTTATAAAAAACGTTTTCAAATTAAAAAATTTTGTGACCTTTAGTCTAAATGCGTTTTGCCCAGGTACAACAGTTGGGCTCATCAGTTAGATGCTGTTACTGTATATTTTATTAGTTGTCGGTATCCATCGATTGAACATAATGCGTCTTAGAAGGGTACAACAGCATCTAACTGATGAGCCCAACTGTTGTACCTGGGCGAAACGCATTTGGACTAAAGGTCGCAAAAACCTTTAATTTGAATTATATTCAATAGTCTACAAAATATAAACAAAAACAATTTTATATTTATTGCGTTTTTTCTTCATAAAATAGGTTTTCTGCAAACAAAACCATTGCATTAATTTGAAAATAGCTGTATTTTAGCTAAACTAAAATTATGGAGCAAAACCGAGATAAACCGTATCGTTTGTTCAGATGCCTTCGTCCATCGATACAAAACCAAACTTTTCGACATTGAAATAAAAACAATAATTATAGTGGAAAATTCAAAGAAAACACCACTCTTTATTAAACGTTTCCGTCCGACCTTCTCGGTTCAGCATTTGATTGTTATTAGCATTCGTTAGGTTTTAACATACATTTTATATAAGCCCAAAACATAAACTGCAGAGTTGGCAGACTCATGCCGTTCGATACAATAGCAATATTCGCTTCGAAAAATGACGATCATTTGATAATCGAAATGTCGTTGACTTGACGTTTTCAAAAACGGTCAAAAACAAATATATCTTTAGGTGTAAAAATTCCATCCAACTTCTCTTCGGCAGTGACTGCTGTAGTCGTTTCCTGGTTTTTCTCCAATCTTTTTCGTTAGATTCGTACTCTTCGCCAGTTTAATAATATGGAACACGAAAGTTCCTAAAACGAATCCAGGAAAGTGACAAAATCAAATCTTCACGAATACTTACATACATCAAAAACGTATCTTATGGCTGAAACAGATGTGCAGCACGTCTGCACGCATCGCTGCGTACAGCGCCGAACTAAACACATGGGCATACTCTTAATATATATCTAAATATATACTCCATTTCAGAGTAAAAATACGACGAGCAGCTCTGAAGAAGTTCTCGAGAATAAAACTCGAAAGTGGAAACAGACACAGTCATGAAATAAGTTCACCAGAGGGGAAGACAGATATCCGAGAGCCGCTCTCGAGTGTTTTCTAGTGAAAGTACTCCCTCAATGGAAAGGCATATTTAAAGAAATCTATCACTCTTTTAGTACTAAATTTGTTGGTATTTCTCAATAACTTTAATACACAAATGTCGTTTACTATTTTAACTTTAATAAAATGTCTTTATCCCGCAGATCCGCGCATTTGAAGCAAAGGTAGACATTTTTGAAGCTGATCAAATCGACAAAATTTAAAGATTTAATTTTTTGTATTAAAATCAATTTCAAAGTTGAAAATTTTGATTAGTGCCCCTGCCACCTCTCCCGTTGCGTTTAACTTTAAAAAACCACTAACAAATTTGTAGAGGAGGGTTGGAGGTGTAAAATTTTTCATTCTCAGCATTTTGAAAAGTGAAAATCAAATCGATCTGGGATTCAATCTGCTTTTCTCATAAAATGTTAGATCGGACATCTAAAACTGAAGTTATAAGCTTTCCACTCAGTCGATTTGAAGGCTATTTCATAGCGGAACTTTTCTTAACTAAACTTGGTCAGCCATCGGCCAACGCACATCATTGCTGCCACACTGCGCTGTCAAGAAAAATTTTTATAAACGTATAATGAAATAACCTTTTTTTGATTACATTTTCTTAAACTTATATTTTATGTTTCGTTTGTTCCTGTCCAGGGGGGGGGGCAATTGCACCCATTGCCCCCCCCTGTATCCGCGCCTGTTCATAGGCAAAGCTTAGCAAATAGCATGCGCTACCTTTTTTCAGTTTTTTTCAGTTCAAATATATCTACAAATCTTTTATTTACAGATAAAATCACCCCTTTGGCATTTGCAATGTAAGTTCCTATATGAGTGGAAGAAGAAAGTTAAGTATGGAGCACGATCTTATATGCAACAACAAAAAATTTCTTTGCGAATGATTTGCTATGATTTCACGTTGGTTTGGGAGAGCCTTTAAAGGATCTCCCAAATCAAGGCGAAACATTCGCCGACGACGCGAAATCATTCACAATAATACAAAAAATGAAAAGCCACGTTTTATTATCGCTCATAACCCATATGGCTCACCTCGTGAAAATAAAACGATGTGGGATAGTGCAAAAGCAGTGCTGTATATCAGTCTCTTTTTTTCTTATGTTTATTTGTTTTTCATGTAAGCACTTGTCTCTTTTCCTCTCTATTCCTAATACTGCTGACAAATCGCTGACATCCATTCACAATGGTAACTAGCCCTCTGCCGATCAGAGTGAAAACCTCTATCTGGGTTATTGAAATTATAACCTCGATAAAAACCTAGATCCCATGTTGTTTTTGTAATGCGTGTTAAAAGATAACCTCGACCCAGACCCAGATATAATAAAACACAGCTAAATATACACAATGCTAAACAACAACAAAAAACTATCTTTGCGAACAAAATATGAAGGATTCACTATGAAGGATACACAATGCTAAACAACAACAAAAAACTTTCTTTGCGAATGATTTGCTATGATTTCGCGTTGGTCTGGGAGAGCCTTTAAGGCGTAGCGAATCATTAACAATAGTACAAAATATGACAAACACACAACGCTAAACAACAACAAAAATCTGTATTGTGTATCTTTCATATTTTGTATTATTGTGAATGATTTCACGTCGTAGGCGAATATTTAGCGTGGTACACATTAGCTGCATTTTATTAACCTCATGATCTGATCCGGATCAGATCATGGTAAATAAAACAGACAGGATCTATTAGTTATATACCCGTTTTTTTTTTCCTTATGTTTGTTTATTTTTCACGTGTCTGTTGCCTCTTTTCTTGGCACTATTGAGGCACATTCACTATAGTCATATTGTTGGATCATTGAAATAGATCCAGATAAAATGCAGGATCCCATGTTGTTTTTGTAATCACGTGTTCGAAATCGATCCGGATCAGATCATGTTGATAATAAAATGCAGCTATTATCGTAAAATTCGTGTTTTGTTTCGTGAATAACGGCTCATGAATAAAATTGTGTACACATCATCGAGCAACCACCCAACAAACCGAGGGTTGTCACGCAGTATCAAAAAATTTTGTGAGCAGGCAGTTCTGAGTGTCAAACCATCATTCAGCGTGTACACATTGTCAGTTAGGTTTGATATCCAGCACGAGTGTCACTCAGGTTTGATAATGTGTACCATGCTTTTCGCGTTGGTTTGGTAGAGCCTTTAAAGCTGTCGTAAAGACTCTCCCAAACCAACGCGAAATCATAGCGAATCATTCGCAAAGACAGTTTTTTGTTGTTGTTTAGCATTGTCTATCTTTCATATTTTGTGTTATTGTGAATTATTTCGCGTCGTCGGCGAATGTTTCGCGTTGGTTTGCCATCATAGCGAATCATTCGCAAAGACAGCTTTTTGTTGTTGCTTTGCATTGTGTATCTTTCATATTTTGTGTTATTGTGAATGATTTCGCGTCAAGGGCGAATGATTCACGTTGGTTTGGGGGAGCCTTTAAAGGATCCCCCAAACCAACGCGAAACATTCGCTGACGACGCGAATGATTCGCTACGAATTCGCGTTGGCTTGGGAGAGCCTTAAACGTTGTTAACTTTTAAGCATCGTAAACCTGTCACATTTTGTATGGAAAATTAGGCAGATTTACGCAGTTTACAGCTTTACTACGGTTACGACGACTTTACGTTGTTACCAGTGTAGATAGGCTAAAGAGCTTTCCTAGAGCCATAAATAGTATATTTCCCAATGCAGAAGTGCAGCTATGTATAGTGCACCAAATAAGGAATTCACTGAAATATGTATTCAACAAAGATGTGAAAGTTTTCATGAATGATTTGAAAAAAGTATATCGTGCTTCAAGTAAAGAAATTGCTGAAAATTACTTACTTGAACTGGAAGAAAAATGGGGAGAAAAGTACCCATTGGTACTTATCCGGATATTCCAAATATTCTGGGCCAGTGAGGAAGCTAATTTATACTACTAATTCTATTGAGGGGCATCAGAAAATTCACTAAGACCAAAGGTTCATTTACCAGTACAATGCCTGCACTGTGGGTACACACTACACGTTGGTATACACCCATATAAAGTTGTATGTACATTCCTTATATTATAAGTTTCTTCAATGCGAACAAAATATTTATAAAACTTATGCAACGTTCTAAATACGATTGGAATACCCTGGGCTAGGTAAAAAAAAAACATAAACACATGGTGCATGCTTGAGTTAAAATTCTACACTGAATAAAAAAAAATCCTTATAAGGAGACGTCTAATTTCACCTTTACACATTGCATATCACTACCAAATCAAAATTAATTTCACTTTTAACTTTCATTGAAATGCCACCAAACCAACCCCAGCACAATACGTCAAAACGACCCACCGTTCAGTATAAATAAACCGTTATAACATATTTTTACAACATTATCTTAGTGATAGCTAGCTATGTACTTAGCTATTTTTCTTCTATTGAGCAAGCTAGACAGATCAAGGTGGTTATGAAAAATGCACAATCATGTTCTATGTAGGTAGATATTTTCCTAGTCCATGCCAATTCCACTATTTATCTTTGCTTCATTATTTCATTACCATTGCCATATATGGTGTAAAAAACCAACATGCATTCATCGACATAAATGGCGTCAGATTGTCTCGAGTTTCATAAAGAAAAATTACTCTTTTTGGTGGTGGTTTGATATACGAGTAGCTTGAAAAATACCAGTCTCGGTTTAATAAATTTGTTTTTTTTTTTGCAGCTTCAATATACACGTTGTACATGCATTATGGTCACCAATCACCACAGAACATCACACTGAAGTGCGATAAAATGGTAATAACTTCTTGATTAAGTTTTAAAGTGTATGAGTATACGTTTTTGGACCGAGCTGTTGTAATTTATGTAAGAGCTAAATGCACAGCAGCAGCTACTTTTTGGATAGGTAAATGATTTAAAAAAAATATTGTTGTGCGATCAACTTCGTTGTTGGAGCTGTTTTCTATCCTTTTATGCGCTAGTTTACGTCGTTCTAGTATTTTTGATGAATTATTTTCTTTCTCATGATTTGTTCATATAAGGCTGTTTCAAGCAAAAGCCAAATCAGCACATTAACCGCTGGATTTTTTTTAATATCAAATACATATATGTATATGTATATATATAGAGAATGCCCTTTTTATTATTATATATAAATACAAGGAATTCATATTACACGAGACCCGCCTATATAACCACCCACCGTCCAGTTTTCGTCTACTCTAGCCTCCGGAAGTGTAAGGCTGGCCATACATCGACTGAGCCATCCGATCCATTTGGCTCGATTGGATCTCAGATTGACTGAAATCCAAATGGATCGGTGGCCGATCCACCCCACACACGATCGATTTTGGATCAGAACGGGGCCATTTGGCTAGTTGGCTCTGTCATGTATAGCCAGCTTAAAGGCACCACTGAAAGTAAACGTCAGCTTTGTCCTTATGGGGTTGGGTAGGTCCAGTTCCTGAGATTGTCTCGAAATGAGCACACCTGTGTCTTCAGCCACACCTCAGCGTCGGTATTTTCACCTGCCCTTGTCTTATGAACACCATATGGGGTCTTCATATGACTCAAATCGTTTAAATTGATTGATCAAGTTAATTATTATCACTTGAAGTCTTGAAGGCAACCAAAATAACGAAAAGTTTCTATGCTGACAGTTTATTGTTGGCAGGTAAAAAATGGAGTAAAATTTAAGATGAAGCCTCTTGTAGCAAGACTCTTTACTTGGCTGTCCTAAGCTGTAGAGCAAGTCTACATATGTATAATAAAATAGGGCTATTGAAATATTTCTAAAAATTTCTTCAAATATTAACTTGAACAAACATATTTACAAATTAAAATAATCTCAGAAGATTAAAATTAACTTAGGTACCTAGGTCTCATAGCTTAGCAACAGTTTAAAAATGAATGACTATGCATGTACCTAAATTTATTACTTCAATTCTTATTTTGAAAATTTTTGATAAATTGGTGACCTTTTCTGATGTTTTTTTGTATTGATAAAAATAATCGAAAATAGCAACCAACAAAGTTTAATATACTAGGTACCATTCACTTGTATTCTACCTAGAATCTAGATACGTGGAGTCTCAAATTGATCCTCGTTTTAAAGTCTTCAGTAAAAATCGCAGAAGTAAATGTAACAACAGATTATTATTAATAGATCCATTAAATAGAGGCAATTATAAAAAATCAACTATTCTATTAATTTAATGTTTTACCCTTAATTTAATTTTATCAAATTCATTCTGTATGATCAATGACGGTTTAACCATTCCGTCAGCATAAAGTCTAATTAAGATTTATCGAAATTTTTAAAATGTATTTTGTATCTATTTCCCACTAAGTGCACCACATTTCAGCTCATCTGGTGAAACAATAACTCGGCTCCGAATAGAGTCAATTATTTTCAATGTTTCCCTCTATTTATAAATTATTTTGCTATCTTGTGCCTTTTTGGGTAAATACTCAAAAAGTAAAAAGAACCCCTACGTATATTGTTAAATAATATTTATGTACATATCTATATGTACGTCTCAATAAGTTTGATTGTCTGAATACAACAGAGCCGACACTTTTATAGCTCGTGACCTAGGGCTTATCTATTTTTTTTTTTTTTTTTTTTTTTTTAATTTAGAAAACATTTTACCGGCTATAAATTTTCCAAATAAGGAAGGGTGCTCGGTGCGCATGAATGTACATCCCTTATTTGACGAATGTTGCCATATTTCAGATTAAATTCTTCTTTGTATTTGTGTTGTGTATTGCGCTATCTAAAAATTCTCCTCTTTTCGCTTTAGTGCGCTCTGAGCAACGTCAATTTAATGTTAAATCTATCTTGGCTGTACACTACACTACACACCCATTTTTGCTGCCTTCAAGAAAACATGAACAAATAATCCATAATTTCGTTTTGTCATATCGCAGCTTAGATGCCAAGATGCCGAAGCCAGGCAAATTAAAACCGGACGTGAGCGCGTGCCTCATGCATTTTAGACAGTCTTTTTCGTGTTAAGTTTTAATTTATTCAAATTACAAATCGAAATTAAATAATATTGAACTTGAACTTCGTGTGACTCTTTGGTCATAATACATGGGCCTTGACAGTCTGTATAGACTAAATGCAATAATGCTACGAAAATATAGCTTGAATCGGTGCTAATGTGGTAATGATGATAATTATAATTATCTGTCAGCGTAATATGTACATATATCCAACAAAATATTTTATATGCATATGAATGTAGTAACAGTAACGAAAAAACAAATACTGTCAGTAGCTATAATACAATTTTATCAGAAAGGAGAATGGACAAAAATGTATGGGATCTGGTCTACCTACTCAACATCAATGAAAAGGTCATTGCAAATACTTCATTTTATTATATGGCCGTTAAGTTGTAAACCATGGGGTTCAAAAGATATTCGGCTTTAAAGCACCAAAAACAATAATAATGCATTTCTTAAATGGTACTTGGATGACCTGCTCAACATTTATGTGTTATATATCGTTGAAAAGGTTATTGCATGTACTACGTTTTTGTATATGGCCGTTAAGCCGTAGACCCCGGGGTTCAAGAGCTACATGGACATGAAAAACTCCAAATATAACAATAATGCAGTTCTTGATTGGAACTTGGTCTACCAACTCAACAGAAATGTGTCATACGCCATTGGAAAGGTCAATGAGAGTACTTCATTTTCTTATATGGCAGCCAAGCTCCAAACCATGGGGTTCAAAAGATATTCGGCTTTGAAGCAGCAAAAACAACTAAAATGCATTCTTAATATGGTAACTGGTTGCACAACTCAACAGTTATGTGTCAGGTATGGTTGAAAAGGTTAACTTATGTGCTTTATTTTTTTATATGGGCGTTATCCGCTCAACCATGGGATTCAAAAGATATTTGGGAAAAATGCAGAAAAGAGCAATAATGCATTTCTGCATTGGAGCGTGGTCTTCTTACTCAACAGCGATGTGCCATACATTTTTGAAAAGGTAATAATATGTTCTTCAATAATTTGTATTTCTATCAGCTGTTGACATTGGGGTTTAAGGATATTCATATTCAAGCTGAGCGTATGTACATATGTATCAATGGATGAGTTTTAAAAATAAGTAATAGAGATATTCATAGAAAATGTATTCATATATTTTTTTTTTAATATTTAAATAATAGCGTAATCCAATATGACATTGCTGAGGTGAGCTGTAGGAGGCGTAAATCCATTTTGATGCCGGGCAAAACACAAATACCACAAAATTGATATAACATGCGCACATGTACCGACCGTGCATATTATTATTACCTTTTCAAAAAAGTATGGCACATCGCTGTTGAGTAAGAAGACCACACTCCAATGCAGAAATGCATTATTGCTCTTTTCTGCATTTTTCCCAAATATCTTTTGAATCCCATGGTTGAGCGGATAACGCCCATATAAAAAAATAAAGCACATAAGTTAACCTTTTCAACCATACCTGACACATAACTGTTGAGTTTGTGCAACCAGTTACCATATTAAGAATGCATTTTAGTTGTTTTTGCTGCTTCAAAGCCGAATATCTTTTGAACCCCATGGTTTGGAGCTTGGCTGCCATATAAGAAAATGAAGTACTCTCATTGACCTTTCCAATGGCGTATGACACATTTCTGTTGAGTTGGTAGACCAAGTGCCAATCAAGAACTGCATTATTGTTATATTTGGAGTTTTTCATGTCCATGTAGCTCTTGAACCCCGGGGTCTACGGCTTAACGGCCATATACAAAAACGTAGTACATGCAATAACCTTTTCAACGATATATAACACATAAATGTTGAGCAGGTCATCCAAGTACCATTTAAGAAATGCATTATTATTGTTTTTGGTGCTTTAAAGCCGAATATCTTTTGAACCCCATGGTTTACAACTTAACGGCCATATAATAAAATGAAGTATTTGCAATGACCTTTTCATTGATGTATGACACATCTCTGTTGAGTAGGTAGACCAATTTGCCCATTCTCCTTTGTGTATGCTATTTTGGTTCTTATTTGAAGTTTATAGTCTAGTCAAACAAGCCAAATGACAATGAGACCAGCTAAAGGCTAAGGTTATAGTGCCCGCCTGGAAAAATGGCAAGTTTTTGTCAAGTTTAATCGAGGCACTGGAAAGGCTTCGGTAGGGAAAATCTAGACAAGGCAAACTTGTCAAATACTCGCGAGGCCCCCGCTAGAAAAACTTGTTGGATAGGTCTTGTTATCCCATCACAAATACCCCATATATGACAAAAACAGAAAAACAAATATTTTATACCCATCATACAATGGTAAGACAAATTAAAGTATATACTTTTTCATTTTCAACATTGCACAACTGTATTGCGAAATAGCTCAGTAGTTAAGGTATAGAACTGGCAATCAGAAGATCGCGGTATCGAATCTCAGTGAAGACAATTTTTTTTTTTGTCTATCGAGGAAAAAGGGTACTTCACTGGCGAGGCCCTAGAGAATTTCTAGAATTTCTCTTGCTGGGCACTTGCTAGTATCTATGTAAAACTTTCTAGCCCCTCTCGCCAAAAACTAGATTGTTTTTCCAGCCGGGTGGACGCGCTCTGAGGAACAAATGCTCTGAAGTTTTCTTCAAAATTGTTTGGTCAGAAGCGGGTGGCTCAGCCTAGCACGTAGATCACAAATAATTATTAGCTCCCATACGAGATTTTCTCCAATGTTTAGCCAAGTATTTTAAGCCATAGTTACGCAGTCCAGCCAAAACAAAATTCTTGTTTCTTATTAAAATGCACTTATCTGCCAGATTTTAAAACATGAAAAATTGTTCGGCACATTATTGTCGAGTTAAATATCTGTATTGACCGATTCTTTTATTCTTGAACTTTACGTCAACTTCATAACGAAGCGTTCCTTGCTATGCCACTTTTCCTGAAAGCAGCACTGATGATTTACTAGAAAAGTACTAGGTATATATGTAATTTAAATTAAACCGCCGCCGCGCCGCTGCAGTTCAAGCAATCTTAATGAGAATGCCTCCAAACAATTAACTAATCCAGGGGCGTAGTAAAGGCTGTTGAATATATCGAAAACATGAGGGATATAAAGGAACAATTACATAGTGATGTGTAAAGGCTCTCCCAAACCAGCGCGAAATCATAGCGAATAATTCGCAAAGACAAATTTTTGTTGTTGTTTAGCATCGTGTATCTTTCATATTTTGTGTTAGGGTTAGGTCTTGTTACCGTCACACTTAGATCAATGTAGATCCATTGTGGTACCCTAGGGATTGTGAACCCCATGGAATGAAACCTATGATAAATCCCATGTTAATTCAAGCCCGTTAAGGGTGTTGAAGAGTTTTAGCAGGTTTTAGCCTGAAAAGTCGGTGAGTATTTCTTGGTCGTCCGTTGGAGTGTCTGTTGGCACATAACCACTAGGCTGGGGAGGGGAAAACGCCTCTCAAAAGCGTGATCCTTTCTTTGCCCTTACTTGAGAAATTCTCCCTCTATCAGGCCCGTAGGAGCAGTGGCTCCATGCAACGACTGGTAGATGAGAGTGATAGCTGATAGGTCAGTGGTTGGTGTATGTATCCGTACGTTGAAGAAATGTCTGTTGTCACATAATCACCTGGCTGAGAAGAGAGTGCCTTTCAAAGGCGTGGTCCTTCTTTTGCCCTCACTTGAGGAATCATCCCTCTATCAGGCCCATAGGAGCAGTGGCTCCATGCAACGTCTGGTAGATGGGTATGAAAGGTCAGTGGTTGGTTTATGTATATCCGTTCGATGAAGGAATGTCTGTGGTCGTATAATATTTTGTGTTATTGTGAATGATTTCGCGTCGGCGAATGTTTCGCGTTGGTTTGGGAGAGCCTTAAATCGTTAATTTCAAATGATCGTTCAAGAATCGATTAGCAAAATGATTCGATCATTTTAATAAATCAATCATTCGAATATTTTCATTCATACCAGCTTCATGTGAGGCGACTCATTTTGATGCCTCTTATTTTATCTCACTCTTATCTCTTGGGAAGAAAGGGATGGCCAATTGAGGCAGAAGTTTTTAAATTTTTTGAAAATTTCTGCCTCACCTCTCCTTCTCTTTCTATTCAATAAATAAGAATGAGATTAAAAAGAGAGACGTCAAAATGAGTCACCTCACTTGGAGCTGGTATGAACACCATCCTGAATTCAGTTCGAATACAATTTTCATCTCGATTTCGATTAAATTAATTCCCTTCAAATTTGACAAATTCAATTCAATATTGTACCGATTTTTATCGAATCCAAATCGATCCAAATTTTAAAGCAATACAAGTTGGATGGATTAAAAAGCCTCAAAAAAGTCTGAAATGTTCATAGTTTTTTAACTGCTACGAAGAATGGTGATTTTAGATCAACTACCTATAGTTGAAATTCGGATCAAAATACACTTTTTCTGTCAAAATATGATGGTGTTCACATTGGACTGACAAAACTGAATTTTTTAACTTCAGTATTCACAAGTCGCTTCCACTCCTTCATTGAAATGAGATGTGAATACTGAAACGTCAACAAAAATCCAGTTTTTCAGTCCATTGTGAACAGAGTTTATAGTTTGTTCCCTATCTTGCAAGCCAACAACTGTAGAATTTCATTGACGAATGGCCACGATGTCGATGGATTAAAAAAACCTTTAAAAAATCTGAAATTTTCAATAATTTTTACTGCTCCGGAACAAAACATGATTTTAGGGCAATTTGGATCGAAATGCATTTTTTCTGTCAAAATATAGTTCATCCCATATATTTCAAGCTATCAAATGTCAAATTAAATTCACGGATGGCTACGATGTCGATGGATTAAAAAAAACCTCTAAAAAAATCTGAAATTCTAGATTAATTTTTACTGCTTCAGAATTTTTTTGATTTTAAGGATTCTAAGGCAATTGGGTGACATTTGGATCTAAATACACTTTTATTGTTAAAATATCAATCATCCCCTATCTGCCAAGCAATCAATTGTCAAATTGCATTGAAGGGTGGCTGCAATGGATTAACAAATATCTGAAAATTAAAATTTCTTGAAGAGATTGATACCTTAAATCGAGAATCATTGAAATAATTTAGATTGAGAAAAAAAAATCGATTCGTTCCTCATTGACAAAGCCCTACAGTTACGTCCAAGGGTTCTATTATTGGGGTTTGGCAAGCATGCTTAAAACTGAAAATTCTACTAAATTCACCCATCATGCGTTATTGAGAAAATGGTCACACTGTCCACTTTTCAATATTTTTGGGTTCACTTGGAAACTAAGCCAAATTTGACAATTTTGCACTCAAAACTTTTTGCTCAAAATTAAATTTTCAATGGAAATGGATGTTTAAAAAAATTTATTAAAAAAAATGTATGCAAGAAAATTGCCCTAGGCGACCACACTTTTCTTGATATCAAATAATTCTTATTCTTGTTCTTCTGCTGTGTAGTCATCTACCACAAATAAAAAAAGTTTGGAAAAAGTTTGGCCAACATTAAAAATGCCTTGGAATACCACAACAACGTCCGATGGGTTACCTATTCGTAAATATTTATAATCTATTTAAAAATATACAATCCCAGAAGCAGTTAATATGAAAGTGTTTCGAGGAGTAACACGCTTTTGTCCTATCGAATGAACATGTAGATCACCAGCGGAATTTTTATTTGAACGAAAGAAATAAATAAGCGAATAACTTTACCCCGATATGGAATTTAAAACGGGTGAAATGTGAGAATAGCTGCATTTAACCCACTTGCACGCAAGATAATTCATTAAACCCGTTTGTTAAAGTTTGAAAGCGCTGTGGTGTAACGACGACCGACCGATGAGATCTTCATTTATAATTTATTTAAGTTTGGACAATTTATTTTTTTTTTCAGTCACACACAATAATAACAAAGACCGTAAAGACGTAAACATTAGATACTCAAAAGAAAAGTTCGAATAAATTGAGAAGATTTTAATTTATATCGTGTTTGCGTACCTATACTTATGAATATTTATTTTCGATTTGTAGAAAGAAAATTAAGTTAAGCCTTGCATTTTAACAGAGCAATATTGGGTCTATAACCTTTAACCTTTTTGGCTAATTCAAGATCCATCTACTAATAATAATTAAAATAAAATTAAAAAGTAGGTTCCTATGTGGGTTCCCTTCTTAAATCTTAGCCCGTATCAGAAGCAAGTTTTGAGATTAAGAACATTTATTCATACTCTATCTAGGAACAATAATTAGGTACTATCTGACTATACTGAAACAAAGGCCCTCAGACACTTTATTTTAGAATAAAATGAAGAACTTCAGTGGATTTTTTTTTTCTAGAACAAATATACATGCAAGGCTACGAGGCATAAAATAATTATATGTACCTATACCTACTTACTTTTATAGGGGAAAAATGCCAAGAATTCTTTTGTAAAACGGACGAATAAATTTTTTGCTGAAGACTCAATGAGACAAAAATAGGCACCAAAGATGGTAGGCCTTTTAGGTGCTAAAAAAGCCGTCATAACTCAATGATAAGGGATGTATGTAACTGTTACTGGTACTGGCTTCTTTTAGAAGTAACAAGTAAAAGTAACGAGTAAAAGTAACGAGTAAAATTAACTAGTAAAATAAACGAGTAAAAGTAACGTTTAAAAGTTATTAGTGAAATTAAGGAATACAAAAAACGATTAAAAGTAACGAGTATAAACAACGAGTGAAAGTAACGAGTAAAAGTAACAAGTAAAACGAACAAGTAAATTTAACTAGTAAATCCGGTTGAGGGTACTTTTACTCGTTGATTTTAGTCATTACTTTTACTCGCTACTTTTACTCGTTACTTTTGCTCGATACTTTTTCTCGTTTATTTTACTAGTTAATTTTACTCGTTACTTTTACTCGTTTCTGTTACTCTTTACCTTTACTCGTTAGTTTAACTCGTTGCTTCGACTCTTAACTTCTAGTCGTTACTTTTACTTGGTACGTTTACTCCTTACTTTTACTCGTTACTTTTGATCGTTTCTATTACTCGTTACTTTAACTAGTTACTTCTTCTTAATACTTTTATTGGAAACTTTTACTCGTTACTTCGACTCGTCACTTTTACGCGTTTCTATAACTTCGTTACTTTTACTGTATGATGAAATTTCATGTTCTGTTTATACATGATTTTCTTCACACTTTTTTTACATTGTGTTAATACTCCTTGAGATTTTGTGAAAGTGGAAGTGCTATTAGATATACATTTCCGCTGGTCGTTTACTTCGCAAAATTGCATTTTATAGTCAAAATTAAAGCCGTATGTCGATTTCATTTGTTTTATATGAATTTTGACAGAACTTTGGACAAAAATTGGTAGAAATTGGCAGTTTCACCCGTTTAGGATCTTATTTGATATATATGTAGGTACATTGGACGCGAAGACGTAATTTTGGAGTTATCATAATCATATACATAATAAGCAATTATGTTTCTCTCAAATAACCACAGATATATGAAGCCGTGAGTGCAAAAGTGCACTTTTTTTTATCATATTTTTCGTTTTAAATCTATTTTTATCTCAGATTCAAGGAGTATACGTCACATTTTTGGAAAGCTTAGATATTTTAAAAATTAAAGTTTAGCTTTGAAGACGAGACAAAAATATCAAAAATGCCAAAAAATGGGTTACACCACTTTTGCACTCACGGCCTCATATGTACGTTAAGGAACATAAACATTTTTCGTGGCTGCGCTTTATAAGTCTAAGTTGACATGGTTGATAATAAACCTTTTTTTTATCCAAGACTAACTTCGCCAATAGATTAAGCCATTGATCATTATAGGTATATACATATGTACAATGTACATGTTACATGGACACTGTACATTGATGAAGATTCATCCAAAGAAGTTCCACCAGCTCTATAAATCTTATAATGCATATTATTTTAGTGCTGCAGTAATATCCTTTATAACGCCACAAAGCAGTCACGTTCAATCAGTTTCATTGAATGTGCATGTGCAAGTGCCGACCGATAAATCCAAGTATTTTCTTTTTTTTTCATGGGAGTTGAGATTTTTTTTATTTATGAATTCATCTTGTGTTTCCATTTCTGTAGTTGAGCTGAACATCAACTAATGATAATATTTATTTTTAAATCTCAGTAACGAAAGACTTGATACGATAGAGGCGCACTCTTGAACTTGTCCCTTGTACATAGTTGCAATGAGTGAGCATAACGATACCCTCACAATCACAAAGAATTAAAATATGAAAAAATTTATATGTACATATGTAGGTACAATTGTACATGCATAATTTATTATTATAATAATATAACTAATAGTAAATAGTATTACCAGGGCTCATTAGGTATTCTGGAGTTCAATATTGGATATGTGAGTGTATATACAGTGCCGTATTTCCGCCTAGGCCTACAAGTCCCAGGCCTAGGGGCCCAGCCAGCCTAGGGCCCCAAGTCATGGCGGGACCAACAACTCTGTAATGATTAATTCCTTTTTTTATGTTCCTTATCAGATAAAAAGCCTTTTTAATCAGGGAAATCTAGGGTTTAACCCTGAACAAACTATACACAATTAATCTACAGCCAGCCTAGGGGCCCAAAGTCCCGATGGCAGGACCAACAACTTTGTTGAATAAATACGCGAGAAATTCCTTCGCAGTTTTGTTCACTAGTATTTGTCGAAATTCGTCAAAATCCGACAGTGGGAAGTGGCTTAAATTTGTCATTACATAAATACATTATGAATGCACTTAAGATATTGTGCATTAGATACATAATACCAAGTTTAAGCTCGAGTCGAAACATGAAACAAATATTAATAATATTATAAATATCTTATATCAAATTCTGAAAACAAGATGGTTTTGTGGAAACTTAACGTAAGTTTTCTTGAAACTGTAATTTTTTTGTAAAGGAAATGAATAATGTCAGCAACGGTTGCTGGACACCCTCAGCACTCAGACTTGCCTGGGCTTTAATAGTATTTTCAAAATGGCGTGAAACAAAAGATAAAACCAGGCATCTATCACGATCACTATTTAGCCGAACGTTAAAAAACGGTGAAACACAACCTGGAGCATGGCTCGTATTTTCGAAGAGCAAGGATGCATTGTTTTGCGCTCCGTGTAAAATGTTTCGAAAATTAGGACTCTTGCTTATGAAGGATACAAAGATTGGAAAAACACCACGCCACCGTCCAAAGTATGAAGGAACACGAGAATTCAGGCGAACACAAGTCAGCACTTGCGACACTATTTTCCACAAAAAATTCTGGCGGTAGAGTTGACAAGAGTCTTCTTCTTGAAACAGAAAAAAAGTAAAATACTGGCATGAGGTTTTGAGACGCATTGTGGCTGTTGTGAAGTCACTTTCTGCACGCGGGTTGCCGTTTAGTGGCTCATATGAAATAATTGTATCGAAAAATAGTGGAAACTATATTATGACCCTTGAACTTTTGGCTGAGTTCGATCCTTTTCTGGACTTACACATTAAACGCCAGGGTAACAAAGGTAGTGGTTCAACATCATATCTTTCGTCAACAATATGCGATGAAATGATCAATTTCATGGCAGAAAAGGTCATAGATACCAGCATCACAGAATTAAAACAAGCCAAATAGTTTTCCATCTCTGTATACTCTACTACTCTTTCTCACGTAGACCAATTTCCTTTTATAGTGAGATATGTCTCTGAAAACGGGTGTCCTGTCGAACGATTTTTGAAATTCATTCCAAATTGAGGTCATAAAGCCAAAGATCTGGCTAAAATCGTCCTAGAGACTTTGAAAAGATATGACTTGGATATCTTGGATTGTGAGGGGCAGTCTTACGATAATGCAAGCAATATGTCGGGTGTATGTTCTGGACTTCAAGCGATTGATTTCGTTCCTTGTTCAGCTCATTCCCTGAATCTTGTTGGAACATGTACGGCCGAGTGTTGCTACATCATTTTTCATGCTTTTGCAATCATTGAACTATTTTTTTTTCGGCATCAACACATCGATGGGAAATTTTGCAGTTGAAACTGAAACTCAATTCAACTGTCTTAAAGAGTCTTTCCCAGACAAGATGGTCTGCTCGAGCTGACGCCTGCCGAAGTCTGTGTTCTTCCTGGGATGAAATCATGATAGCTCTACAGATAATTGCCAATGATTCAACATTCAAATGAGAAACTGTTGACGTGCGCCGAAGCTTCTGGTCTTCTGAACTCATTAGACTCGATGGAATTTTGTTTTTTGGCAATTCTTTGGAACGATATCCTAGAAAGGTTCAACAAAGTGAACAAGCTACTTCAGTCTGACAACATTGACCTAGGTACCGTCGCTGAACTCTATCAGTTTTTGGTAATTTATCTAGAAGAGATACGTAAATCCAGTACTTTTGACCTTTATGAGTCGAAAGCTTTCGAAAAATCGGGCTATAATAACTATTAGTAGCGTAGCTACCGCGGTATCAGCCGTATCAATGATACGGGGCCCCCGGGACAAAGGGGCCCCCATTCAGAGGATTTGATGTGTGTAAGAAATTTGTCATTGAGATGAATACGACTCACAATGTCGAGTACATTTGTAAAATGTACTTATTTTTTTGCATATGTGTCTTTTCGATAGTTTTCCTATGCTAACTGATACGTGCAACCGCTTTGTTTTTTTTTTTTGTATTGGAATGCATGCCAGAAATACAGAAAAATTAGACCAAAATACGGCAAAAATAGGAAAAATTCTAACAAAACTGAATTAATATGTGTCGTTTCAAAGTCGTAAGCATTTAATAAAAAGAAAAAAACCTGCAAGAATTTCATGACCGATAAAATTTATTAAAATTTCATTAGAACAAAAGATTTTGAGAGAAAATTTATATTTTTGGAACAAATAATGGGATTTTAAGATAATTATAAGAAACTGTTTTTTGTCTCTTTTACCGTACAAATAAAAGGCAATCATTGAACCGCCATAATTTTTAGACTTAAGCTTTGATTAGACGGTCAAAGCATTGACTCCTTGAAGTCACCAGAATCGTCGTCAAAATATTGTCAACGTAGATCGGATCAACACATGAAATGTTGACGATATATGTTATATATGTTAACGCGATTGGTGCTCTTTGGTGTCAACGAATTGACACGTGAAACGTTGACGATAACAGTACTTGACCAGATTCCAAACATATGAATATTGACTCAGATTGGACAAGAACAAAATTCAATAATTCTTAGCGTTGACAATCACACGACATTGTCTGTACTCATTGTGTTATTGAACAATTTTTGAAAATTTTTTTACTGCTCCGGAAAAGATCCAGGGCAACTGCGTGATATTTTGATCAAAATATACCTTTGCCGTCAAAATATAGTTTGTCTTCCATCTGTCAAGCCATCAGCTGTCAAATTCAATCGAAGGATGACTACGATGTCGATGGATTAAAAAACCTCTTAAGATCAGATATTTTTGAAGTTTCTTTACTGCTTCGGAAAAAAGTGATTTTAGGATCGAAATATACTTTTGATGTCAAAATATAGTTCGTCCCTCATCTGTTAAGCTATTTTAACCGTCGATATATTAAAAATCCTCAAAAAAATCAAAATTTTCTTGATTGATATGAAGGTCAATGCAAGCTACGTTCACATGGCAGAAAATTCTGTTGTGTCAACGCAAGAATACACTCAACGCGTTGGTAAACGTGTCCTAACTAACGTGTCCTAAATTTGTGTTAACGAAAGTGTGAACGCAGTTGTCAACGCTCCGAAAGTATTCTGCGTTGATAGTCACAAGACAAGGCAGGACAGAATATGACGTCAACGAGTCAACGCTTTTACCATTTGCCTTGACTGTCTAATCGAAGCTTTACTTATGTAAAGTTCCTAGATTATTATACTTTTAAAATAAGTAATAATTGAATATGAAGAAAATTTGAAAATAAGTTAATGAAAGTTTATTTTACAGGAAACAAAAAATTATTACAGGAAACAAAAAAGGTAGTGCCATTGTCATTAAAATTTTTTTTGATACGGGGCCCCTGAAGTGCTCGCTACACCACTGATAACTATGCTGATGACATGTAGAGAATAGAGAAAACGAAAACGGAAAGTCCATTTCGATGAAGTCAGGGGAAACGAGACTGAACTCTCTGGTAAGGACAGATTTAGAGTTGCCACTTACAATGTCATTATTGATAGACTGATTGCGGAACTGTAGGGACGGGGAACGGTTAATAAAGAGTTAAGTAAAAAGTTTGACTTTCTTTCGAAAATAAATCGCTTGGAATCAAAACATATTAGTGGAGAAGGTAGAAACCTTATAGCTTTTTATCCATGAGATTTAGATGGAACTTTAGAAAACGGGTGTCTACACCTTCGAGCTCACTTGTCATCCAATGATGAAGTTACAGAGTTGTCGTCACTAAAGCTGTACAAATCTTTGTTAGAAAAGGATATTTATTCAAATGTAGGAATCGCACCGCCAGAATGCTTTTATGTACACCAGCGTCAAATTCTTCAGCAGAACGGTCATTTTCGGCGCAAAAGAGAGGTAAAGAATTATTTAAGATCGAACATTGAAAAAAACAGGCTGAATTCACTATCTGTACTGTGCATCGAATCAGAAATCGTGCAGTCAATCAATTACGATGATGTCATTCTGTCTTTTGCCCAAAAGAAATTTCGCCGAATGATAAATTAAATTAAATATATGGATAAAAGTTTCAATGTACATAGGTATGTACATAAATATTGATTTGTAGTATATTAAAAATTATTTACCACACCAAAATAAAATAGTTTCGTGATGGAGGGGGGCCCATAATACCAAGTGCCCCGGGGCCTCGTTCTCTAAGTCCGGGCCTGTGTATATACATGTATATAAACATTGTATGAGCGTTATAATATTATTTAATCTTTAATGCATACGAACTTTTTTCTCCAGAATGCAG
Organism: Dasysyrphus tricinctus; assembly: GCA_963921185.1. Classification (NCBI taxonomy): domain Eukaryota; kingdom Metazoa; phylum Arthropoda; class Insecta; order Diptera; family Syrphidae; genus Dasysyrphus; species Dasysyrphus tricinctus. Next base: position 89,840,168 of record OY992532.1, read on the forward strand.
TGACAATGACAAACGGCTGAGTCAAAAAAATATAAATACAAATACCTATTTACAAAAAGAAAACTATATACCTAATCGGAGTCGGAAGTGAAGCATAAAATCAATGACTCACCGCGAATGCCCCCGGAATTCGTAATGAACAAGCCGCCCTAGCCGTTGATGTACTTGTCATGCATTTGAAATTAATAAAGAGAACACAATGGCTGAGGGTGGATGTGATTCTTTATATCTTTATGTCTTTAAAGAAAAAAAAAATATATTTTCATTTCTATATTTTCTTCTAAGAAAAATTGATGCAGTTCTTGAATCTCTCTTAACGTAGACAAAAGCGGCAGCAGACAACCCTAATTACTGCAGTGTTAGTGTTTTCTATATTTTGTTGTCATGCTCAGAGCAAAGCACGGCCTGCTATAGTTACCCCATTCCCACATTGAATTTGTTGCGAATTTTTCGCAAACTATACACTACACACCCTTGTTTAATATTGGTTTGCTGGGCTGAGGATGTACACAAACGAGGGTGGTGTACAATTTAGACAAAATCGGGTTTTTTTTCGACAAACGGGCGAATGACCTTTGATTTCGATTATCCCTTGGATATAGTCAGATGTAAGTTTGCTTTTATAGAGGGGTTGCGACCTAGGTTAGCAGTATAATTCGATCGCACTTAGTACATTAACGAGTTTATCGATTGGGTGCATTTTTGGTTTGCTGTGGTAAATGCTGTATGTCTGCAGTCTGCTTGAATACAGGAGCACACTGTTTCATAGGTTTGAGAAAGCTTGGCATTCTAGGCCAACACATACTTTAAATGCGACTTGGCGCCCCAAAAAACAGCTTGTTTAGGAATCTTATAAAGTTTGTTTCGTTGGGGGTGGGAGTAAAAATTAAGTTCTTTATTAGACTTTGTGAATTCAGAAACGCATCGTTGGAGAAATGAATGATGCAATAACAACTTTCGTCAATTATTCTACATAAATTCATCAAACTAACATCACAAACCAAAATACAGGAAATCTTGATGCATTTATAGCTAGTGCATTGTACCTATCAATATTTAGCTACGGTATGCATCAGATTGCAACAAATCATCAGTAAAGAACAACTATTTGACGTTTTTTATTTGATCATGATTAGACCTAGCCTCCTGGCCATCTGACTCCAGACAAGAATTGGGCACGAGTACCTACGATAACTTTGGCGCCAAGAATTGACAACTGTTTTTTGGTAGAGGGGTCAAAAACAAGAATTTTTTATTATAGGAGGTAGGGGCAATTTTAGAAAAAAATGACCACATAAATCCAATTTAACACTTCATTTCACAATTTTGAAAAAAAGTACTAAACTATTTACATTTGTCTTATAAAAAAAAAAAAAAACAGATTTAAGTCTTTTAAAAACGGTATAGTACTTCATAACGTAAGTGTTTTTTTATTTTAACTATTATATTATACAGTCGACTCCGCTTAACTGGAACACGATAGTTGCAGAATATTTGTATCAGTAAAGCGGAGTTTTCAATCAACCGAACTTCGGATAACTGAAGCTTGTTTCAAATAAGCGGAATTCCGTCAAAATATAATAAATTTCATCGAACAAAAAATATATTACATTTATTTTGGGTTATTTTCCACAATATTGGTCAATATTTTTTAACGTTACGTGTTCTCCAGGGACGGATTGACAAGAAATGAGTTTTTGACATTCCAAATCCGAGGGGTGTGCTCGATTCAAGATTTTGTGGCAGCGTTCAATGGTAGTTTCACTAATGCGAAGTTGAATAAGTGCAAATGCTAATTGAGACGAAAATATTTGTTTCAACTATACAAAGTTTTCATATAACCGGAGTTCAGTTTTGCCAAGAAGTTTGTGTGAAAAATGCTCAAAAAGGCTCTGTTACAAATTTCTTGTTTCAGATAAGTGAGGTTTTCAGTTAAGCGGAGTGCAGTTAAGCGGAATTGACTGTATATATAGTAATCATACTCTTCCCCAAGAATTGAATTGTTGAGATAAGGTACTGCTTTCAGATTCCGTTAGGAGTTTTTCAGAGAGAAATAATTTCGTTTAGTAACATAACTCTAAACAAACCGCATATGCATTCAAATATATCTTGCAAATTTTTTTCTTAAAAAAAAAAAAAATCCGACGTGAAACCGCAAATCGCAATAAATAGTTAAGCAAAATCAGCTGTTCTTCAAATTTCCCATCGTAAAGTTTAGAATCGCGAGATTTTTTGGATAGCTCGATGTTTCTTTCTCACATCAGCTGTATCACTCATCAGCTGTTTTCTCTTATGGGATTACAACAACACAAACAAATCCGGATCGCTTTAGATACGCAGCCAAGCACGCCCAATATTTTGCTTGTTAAGTTTTGAATGTCGAAAACCTGGCCATACACGACCGAGCCATACAATCCATTTGGCTCGGTTGGATTTCAGATTGGCTGAAAATCCAAATGGATCGGTGGCCGATCCACCCCACACACGACCGATTTTGCATCGGCAAGGGGCCATTTGGCTCGTTGGCTCTGTCGTGTATGACCAGAGTGTTGGTGGGTTGGTGCATTTTCGAGTTCAGATTTGAATTTAGGGCATCAAATGTATGTTTGATTATGAGATAAATTGCCACCTGGAAAAAACAATATAGTTTTTAACGGAAGAAAGTTTTACATTGATCCTAACATAGGTCAATAAAGGATAGCTATCGATTTTCTCTAGGGTCTCACCTCTTATGTAACCTTTTGCCTCGAAATACAACAACAAACAAAAAATAAAAAGTTATTTTAACTGGGATTCGATCCTGCGATCTTCTGAAAACCAGCCCAATACGCTAACTACTGACCTTTTTCGCAATAGTTATACAATTACAATTGCAGTTGATAATGAAAAACTTAATTTGAAATTTTCAAAAAATTAATACTACTCGAAAGGCCCTTAGATCTATATAAAAGGTCAGCTAGTTTCAGTTCCAACATTGGAACCCGTCAAAATTTGTATGAGATGCGAGATGCGACTTCTTGGTAACTTTATATTCTTTGATAGAACATAACTCTGTATAGAAGGTTCTTTTTAATAGGATTTAAACCATAAAAATAGAATGAATTGATGCGGTGGAAAACTAAAGGCTTTTAACTTAATGTACCTACACAATGCTTTCAAAAGGCTTGGGTATTAAATAAGATAATTAAATGTTTGTTTTAGATTTAATATATTATGTACCTGCATTATAATAATGTACCTATGATTATTTGATACTACCTACTTGATTTTAATGTAAACTACCTACATATCTACCAATATTCAAATTCAAGAGCCCTATCCAGTCTCTTCGTATGTTGTAGAAAATAACCCGCACGTTACAACAGCTTGAAGAAGTGAATCACTTTCCCCCGTTTTATTTTGTCTGTCCTTATTTTGTGTCAATCACTTTTGGTGCCAAAAATTCTTCTTCCTCTCATTTTGGTAGACATAATGAATCAGCTGGGGCTTTCAAGGTTTTATCGTGAGACACCACCCTTCCCTGTATGTACATATGTATATAAGTATATATGAACCGTTTTCATTGTCAGGGTAGTTATATCATATAGACTATAGTAAATAATCAGTCTATGTACTATTTATGTGTATGTGCATCAAAATACGTACATATGTACCTACATATATTTATTACATGTTATGTTCAAAGTTCGATTTTCGGATTCGGGCGAAAATCAATAGGTATCTATACTCTGTGCAGTCCACTTGGAATGTTTGTATTTGTACCTACCTAGGTACATAGGTAGGTACAAAAAATAACAAAAATTAAGAAGAATTTGTTAATCCAATCGTTAGGGGGTATTAAATAATATCTGTTGTGTTTCGTTTTAACATAAATAACTCCACAACACAATTTGTGTTTTTACGAATACCTACTTCCATTACATAAAGCTACAGAGTCTAGACGGGTTAACCGATTTTCTTCAAATTTGGAATAGGTATAATTTTCTCAAAAAACATGTGTACATTTTTTAAGACTGACTGTAGATAAATAGCACATAGAGAAGAAATTATATTATGGGTTATCTTGTTTCTACCAAACACAAAAGATAAAAAACTCTGATCTTGTTCTGTAACTATAGTAGGTATCGCGATTGGTTGGCGATAAAAGTTGTGAATTAGAACGTAGTTTATACAAAAAAAAAATAATAAAGGTAGGTAGTACGTCTAAATTTATTCAACGATTAAGAAATAAAAAAGCCAATTATGAGCTCTCTCAAACCAACGCGAATCATTCGTTGACGACGACGAAACTACAACAACGTGTTATTTTCATTGACCACAAAGTCATTGTAATTTTGGTTCTCGTCAACGTCACCGAATGATTCACATGAGCTTGGGAGATCCTTAATAAATGGAAGGTGTCGTGTCTCGTGTGTATTGTTGTGGTTGAATTATAATAGTCGATAGCTCACTGAAGTGATCGCATGAAAAAGAGCGAATACAAACCATAGGTAGGTATGTCACCTCCGTCGTTTTGCTACCTTTCGTCAGGTTTCGTTAGCTTTTGCTTTCGGTAGAGAAGAGTGCACCCCGCGAAAGTGAAACTGACATTTGGTGGAGTAGGAACAAAAAATAAAGATGGTTCATTTTACCTAAGTGTAATATTGCTCTCTTCTCCTTTTGATTGTTTGGAAAGCCACTTTTCGTTGGTTTCTGAGTTTAGCTTCCAACAGTTTGGTACTGTTATAATGTAGTTCTACCTTTACATTTATTTATCGTTCGAAGATTCTAATTTCGGGTTAGTTTGGGAGAGGTTCTCTATTTAAAAATAACTATGCAATCTGAACGCTTTTGACGTTTAATATTTGACATTTATGGAGCAGCTGATCGAATTTCATAGCATTTTACCAAATGAATAAAAAGGTCGTTCAAACAAACGCATGCGTAAGCTTATCATTTTACACAATTTGTAAACTTACGACTTTGCATGAATAACCTTATATATATATGTATATTTCCCCACCCAAAACTAGGTACCTATGTAAATGGATGGGAAAATTAATTTACATATGGGTGATTCCATAGAAAACGACCCTTTACGAAAAATCACAAAATATGACTTAGAATTGAAAAAATGACCGTTAGACGGCTTTAAAAGATTGCATGTTTCATTTTAAAAGTGAAATTATCAATAATTTTTTTTTATCGCCGCATATTTCGCAGGTCGAACGACTTTGCAGAATAGGTCTCCAAAAGTCACTTTTTGTTATCAGAAGCTCAAAACCCTATTTTCAATAATAATTTTTTTTCACAATTTGAGAACCGGTGGTTATTTAACCTAATCAGAACTCTAAGCACGTTTTTGTGTCATTTAATTATTCAATAGTAAATACAATTTTAGTTTTTAGGCAGTTGATTCATAAAGTGGTTAGTGTCACGCCCGTAACAAAAAAAAATTAAGTTTCATTTCTAGAAGAAAAAAATTTGTATCAATGTGATAATTTGGGAAAAAAAGGAGAGTACTATGATCTACTGTCAGATAAAATTTCAAGACTTTGAAATTAATACTGACCCCGTATTTAAAATTTTAAGTCTATGTCACACCCGTAACAGGTTGGCATTTCAAATCATATTCTTTCTGTTTTTCAACTCAATTTTAGTTTTGTTGCTTTTAGGTATGAAATTCATGACGTAGGGATATGATTCTAAGAAAATCTACTTTAAATATAATTTTAAGGTGAACTTTTCCCCTATTTTAAAAGAAAATGGAAAAAATCTCATTTAAGTCAGAAATCTATTCACTTTTCAGTGAGAAAAACTTCATTTTTCTAGAAAAAGTGTTCTGACATCATGTGAGAAATGATTATACATCGGTGACAACAATTTCCCGTCAAAATATAGTATATAACATTGTTTTTAGGCATAAAAATCATACTCGGTCACACCCGTAACGATGACATGTCACACCCGTAACGTTTTCAAATAAAAATTTTGTATAGTTTTTCGTAGTTTTGGTTCTCATTTCTTAACTGAAACTGAAGATTAACTATCTAGGTTAATATTTACAAAAGAATGATACATACTCTTCATGCAATATTTTACACCACATGAAAATTAGATATCTTAATCGCAAATCACCAGTTTTCTAAGGTCACACCCGTAACGCAACCAAATTGCATCCTATAACTGAACCACTAATTTTTCATACTTTAATATGCTAATTTTTTAAAAGGGCTTCAGGTGTCCTATAAAATAGTAAAGTTGTTATTTATAAATTGGGAATAGTATGTGAATAATTAATAAAATATGGAGTCTCACTGTCACACCCGTAACGATGGAAACACCCATATGCCTCACTTTTATAAAGATTCATTTTTACTATATAGTATAAGCTTAATCTACATATGTATGTGTAGAAACTGTCCATTACAGCCATATACAGTAGACGCTCGATATAGTGAAGTAATAAAAACCAGGCCTGTTCACTCTTTCGAGATTGTTTACTTTTTCGAGCGGGAGTTTTTAAAGGCTTTCTTATGGTAAACTTGATCCAAAATGCACATTTTGTTCGATGTGAATGTTTTTACATTTATTTAAGCGTTAAACAAAGCTTTCTTTGAGGTTTAATAAAAAAAACAGACAAAATTCCTCAGTGTTCTCAAACAATCTTAAATGCTTGCGAGATATTTTTATACAAAATACATTTTATAAACAATTTTGAGCGTTCACTATTGTGGATAGTTCACTATTTTGAGATTCACTAAATCGAGCGTCTACTGTACTGATTTCTATTTTCTTGGCTCAAATTTTCTGAGTACCTACCTAACAGTTCAGATAATTTTGATTAAATTTTTAAGGAGCCATTGGAGCAATATAAAAGTAGAAATGTTTAAAAATCTATCATATTTTACAAACCCATTAAAAAATATGTAAGTATTGTACATATATCCATCTCTAGATATCTATCTGTAAAATTCCAAAAACATTATCTTGGTACATTTTTTATTAGATTGTCTAACTTTACAAATAGTCCAGTAAATAGAGGTAAAAATAGGGGGGTTACCCTACAAAAGGTCGGGTAGTTCTAAATTGTTGATATGTTATATGGTATGGTTGGTAGATGAAAATTCCAAATTTCCACAACCACGCCCCCTCCGCCCCCTTCAAAATCCGGAAAAAACTACAAAAAATCGGCACTTTTTTCAGTTTTTTGCTTATACTTTCTTTCGGTATATTTTAACGGAAATAAGTATAAGGAACATTTATGTACAATAAAATTTCCTACAAATATGATCTGAAAAAAATTTTGTACAACCACTACAAACGGCGCTATGGGGCTCCCAAAAAAGGCTAAAATTTCGTATTTTGTAAGATTTTCAGTTTCTTCCCTCTTTACAGCACAATAACTCCTTAACCGTCAAGTTAAGGGCAACATTTTTCGTAATCAATCTTGTAGATAATTTAATTGGCTACCAATTTTATGTGACTACAGTCGACGCCCTCTAAGTCGAACTCCCCCTAAGTCGAATTTCCCTCTAACAAAAATTTGTTCAGCATGTTTGTTGTTCGAGTATACTCCTCTCAAATTTCCAAACTTATTTATTTCTCTCTAAATCGAATTTTTGCAAAACTCTCTCCAACTCGAAATAATTTTGATATCCCGTGAGAGTTCAACTTAGAGGGAGTCGACTGTATTTTCATTTTGTCACCAATACAATCGGGAATCGGTTGAGTTTTGAGGGAGTCTTTTTATTCAAACGTTTTTACATACTCACTTTCTTTTCTGTCTGTTTTATATAGTGTACGGGAGTCCCGTAGAAATTTTATTACCGATTTGTCTAACCACCAGAATCGATTGAAGCATACATAGGAGAGTCAGAAAACTTAAATAGACATCACGATATTATGAACGCCGTGTTTTATTCGCTATTTTTTTGAGGTAATGCACAAAGTTCCATAAAAATTAAACCTCTATACTGCCGTCCTAAGAAAAAAGGGCGTAAGCGCAAAATTCCAAATTGAGTTAGTACCAAAATTGGAACCGTTAAATAGTATATTATATTTGTGTAAACCTAAAATTGATTTGATATTGGAGATTTTCAACGTGTTTTTTCATGAAATAAATAAAAGATATTATTTTGAATAACTTAAGTAAATAAATAAATAAAATAAGTGTTTTTAAGTTATTCAAAATAATATCTTTTATTTAAACCTAAAAATTGATATGTTTCCAACTGCAAATCACGAAGTCACGAACGCAAATTTGAATTAAGGTTTCAAGCAAGTTGCTTATGTGCCTATATTAAAAGTCGAAGGTTCAATTTTTTAAGTCATCACCAAAATTACTAAAATTTATACGCATAGTAAAAAACATCATTTTGCCTAGTAAGAAATCGTTCTTTAAAATATTCAATTTGAAGGCGAGAAAAGCAAAACCATTAAAATCAATCTCAAAACTATTGAAATGGAGATACACTCTTTTTCCTTATGACGGCAGTATATAGGTACTGGTCTTGATGAAATTTATAGACATGATAATTGATGAAATGAAAAACCAATACAATTAATTTCCACCCACTGCCGCTCCCACTTTCTTAAAACATAATATTTTCAGAAAAAAATATAAATATTCGGGTGTTGTTCAGATGACCCATATGCAGTGCCAAAACCACAAGTGCTCTGGTGATGGCTTACCCTCTAAACCAGAGGTTCGATCTTCTAAGAAGATTCTTCTTTATTGCCATCAACTTGGGATTCAGCAACTCAAAAGGCTGGAGCATAGTTTCCCATTCGCACAATCTAGCTTTGCCAAGTCGACGTATTTTGACTTTTTGGACTTCATTGTCTTTGAACAACTCATTGAGCTCTCGTTTGTGCTTTCTCTTCCAAAAATCCATCGAATAATACGAGTATTACTTGCGAAAGAGCCCAGTATCAGTTTCCATTTCTGATTTTCATCTTACCGAGAGTAGGAGTGTCTTGAGCGTAAGAAGAGTGTTTAACCTAATTGTTTGACAAACTGATTAATAGCAGTAGTTTCCAAAAGTATTTTTTCGTTGAATGTACACATAGGTGTCATCCGTGGAGTAAATAGGAGTATTGACTCCAAGGTAAATGAGTTATAAACTACTTCAAAGCTGCTGCTAATAAAAGTGATGTTTTGGCCTAGGTTGTAAACATATGGTTTTTTCTTGACAGCAGTTAGTTTGGCTTTTACTCGTTTACTTCAAAACCAATATATAATCACCATATGAAGAACTGTATAAAGACACAATGGAGCACAAGATAGGGCATTCTGTGATGTTAACAGCTGCTCTTTGCACTATCTGTTCCAGAAGGAGATTAAGAAAGACAAAAATGTTATCGCATTTCCTAGCTATTCTCTAGTTGCACATTGCATTTGGCATATTGCACCTTGTGTTTTATAATGTCACAAGACACAGCTGGATCTTTTTTCTCGAGATCTTGAGCTCAGTTATCGCCGTTATAAAGCTATTGACGATGAATATGCTTCCATAAGCGGCCTTGAAGCCAATGCAGGAACTTTGTGTCTCGACTTGAAGTTCATTGGTCATTTCCAGAATTTTTTTTATCTTTTTTTGTTTTAATGTCCTTTATCATAACTACCTACAATTTTTATTCCAATGAGTAAGATGGATGACAAGACTTGCTCCGTATACAAACAACGTCGACAAAAGTTGCATAAATTTACCGATTGTATTGGTCACAAAATGAAAATACAGTCAACACCCTCTAAGTTGAATTTTCACGGGATATCAACATTATTTCGAGTTGGAGAGAGTTTAGCAAAAATTCGATTTAGAGAGAAATAAATAAGTTTGGAAATTTGAGAGGAGTATACATACCTACTCGTACAACAAACATGGTGAACAAATTTTTGTTAGAGGGAAATTTGTCTTAGGGGGAGTTCGACTTAGAGGGCTTCGACTGTAGTCACATAAAATTGGTAGCCAATTAAATTATCTACAAGATTGATTATGAAAAATGTTGCCCTTAACTTGACGGTTAAGGAGTTATTGTGCTGTAAAGAGGGAAGAAACTGAAAATCTTACAAAATACGAAATTTTAGCCTTTTTTGGGAGCCCCATAGCGCCGTTTGTAGTGGTTGTACAAAAATTGTTTCAGATCATATTTGTAGGAAATTTTATTGTCTACAAATGTTTCTTTTATTTTTTTCCGTAAAAATATACCGGAAAGTTATAAGCAAAAAACTGAAAAAAGTGCCGATTTTTTGAAGTTTTTTCCGGATTTTGAAGGGGGCGGAGGGGGCGTGGTTGTGGAAATTTGAAATTTTCATCTACCAATCATACCATATAACATATCAAAAATTTAGAACTATCCGACCTTTTGTAGGGTAAAACCTCTCTATTTACTGGACTACGATGGCAAAATAGACTTTCGCGAATAGCGACAGCGTATATTATTGCTTATGCAAAATAAATTTGGGTAAGGCCTTATATAAACCTCCAAGGCAAGCTATTTGCAATAGCTGTCATTAAATGGCTTGGGTAAGGCCTTATATAAACATTCAAGGCAAGCTATTGACAATAGCTTTCATTAAATGGCTTTGGTAAGGCGTATATAAACATCCAAGGCAAGCTATAGCTTTTTCAGCCAAGCTAATAGCAGTTCATGAGAAGCTATTTGCTGCTATAAGACCTGTCAACAAAAGTCTTATGGCAGTTAATTAGCTTGCGTAAATGCGCCAAAATGACTTGCATAAGGCCTTTAACTGTTTCTATCATCATCATCATCGTGTCCTGTAACCCTGGCTGGGGCATAGGGCGTCAACAAAACGTCTCCATCCTTCACGGTCTGCTGCAAGGTACTTTAGCTGAGGCCACGTCTTTCTCTGGGATTCTGCTTCCGCTAAGACAGTTGATTTCCATGTTGTTCTTGGTCTTCCAACCCGCCGTGCACCCTGAGGATTCCATTCAAAGGACTGCTTTGCAATTTCATCGTTTGGTTTCCTCAGTGTGTGACCAATCCAACGCCATTTACACTTTCTTATGTCGACGTCCAGCCGCTCTTGACTTGTCCTGCGCCACAATTCCTCATTTGATATTATTTGTGGTCAGCGAATCTTTAGGATGTGGCGAAGACAGCGATTCACAAAAGCCTGCAATTTTTTCGAAATGGTAGACGTGACATCCAGGTTTCACAAGCATATAACAGCAAGGATTTGACATTGGATTCGAAGAATCTCAACTTAGTGCGTAAGGAGATTTGACTTGATTTCCAGATTGGGGACAGAGTACCGAAGGCAGCACGAGCTTTATTTGGGAAAAAACCACCAATGAATGCTGATCGCTCTTAATATCCAGCCAGTCAGCAATAGCTTTGCCTTCGTTGGTGATAGCGGTATCCAGCCAAAGGTGATGCCTTGCGTTTAAATCACCACCGATGAGTCCATAAGTGGTTCTCCTTAAGATGCTGTTGAGAACGTGAAGATCCTTGTGGATGTTTCTCATATGGATTTGCATTTGAAGTAGACACTGAGTGATGGTAGTTAGAGTTTCTCTTCCCAGTTGTATGGTGACGGTGGTGGCTTAAGATCTAATAAACATGACTGCTAAATCTACAATGTGAGTCCTCTATTTACAACAAAAGTTATTCAAAATTGCAACCTTCTTTAGCTTACCACTGACCATATCATTTTTCCACTTTGAATGCTGGCACGGTTCTTAACACAAATAGGAATGACTCACGTCACCTCGAGTCACATGCATGCATGCATATAGTAAAGTGATTCCAATACGAGTAGTAAGGCAGATATAATACAAATAATTATGTTTATGTATACTTTAGCAGAGCAACCTCCACTCTGCACTTTGCCTTATGATTTCTTGTTATTGGGGCGACTACTACCGACTATGTTAAAAGTGGAATGACCATATCCACTTCCAACTTTTTATACTTCCACCATGGGCGATGAATGGGAAGTATGAGTACGAACGTTACAAATGTTCCTATAGAATAATTATACATGAACATATGTAATTCTTTGTGTTGAATATGCGAAGGTTGTTCAACTACAGACACAGACAACAAACTCGTGAAATGAACGCAAGACTGGCAACAAACATAGAACCATAGATAAACAAATAAAGATGGGAAACCTTCGTACGTTTCACCCCCCAAAACCCATTTGTTTACATTGTTGTTTTTGTAATTTCACTTCGTGTCGATGAATAGATGTGAATTGCAACAACAATTTAATGCGGTGAGTTTGATTTGTTCTGACAGTTCAATTTTTTTTTATTTTATTTTGATGCGTCTGCATTTCTACAAATCTGCCTCGTTGTTTGATTTAATTTTTTTATTTATTATTAATTTTAATTGAGGAGTAAGAAAAAATATATTCGTGCCGCATTCTAAGACATTTTTCGGGGTAATAGAAACCAATTTCAATTCAGACCGTGATAATATTTCCTGCGCCTTTTCTCCTCATTTGCTGGAAGCCGCAAAAACTGAAGATTAAGACACTGTTGAAGAATCATCCTCGTGAACCCGCACACAGAACTTGTAATTTGGATGGCTGACATTCGACACTCCTGCATGTTGCTAGGCCTCTACCGAGTTCCAGTTGTGGAATTCGCTAGATCAGGGGGGACTATTTCCACTGCACAACAAATGCTCTTACGGGAACTGTGGAGTAACCGAGTTGCTAGTTAAAAACTTCACAGACCTATGGAAGTTTACTTCTCTGCATGAAGCTGCCGCATAAGGAAAGTACGGCATAGTAAATCTACTTTTTAAGCATTGTTCAGATCTAAGGAACTCCAGATGATGTCAAGTATTTGGTGCACGATGCTATTATAACGACGCGTCGTCATCATCCTGTCGTTGGCTGCAAACTCTTCAAAACTTTCATGACTCTGAGTGTGCCCCCTTAATGTCAGCAAGAATAAGTCCAGATCAGGGAGCAGAATCAAATCCGAAAGCAAATATGTGGAAGTGAGTAATCCAGATAAAGATTTTGAAAAGCATTGCGCATTTTCGATCGGCAATTGTTAAGGCTTTAAGTAAAATAAAGTTGTTATTAAATTTGTACTGGTCTATTTTTGTTTTAAACTGGAAACAACTTGAAACCAAGAACTCATTTCTTACTATCATAAGTTGGCCCATTGTGATACCACATGAATCTAGGAAACCTTTTTCCCTACTCGATCAAACATTTGGACCTTCTCACTGTTTCATAAATAAGGTATCTTCAAAAATTTCCATTTTGAATCAACTAATAGAATTGAATTAACTTTACATTTAAATACTCTAACATTACTATACACGGTTTAAGTTTCTCTATTAAATAATATACAGTTGCTTTCGTAAATTGAAAAAACGTCCCATTTTGTCTTATTTCACAAATCGGTTTGGCTTTATTTCACTTTGTCATAGTGAAATAGGGCCAAATATTGAAATTTAGCGTTATTTCACTATCGCAAAGTGAAGTTAGGCAAAATTTTTCAAGCCTTATTTCATGGCTCCCTATCAATTATTCTTAATTTAATCCCAGTATGTACCACTTTAAGTATGCACAGTTCGCAACAAGTCTGTTTAAGGGTTTTTTTTCTGTGAAAACTCATTTGGACTTAAACACTAGTTGAAAATTGATGTATTATTTACTGTTTCCTAATATCCACTCGAAAACACTAATTAATTACTTTGTCAAAATTTCTTGTACCGTAAGTGTTTCCCGAGCGCATTTGTACCTAAAATTTAAAATAAGATATAGTTTTTGCCCCTTTCTCACATATTATAAACTTCTGTTAGAAAAAAATGCAAGATTGCCAATTAATATTTGCAATGGCCTCAGTCAAGTGACTCAAGATTTTGTACCTATTTTTGGAAGCTCATTCATATTACTTGCAAAATTCCTATGGATTTTCCACGTTGCCTCTTCAACGTTATCCATTTTTGTTGGCCAATGTGTCTACCTACCCACAGGTACCAAAAATGTCCAGGAAAAATATTTCTCATAGGTATTTATCGAGAAAAAACGATTGCAAAACAAACAAGTGATGGGCAGTGTATATATAAAAAAAAAAGATTTTAAACAGAAACAATTCCTCAATAATATCGTGTACGTCCATATGTATATACCTACGTCTTTTTATTTCTTATTTCTACAGCATTACCTTCAAACAAATTCAAAAATACTTTCATATTTTTTTTTTATTATTTGTAACAATAACACTAAAATTTAAGATTTGATTTTTAAAACGCTCAAATTCCATTTCTAGTTCTATAACAGATTTCCTTGTTTTTTTTTAGGCTGACTGGTATGTAACTACATACATACATGTACATAACAAATGTACGTATATTCATTAAAAACGTGAGAAATGTATTTTTTTTTTCAAAATTTAACACCGATCTGAAACTTAAGAATGATTACTTCGAAGCTAAGATGAGCTGAGTATGGTAGCGTTTGCTATTTGGAATGACCTTTCTTAAGTACTTATTTATTTTCCATTCTTTTCTTGGGTAAAAAAGAATACCCCTGATCAGAATATTATTTGCTGTATCTATTAGTTTTCCATGGTCCAAAAGTTTTGAAAAGAAAAATACAATTAAAAAGTCGTTGCCCCGATAAATGAACTTACTTTGATATGAATTGTGGGTTGACTGGGACTCTAACGGCGTCGTATTAGCAATTTTTGCTTGTGGTGAGTGAATGGTAATTTGTATACTGTTAAGCTGCAGCCATAAATACCATATGGCAACCTTTCGTTGCAATATTAATGGATTGCTCAGATTTTATTTTTCTAATTCTAGGAATTTCTTTTTGACCTCACATTTACGGTGCTTCCCGGATTAAGAAAGTGTTACAAAAAATGTTGCGTCAAAGAGAAGGTCAGAAAAACTGACGACCTACCTTAACAAATGCAGCTGAAGCATTGTCCTGGGGGTAATATGTAACTGAATCGAAAGAAGATAGTTTGTTTGATTGAACTAATTAGGAAAAGGGGCGCAGCTATTTAATTCGATTCTGAAATAAAAACGTTCAAATTCGTAAAATTTCAGTTCGCTACTTCCTAAGCAAGCGCTTATAAACGGAAAATCAAAAGCGCTAATTGAAAATTCTAATGGCACAAAGTCGGAAGGACTAAAATTTGATCCTACTTTCATACATAATAACCACTGTTAATAAGTGAAAATCACTTTCTATAGTCGATAAGTTTCATAGTAGCGCCCCAGATACTGCTCGATTGTATCAAGTCAAAGTCACGTGCTGGCACTCCTGTCTTGGGCCCGAATCGCGTAAGACTAAAGCGATCGCTAAACTAAGTGATTGTCGTTTTGATGATTGCCCTCTCTAATTTAACCTATAGATATGAAAGAGACTGCTATCGTCAAAACGACTATCAGCTTAGCTGATTCCACCCCTGAGCTATACTGAAAAGCATAAAGAATGATCCAATTAAATGTGATTTCTTTGCATCGGAGTACCTATAAAGAACAGCTGGGCTGGGCATCATCAAGATTTAATTCGACAAATTGAATGCTGTGAAAAAGAACTTGGGGTTCGATATTATTTAGCTGTGAAAAGGGAATTTCTTTAGTGTTGTTCAATAGTCAATGTACCTTTATATATATGTATATAAATAAAACAATAAAACAGATTGCATGTATTTTTCATTTTTATAATAGTTAATAAAAGCTTTTTATTTTACTTTAATGAAAGCCAGGAAGTATTATCTATTATTATTATTTATTATTTATCTTTTGTTGCACCAATTGATTAAGTTATTTTTAAAGAGTTATTTGGAGTACCTACAGATTTAAATAGTAGGTATTGAACTCGTGTATGAGATTGCACGTTTTTAAAATAGCTTCATTGTAACCCACTTGTTGCAATAATGATTTGCGCAAGTAAAGTGTGCAACATACTGTCAACATTTGCATAAATTCCTTGTGAATATCAATTTGATCGGCTCGAATTCTCAGAGGAGCCGGTAACTTTAGGAGTCCCTTCACAGCCGATGGTTAAGTTGCTTGCGTCTGGATTTGTAGCTGAAACCACGATTCATACATATCGTTATTCTTATCAAAAATGTTCCCCTGTGCTCATATACCACCAGTTCGAGAAGTAGAATTGGTTTTCCACAATTTCGCTGCAGTAAAAACTGTAATAAGCAAAGTTGTTCGATTTTTAAATATAAAAAAATACCACATACATCAGCTTTGGCATCAGCCACAATGTTAGTTTGAAAGCACCCAGTTGGTAGAATGTAATGAACATTGCATTTTTGCTTAGTAACTTTAGCATGATAAGTGATTCCATCGTAAGATTCCCCAGTCAGAAAACTATATCAAAGAAGCTTCATGATGACCCACAATCAATTTATCAGGATAGAGCAAGAGCAAGGGTTCCATAAACCGATGAGAGTTACTTTACTTTCGGAAACTTTCAGCAACTTCTCGATTAGGATTGTCCGATTCTAGTTTCAAAAGTTCTGTTAGGGTCTTTTGTTTTATAATAATCGGAGCCCGTGTACGATTTTGAATGTTTTTCCCGAAAAATATAGATTTATAATTTATTTAATTTAATCTTTCGAAATACAGAAGCGTGTTCAAGTTTTTTGTTGACGTTTGATAATCAGAGGTGAACTTTTTTTCGTTCGTGGTGAAGATTAAGTAAAAGGGACGTGTTCAATAAATAGAAATTCAACTAAGGCAAAGTCCACATCTACAATTTTTTTTGCGTATTTTGTGTGGTTTGTACGACGACTTTAAGGTCATGACTTTTTTAAATTAGATAAGAGCGGACGAGAAATCCAGAAATTGTGGTAAACAAGCACGTTCGTGGACTTACCAGTCATCATTATCATTGATTTGAGATAATTACCTGTGAGCAAACAGGCTATAAGCCTTAACTAAAGTGACATTTTATTAAATAGTTAAAAGGCTCTCCCAAACCAATGCGAAATCATAGCGAATCATTTGCAAAGACAGTTGTTTGTTGTTGCTAAAACCTTGTTGTTTTCAGTTCATTTATAGTTTTGGTAAATTGTTTTAAATAATTTATTGGAAAAATAATAAATGGATGGGGTCAGACTTTTTTTCATTTTCACAAAGAAAGAGTGATAGATTGGGTTAATTTCAATGGCAAAATAAAAGTGATGAATTGTTCTCAAATTTATTGTTTTGACTCTAAAAACCTAAATAAACACAATGGTTGTAACAAAGACTTACAAAAAATTTAGTTTTAACTTATAGGATTTTAAAACAGTGATTTTATTTGCAACAAAAAAGTACAAATCCGCAGCTTTTTATATGCGGATCGGAATTGTATAGAAACAATTCGTTCACGTGAATAGTAGAATACCGCATATAGTATCAACGTTAGTGCCCTATTACACGACGACTTTAGTCGTATGAGTTTTTTCGAAAATAAATGATTGTGAAGGTGAGATCAGATGTTTTTTCTCGTTCGCTCTCATTGAATTTCGAAAAAAGTCATGACTCAAGTCATCGTGTAATAGAGCACTTTTAACGACAGGTGAATCAGATTCACTTCGAATAGCAGAATGGTGTTGAGTGAATATTCAAAGAAAACTCCCCCCGATATGCATAGCAGTATAGGGCTGTATGTTATAAAAGAAGGAACTATAACATTCATGTTTTTTAATTGTAAACATTTTTAAATGGGTCATTGTGTTGAATATATGAACTACAAATCTCACTCTTAATATTACTTTTGTATCTCTTACTATCTGTTAATTGAACAAACCTTTTGTATCTCTTACTATCTGTTAACTGAACAAACCTTTTGTATCTCTTGTTCGTTTTTCGTTGTTTGGCGCTTCTCGCATTTGGAACATTCTCGATTTCACAAATCTTATACTTATTAATTAATTAAAACCATTTTCTTATTAAAAGTTAAAAGCGTTTTTCCTTATTGTAAATTGTTATCCGTGGATTTGCCATTATAATCCCTTCACATTGAAGATGGGAAAGAAGTGGAGTGCTTTTATTTAACAGGGTGCGATTGTGAGGGGAGGGGGAATGATGTTGAAACTGGTCATATATAATCATTTGCAGCAAAACTCTTTATATCCAAATTGATTGTAAAATATCTTTTGAACGGAAGTTCCAATATATGTTTGTTCTGAATCATAACATATTGATTTAAAAGTCTTTATTATACAAAATAAAATCTTTTTACAGCTATCATTTGGCCTTATTAAATTTTTTTCCATTTACACAAAATGAAAATTTTGGATATGACGAGTTTTGGTTCCCAACTACTCATATGTCAATCAATGCTTTGAAAATTTGTTTTAAATGCTAGTTATAATTTGAGGAAACTTCTTTGTTATGCGTTTACCCTGAGGCCACACAAGCGAGTATACTGGCAAGCGAGTTGTACATCTATAATTATCAAATCACTCACCGCTCTACTCGCTTCTCAACTTGCTTCGAAAAAGGCAAGCCAGTGTTGCAAATGTTTCTGTGTATTACTAACTCGCTAGAGAGTACGCGCTCGTGTGGCCTCCGGGTTACTAATAAACGAAATTTTCTTTTCTCTGTACAATTTTTATATAAGAAAACACGGATGTTAGTAAGGAATTCTTTGGATTTTTTAACTTTCTTACATCCGTAACCTACACCTTTCTTTTTATTTAAATTTTCTACAAATCTTCCACACAATTTCAATTTAGATGATATATAAGGTAAAGTTAGCACTTTAAAGTTCGTTCTTCCCGTTTTTATACTTTTTGAACATGTCCACGATTTTCAAAAATAACCGACAGATTAATTCACCACTCCTATCGGACCTGTGGTGAATGGAGGAGTTGATTCTATGTGTGCGTTGTCCACTGTTTTTCACTAATACTTTGCAAATCTAATACATCAGCTGTTCGCTTCAGCTTGTAGGCAAATCAAATTGACAGCTGAGGATTGACTTCTTTATTTCATATTCTCTGCATAGAACTAGCAAGTCGCAAAAACAACTAATTTTCTCACGTGGGTGGCTAGACAATGCGGTCGTATTATTTTATTCGCATTCGTAGGTATGTAGGTATAGTCAGCTGTTGATTGTTAGTGATATTTTAATGTAGGTATACACTATACAGTTAATAATTTGCCATGGTAGCTATGTATAAGACTAGTCAAAAAACTGATTTATTTAATGAGTTATCGAAAAGAAGATACTTAGCTTGCTATAATGCCCGATGCTATTTCTTCACTATTCACAAAGCGAAGCCGTTTGAAGTGGTAGGTAATCTATGATATGGGGCTATGGTTTTTCGAGCACATCTATCAATCAACAAGAGAAACATAACATACCTATACCTACGATGGCTTGAGAAGAGATAACATAGCATTTGTTTTGAATATTTTATTTTTTTTTTAATAAGGGAAAGTAGTTGGATGAACTTAACAAAAGACATGCAACAGTATTGTCCGACTGTTGTCTTAATATACATAACTCACTACTCTATAAAAAATCATTATACATATTTTGTGGATGAGAAAAATTGTAGTGAATTATTGGAATTGTTAGATAGGTATTAAACAAATAAAAAAAAAAAAAAAAAAAGACGTGAACCATCTATTCAGCCATGGCGAACCAGTGGCACGCGTGCCAATGGTGACACGCAATACAATTGAGAAACGTCATCAATTGAGAAATCTGACTGCAACTTTGAGCAGCAGTATCAGCTTTTTACATCATTTTAGTTTTCGTTTTCATCTTTTTTGCTTCTTATTCGTTAAGTCTGCAAAGGGCGTACATGCATGTTAGGTTTTTAATCCCATAACACCAAACTTCAATCACCGACAAACAACAACAAACACAACTCATATACCTAAACCGATCTAAATTTTCGGGATGAGAAAAAATGTCGTTCTGATTTGACCATTTTCGGGATTGAATGTGTGTTGAAAATGATCTGTGTTTTATTTTGAGTTTCATCGATGTGATTGTAATGGGGTTTTCTTTTGGTAACAAAAATTGATTTTTTCCCCTTCAGATCTTTCAAAACACAGATTTTGGCAATTAAAGCCTTCCAATGGGCATAAAAATCAATTTTTTTTGATCGATAATCAATTTTGTAGATCTGGATTTTTCGGCAGATTTCCCCTCTTTTACTAACACCATTACACGCCAGAACAATTGAAAGCCATCAATTTGACATGTCTGAATCGTAATAGCTTCACTGACACAAATTATTTACCATCACTACACTGAAAATACACTGAAAAGGAAAAATCAATCTGAAATCGTATACCGATCGATCAAAATCTGAATTTACCAAAAGAAAACCCCATAAGGCTTCAAGGTGCAAGAAAAACTATAGCTGTCATGATTGATCTCATTCGTGCTTTTGGGGGTAAACTGCGAATTTTAAGAACAGATTATTGTGAAAAACTAAAAGTGTTTTCCAAGCTTGAAAATATTAAAATCCAGCTGAATGAATTCCGGTCTATATCTATGGGCTCCAATATTTGTCGAAACAAGGAAAGAGTTGGAATTAATCAAGCTAGAAATACTCTCTGTCAGGCTATACGACAAAGAATGTGAATTCAATTAGTGGAAACTTGGAATTATATTCCCATTACATTATTACTATTTTCAAAAGCTGCCGTTTTCTATCTTAACAGTATTTTCATCTTCCAAAGTGTGTGAAGTGTGAGCCTCTATTATCCGAAATGAATAACATTAAAGATTTGTTTTTTAACCGTTTGTCAGATGATTCCAGTTCAGCCTGCATTTTGCTTAAAGTGACGAAATAAAGCACTGATTTAAACTACTTGGCATCGAGTTTGCAGCTACAGAAGTCACACAAACATAGTTCTTTTACTGTTTTTTGTTTCCTTTTTTTGTAAAATCTAATTTTTTTATTTTATCAAGATTAATTAAAAAGTAAGAACTGTTAATTTTCAAAATTAATTTGTATTTTACAGATCGTACGCTGCACTTTGTGAAATTATTAATTTTGTTCGTAGTAGTCATAGGTCAAAGGCACTTCAAATTATTTATTTTTAAAAATGGCACAAGGCTCTAAAAAGGTTCGCCACCCCTGATCTATTCATTGTTCCGACAAATTGTATATATCTTAATATTTACCATGCACCTATTTAACATAAATATAAACCAAATCAACGGTATAAAAGCATTATACTGAAGGGTATGAGATTTTTTTAGGTTACTTTTATATAGGTAAGCCTTTGAAATTTGGAATTATTGAACTACCTATCAACAATGTACCTACTAAAGAAACGCGTACTGTCAAGGTGTCTATAACCCGCATGAATTGAATATCTTTGTCTTAGATTAGTTTATTATTAAAGAGCAAAAAGCATAAGAAAGGCGCCCTATTATTCAAATCAGGCGCACTTCTGTCAAATGAATTGAAAATTACCTTTAGTTACACAAAGGGTATTCATGCAACAACGTAAAGTCGTCGTAAACGTGTAAAGTTGTAAACTTCGTAAATCTGTCAAATTTTCCATACAAATTGTGACAGAATTACAATGGTTTGGATAAAAATCGACCAAGAAATAGTCGTTCAAACTAGGCTGATTTTAAGTTCTTAAAGCTAAATGAATGCCATTTTTGGCTATTTTGATGGACTTGTTAGATTAGACGCTCAAATTGGGTGTATTAGTGAGCCATGACCAGTTAAGTCAAAAATAAAACTCAAATTAAAATTTCCTTACAGTTTTAGGGTTGCCATCTAATTTTTTTTTCAAAATTGAGAACAATTGCCAAAATCAACACTCTTGCTCTTACAAAGTCGGGTTTTGAACACATATTAGCTTATACCCATTGACCTATTATATATGGACTGCCAGGAGCCAACTTCACGACGGTTCATTTTCAACCACTAGGCGCCATCAGCGCTAGTTGGAGCAAAACAGAAAATTAGTGTAGCTCTTGAAAATTGGTTTGACAGTAGTTTTGTTATTTTATTTATCATTTTATTTTATTAAAGAAAAAATAAAGAAATGTTGTTATTTTTCTTACTATTTTTCTGTGCAAACAATGTAAAACCAAGCAAATAGTTTAGTTTATTCATGATTTACTCATGGATGAATGTGCTCTGCGGTTATGACGTGATGAAATGCGATTCCGTGGAGTGAGAAGAACAACTGGAGCACATGCCTTTTTTATGCAGCTCTTCAATGGTGATGTGGGGAAGG
The DNA here is from genome assembly GCA_963921185.1 of Dasysyrphus tricinctus. Classification (NCBI taxonomy): domain Eukaryota; kingdom Metazoa; phylum Arthropoda; class Insecta; order Diptera; family Syrphidae; genus Dasysyrphus; species Dasysyrphus tricinctus. The sequence goes on from OY992532.1 coordinate 89,862,326, forward strand.
TACAAGCCCTTGACTGCCTTGTGACCAAGTTAAGTGGGAGTTGAAAAACCATACGCCATCACATGGGCAAGCCTACCTGCGTAAGGTTGATGTTGAGATCTAAGGAAAGCTCCCAAGCTTTGGAACATCCATCCACAAATGCTCCAATTTGATTGAACTGATGGGACCTGTTTTGAACAACTACAAAGAAGCACTGAAGAATATGGAAACTGTTACACTATTAAGAAATTCATTTTGAAAAAAAAAAATTAAAGCTATATCCCCTAGCCTATGGGTTTGTTAAAGAGTAAATAAATAATAATAAAGAATACATTTTATTTTGATCTAATTTAATGTTTTAGCCTTAAATTGAATGTTATGTCTTAAAAAATCTTTCAATAAAAATATTTTTAAAGATTGAAAAGCTGTTGGGTCATTGTTGTTTCACCATAAAGCAGCGGCCTTGAGACTTTATCTTCAATCATGAAGATTTGATTTCGCAGTTATGAGCGCAGGAAATCCACTCGCGGTGCTTCATTTCAACACGTGTAGGTAGACTTTCAATTGGGGAATGAAGACAAAAACAAAACGATTTTGTTTTAAGCAGATCAATAGGTATCCTTAAGCTGGCCATACACGAAAGAGCCAACGAGCCAAATGGCCCCGCGCCGATCCAAAATCGGTCTTCTGTGGCGTGGATCGGCCACCGATCCATTTGGATTTTCAGCCAATCTGAAATCCAACCAAGCCAAATGGATCGGATGGCTCGGTCGTGTATGGCTAGCTTTACTTCTTCAGCTTGAACTTATGAATATTTGCCTGATTCCAGTTCGTTACTGTCGGCCTCCAGGGAAGCACTTTATTCTCGGAACTCTTTGAACTAATTGTAGTCTCGGAAGTGGCCTCAACAAGGTATTACGATGAAAAAAGTTTAAAGAAAAAATATTTTTAGCTTCCATATTGCACATCAACAGCAATTCAATTTCATGCCTCCGCATAGCAATAAGATCATTTTGTTGGTTAATTGTCTTATTTCTGGATTATTTGCATCAGTAGGTACTATGAAAGTTTGCGACCACCCACAACTCATCAACAACAAGAACAACGCTAAAAGAATAAAGAAATGAACATATAAATTAATTTAATTAAATTAACTGGAAAAAACATGTAATTTATAACAAACTGATTTTTTTTAAATTAAATTAAAAAGAATGGCTCATAAACTTCAGACGTCAAAATACAAAGTTGAATTATAATAGATGGCCTTAGTTTCTATGTTCAAAAAAACCTTGTTTAGGCCAAGTGGCAAAAGGTGGCATTGATAATAATTACTATTTTTTGCCACTTTGCTCCAATAAGCAGATATGTCGCTAAGAAGTTCTGAACTAATTTTAATAGGGCTTTTGTATGGAAATGAGACTCGACTAGCAGTCCATATATAATAGGTCAATGGCTTATACCTTCTCAAACATGAAAAAAAAAATAGTTACAGACAAGTTTTACGGTTGAAAGTCCTTGCCAGACCAGCTCAACATTTTCTAAGTAGGTATTAAAGAAATAACTTTTTTTTTATTTTGGAATACCTAACTCGTCTGGCACTATTTTGTCCATATAACGAAAGACATAAGCTTCCAAATACCCCGGTTTGTGAAAGAAGATTTGTTAGTTTTGATAATTATTTAAAAAATTAGAAAACAAAAGGAATAAAATCACCAACTTTATAACATTAAGGGCCGTCTGGCATGCATTTTCGACAGCCAAACTCGTCTGGCATAGTTTGTTCTCTATTTAAGGAGACATTAGCTAAAATATATTGAAAACCCGGCTTTGTAAAACAAGGTTTGACAGTTGTTTGAAACTAAAAGAAATAAGTAATTTCTTATAAAACCTACTTTGAAAATGTTGAGCTGGTCTTGCAAGGACTTTCAACCGTTAAACTTATCTGGAACTATTTTTTTTTCATGTTCGAGAAGGTATAAGCTAATATGTGTTCAAAACCCGACTTTGTAAGAGCAAGTGTGTTGATTTTGGCAATTATTTTCAATTTAAAAAAAAAATAGATGGCAACCCTAAAACTGTGAAAAATTTAAAATTTGAGTTTTATTTTTGACTTAACTGGTCATGGCTCACTAATACACCCAGTTTGAGCGTATTATCTAACAAGTCCATCAAAATAGCCAAAAATGCCATTCATTTAGCTTTAAAAACTTAAAATCCGCATAGTTTGAACGACTATTTCTCGGTCGATTTTTATCGAAACCGTTTTTTTAAATTTATTTTAAAGAAAATTTAATAATCTTTCTTTTATAAGAAGCAATGCCTATATACCTATCTCTGCTGGTAAGAAAGTTATAACCAAATACGTAAATAAAACCAAAAAATGCGATTTTTCACATTTTTTCGCAAATGATTTTTTAAAAATTTTGCTAACTAAAATTTTTTTGATTTTTTTTTTTCAAAAATCCATTTTGATGGTAAATTTTATTCTCTATAAAAAAGGTCTTGAGGACTATCTCGAAATTTTGCTTAGTTTTCGAGTTATATGCAAAAAACCAAAAAGGGTGCTTTTGCACCCCCCTCTAAAAAAAGCACCCACCATTTAAATAGCACTCCGCGGTTTTCTCATCTTCAATGACCCCTTTGAGGATTTTTACAATAAAATCCCATGAACGTATTACTTCCTTATTATATGACATAATCAATAGCCTAATAACGTAATTAAATGACTTACACGTTACACAGTGCAGTAGATACACACCTAGATACCAATTTCATTTGCCTTCAGCCACTTCACTGCAAAAAAAGCCCGTGAACCATGTGATGACACGTTAAGAGGGCCAGTTTATTCACATTGGGTTAAATCTGTAATAAGTTTTTTGCAGGGTCTGGTTAAGGTTAAATGGAGCTTTCGTCTGATTAGTTATTTCGATAATTGACAATTGAAACTAGCATTCATTAACCAAAATTGTGGTTAGCAAGTAGCCAAGTACATTCGTGTATTTACCAGTCACAATGATCATTAATTAAAGATGATTAGCTGGTGAACAAAGTTGCCCTAATAAAGTGATATTGCATGCATGTATGTACATTAGGGTGGCGCTTATTTTTAAATTAAAATAAAAGGGATAAAGGTAATTAAAAATAAAATCCTGTGCAAATTATTATTAAATTCGGTTAACGTTAGTTAGCACGTACACCATACAAAATACATGGAGATTTCACAGTCTTTGATGGAAAATCTTGCAACTTGGTTCATATATTAAGTACCATAAGGAGCTTACAAAAAAAGTTATTTGAAAAATATTTAGCCCATTTACGTATATGTACATTATGCAATATAGAATGTACAAGATTTAAGCTCTTAATTACGATACTTTTCGCTGGAAATGAGTATTCACAATAAGTGGAGTTTTCAAACATTAAATATATTTTGCGTGGAACTCAAAGAATAGGCGAAAAGTGAGACTCAATTTTACCGGGTGGAATGTTGTTCGGGTGAAACTCACAATAAGGTAAATCATATAAAATGTTAGCAGACATGTGAATATACCCTACAAACATGGTCAGATATCGGTGATGAAACCAATAGTGTTTTTACCAAATTGTTTGAATAAAGCCAGTTTGCTCAAAAGTCTTATTGTGAGTTTCACACGAACAACATTCCACCCGGAAAAATAGACATTTCATTTTTCACCTATTGTGAGTTTTACCCAAAATATGTATAATGTTCTTCGAAAATTCCCCTAATTGTGTTTATGAGTACATATCTACTCATTTCGGGTGAAATATATCCTAATATTCCTAATTAAGAGCTAAAATAAAATGGTTCACTTACTCTTTGGAGGCGAACAAAGGAAGAACAACGGGAACATGGTGCCTTTGTCAATAAGACTGATTGGGTTAAATCTATTACATAAATGACTTTCAAAGAATCTAGAAATCTGCTGATTAGCCATTTCGATAATAATTAACATAACAACTCAAACTATAGATTCATTGATTAAAATGGTGGTCAAGAAGTAGGTACATGCGATGATTCATCAGTTGCAATAATCATTGATTAAAGATGATTAGCTGTGAACAAACTGGCCCTAAGGGCCCTCAGCAGTTTAAGGTATGAAAAAATAGCATAAAAAGAAATATAGGCGTCAAAAGCTTGAGTAAAGGTTATTGCAAAAATCAAAGTGTTGAAGTCCATAACCGGGTCTTTAGTTAATAAACAGTGCATGTATTAACTAAAATTTGTTTTTACCCCTCTCATATTCCGTGATCTTTGATCAGAGGAGCATTATCTAGGGAGGTGTGAAAACAAATTTCGGGTAACAATTTCATTAATTAAAATTTTTTGATTTTTTTGATTTTCTTTAAGTATTTAAAAGAATGGGCATGTTCATAGAATGAGATCTCGGAGATCTCAGTCAAATGCACAATATTCATAGTAAAATTTCTCAGTTTTCCTGTGAAATATTTTGGTATATGTACTGATGAGAAAACAAAATTGTTAATTCGCTTGCTCACTTTTTAACGCAGTAAAATTTATAAGATCCCATTCTGCTGAACTGATAAAATGTTTGCACAAATAAAATCGAATTAATTTCTTTTTAAGTAGCTGTCAAAAATATCTCTTTAGATAGTCCAGAGTTAGCTCTGTAGCACTGACCCTATAGGATAATATCGCACTGAAATCAGAGCCTGCGTCGTACAGGATAGTATGATGATATTATAACCTTAATTGTCGATACAGATAGCTTATCATTATAATTGATTGATATGGTATACCTATGATTAACATGCTGCTCTTCACGTATGTTATTTCATACAAAGCCCCGCCCTAACATAAACCCATTTAAAAATTTAAAATACGAAAACAAATAGCATGAAAAAGTTCTAGTATCAGTGAAATCGGCATTACGCAGAGTTATTTATATGAGTTAAAATGTCTGTGTATTTCTCCGTTACGTAATCCTTTGAAAATAACACAAATATTATTTATCTAGTTTTGTTTATTTCTTTATATACTCATTTGTTTAGCAATTAGGTTCTAGTCTTTTTCTACTTCCACTAAGGGGCAAATATTGGTTTTGTTTTATAAAAACATTTACAGTTTCGATATTTTAATCAATTCTAACTTAGGGTATAAGATTAAGATACTTGGGCTTTTGCAATGGCCTCCACAATATACCTACTTCCATTTTTTATTTTTTTTGTCAATTATGAAAACCATTTGTTCTCTCGTGTAATGCACCGTTTTTACTAACCGTAATTTGTTAGCTGTCAAATTGTTTTTGTTTTGTAGGTTGCCTACACTACTTAACTTCACAAATGGCGGCAAATTCAAATCTTGCGTTAATTTTGGGACACCTTTCAGATCCACCACTAAAAAAGTAGAAAGAAATTAAATATTCATCCCGATTTCAAAATCCGCTGAATGAGTGGCGGTGAGAGACATACTCAATTTTCGCCCATAGAAAAAATGTCAGAATTGAGCCTGGTTCCTTCCGCAACACATTCGTCGGATTCGGAATGATTATATTTCCATATATTTTTCAAATGATGAGGGCATCATTTTCAAATTTTAATGGGTTTTTAAATTTTATCAAGGAGGCACTTGTAACGGAAATTGATTTTCAAAAAATCACTCCAAACTAATTCTTCGTACCGATTACTAAGTTACCAACTACTAAAAAAAACATGTGTAAATTCCTTACAACTTATGTACAGTGTTTAACAAATTTCATAACCTTTAGCAAGTTCTTGCAACTTATACATAGTTGAGCTGTATTTTTGTTTATTCAAATATTATCTGTCATACATCATACTCAATCATTCGTAAGCAGATTTGAATTTTTATTCTTGAATCAACCGATAAAACCAACAAAAAGAAAAATATCGATGTCTATAACATAAAATATTTAAATATAATATTTATAAGGTTTTTGTCAATGCGTATAACAAATAATTCCCCTCTACACAAAAATGATGTCATGTTATAATTTAAATGAGTAGATATGTACATATATGTAACGAATTCTCTCCTATTCCCGATAAGAATGCTAAGTACCTATTTATATCTGGCAAATGCCATACCATATTTGGTAAATAAACTTTGACGTTTCACAAACAACTTGTTGTTTATATTGCTTTGCTGACCAATATCAATGTGTAAGATTTTAAACGAACTTATACGAGTAGTTAATTCCAAAATAAGATTTGACTAATGAATGACCGTTAAAAATTTAAAACTAGAACGCAATTATATACATAATATCTTACGCGGTCAACGAAAATAAAATTGTTATTGTTATCCGCATAAAAATCATCATCATGGGCGTTGGTCTAATGACAGCTAATGGGAATGGGAGTGACACTATAGTGCGTAATCAAGTTATTTATTTGATTATTTTAAACGCTTTTTATGGGTTAAAGTCCAACTCCAACATATTATGGGATTTACTTTTATTTTTTATCACGCAACGGAAAAGTATGTTTGTGTTTTTTTTTTTAAATTAGTCATTGTCATTATTTACAGAAAGGTAACAGCTTTTTAATTGGTGTCATGTCAGAATGAGAGTTCTTGGTCTGGTCTTGGTTCTGCGTCTGGATTTAAAAAGTCTGAATCAGAAACCGAAGCGTTCACATGTAGGTAGGTATATGGAATTGTTCTTCGGTATTACTAAAGCAATGATTAGACGGTCAACGCAAATTATCAACGCGTTGACTCCCTGACGTAAAATTCTGTCCCAAAAATATCTTGTCGTGTGATCGTTAACGCAGAATACTCTTTATGCGTTGACACGAATTTAAGGGTCAATGCGTTGACTATTTTCATTGGCCGTGTAATCACCTTATCAACGCAGTTAGGACTACTTAACAACGCGTTGACTGTATCTTAACGTTGACACAGCGGCTTTTTCTGCCAAGTCAACGTGCTCTGCGTTGACCTTCATCTCAATCTCAAAATTTTTGCATTTTTTGAGTATTTTAAAACATCGACAGTTGATGGCTTGACGGATGAGGGAGACGAACTATATTTTGATGGCAAAAGTGTATTTCAATCCAAATGTCACTGAATTGGCCTAAAATCACTTTTTTCCGGAGCTGATCTGATTTTTTAGATGTTTTTTAATCCATCGACATCGTAGCCATCCTTCAATGGAACTTGACAGTTGATGGCTTGACAGAAGACAAACTTTATTTTGGCAACAAAAGTATATTTTGATGCAAATGTCACCCAATTGCTCTTAAATAACTTTTTCCTGAGCAGTAAATAAACTCCAAACATTTCGGATTTTTAGAGGTCTTTTAGTCCATCAACATCGTAGCCATCCTTCAAAGGAATTTGACAGTTGATGGCTTGACAGATGAAAGACGAGCTATATTTTGACAGCAAACGTATATTTCGATCCAAATGTCACCCAATTGACCTAAAATCATTTTTTTCCGGAGCAGTAAGAAAACTCAGATTTTTTAGCAAATGGAACTTGCCAGTTGATGGCTTGACAGATGGGGGATGAACTATACTCTGACGACAAAAGCGTATTTTGATTTAAATGTCACCCAGCTGCCCTAGACGATGTTCATCGAGCTTCATGTGAGGTGACTCATTTTGGCCATCTCTTTTTTTCTAAGCGATAAGAGTGAGAAACAAATAAAAAACGTCAAAATGAGTCGCCTCACATGAAGCTCGTATGAACACCGTCCAAAAGTCACCTTTTTCCTGAGCAGTAAAAAAACTTTCTGATTTTTAAGACGTTTATTAACTCATGCACATTGTAGTGTTCGATAACACCGCAGTCAATGTCGTGTGATCGTCAACGTACAAAATGATTCAATTTAGCTCTTGTTCACTCCGCGTCAACTTTCATATGTTTGGATATGGTCGAGTAGTGTAATCGTGAACGTTTCACGTGTCAATACGTTGACACTAGAGGGTACCAATTGCGTTGACACAGATAACACGTCAACGCATTTTGGAACAACATTGACGAGTACCGTCATTCGTGTGATCGTCAATGTTTCATGCGTTGACATAGTCTACGTTGATAGTAGATTAGATTTTTCTTAGATTAGATAATATTGATTTTATTTCCTTGGATTTTTACAATTATACAATTGATAAAGCATGGCATTGCCGTCTGCCTTATTGACAAGATTAAAAATACTAATACGTTGACAGTATATTGACGTAGTGTTTCTGATGACGTCAAGGAGTCAATGCGTTGACCATTTACGTTAAGCTTAAGTCGGCAGGTATTTACAGTGCCCGATTTTTTCCAATGCGATTTTTGTTATTTGGTGGTGGGGGGAATAGGAGGGAACTAAAAATAAGGGAAGAGTCAAGAACAACAAAAAGATCGTCATTGGAAAAATCGGGTAGATAATGTACCTAAATATCGATATATCGCAGACCACAAAGTAAGTCAGTGTTTACATTGAACGATTTTTCCATAGACGATCTTATGTTCATTGTGGAACGGAGTAGAAAGTGAGGGAGGGAATAAACAGCACAAAAGCAAAGTCATTTACGTTTTTATTCTTAATCTTATACCAGCCAGACCACGGGCTTTACCATCATCTTTTTCTATGCGTCTGAATTTAACCAAATTCCACTCGAACATTGTATAATTTACAGTGCTTTTGTGTTGTTTATTTAATACAACATCTAACTGATAGCCCAACTGTTGTACCTGGGCGAAAAGCATTCGGACTAAAGGTCGCAAAAACTTTAAGAAAGTTTATTTTTATGACAATGCCCAATGACGGGGCGGCCAAACAAACTACCCATTTGAAGAAAATCTCAAAATTCACTGCTTATATGAAAGTGCTTGCTTACACGCGAAGATCGAAAGTGTTCAGATGTGAAGAAAATTATTCTGCAGATTTTATTTTCCTAATTTCATAATGGTAGAAACGATTCGATTGGTTTGATTGGATAGGAGAAGAAACACAAAAGAGAACGTCAATTTTCTACACCGAAGATTTTCAAATATTTCATTTCCCTCTCTCTTCTGTGTGTTATCCCGCTCACCCTTAGAAATTGCAGAAAATGCTTGAATTTCTTTGACCTATATTACACGATGATTCTTTGCGTCTGACTCTTTTCGAATTTTCATGAGTGCGAAGGAGAAAAAGCACCGGATTTCACCTTCGCATCACTCATTGGATTTTGACAAGAGTCAGACGCAAAGAATCATCGTGTAATAGGGGACTTTACGTGTGATCAGGGACAAAGGCACTAAGTGGATGGGTTTCAGGAGGAATAAGAATGACTGCATTCAGACAGAATTTCAAAATTACTTGTGATTTAAATTTTTTTGAATGATAGTTTTTGTTTTCGTAAAACCAAAAGTGCAGTATAAAATACTGGATTTACAGCAGCAACGCTGGTGTAAATGTTCCATCTACGACCACTGAATGCAAAATGAAAAGGACAGCATTAAAATATGAAGTCGGGGTCAAATACCTCACTGGAAAGATCTTAAGTAAACATTTCACCCGATTTTGGGAAAAGTTGGGCAATTTAAATGCCGACTATATGATAAGACCTTGAACCTTGTACTAATTTATGTACCTATAAAAATGTACATATATTGGCATTTAGTTTATTCAGTCCTTACATTACCCGATATTTCCAGTATAAATTTTGTTTTTTGTTGGTGGGGGGAATTGGAGGGAATTAAAAATGAGAGGAAAGTCAATGTATTCCAACAACAAAAAGATCGCCATGGGAAAAATCGGGCAATGTAAATACTGCCTTATTTACATTGCTCGTTTTTTCCATGGCGAACGTTTTCTCCCAAAGTCGGGTGAAATTTTTACATTAAACGATCTTTCCCGTCAATAAGAGAAGACACACTTACATCCTACATATACTACATTAGTATTAAATGATCAATCCCTTTTTTTATTCATACAGTGAGCGTCAAAAAAAAGTGTACAGCCGTGAACTGCGTTTTTGTAAGTCTGTTGAAGAAAATACTTATCTTATTTTTTAAAGCGGTTAATCTTCAATGAATTGGCATATAAAACTTAGCAAAAAATATTATAGTAAAAATTCATTAAAAAAATAAAAAAAAATACTTCATTTTTATGGCGTCAAAAGAAAGTGTACACTATTCAATCAAAGCGAAAAACTTAAAACCAATACTTCGTCTGCTTCCCTTTAGCCCTTAGGACAGCTTCTATGCGTCTGGAGATTGACCCTACTAGCTTCCCTGTCAATTCAGCTGGGATTTTTTGCCACTCTTCAAACAAACTTAAATTTTGTGCCTTTTTGCTAAATAAATTCCTCTTTTGGATCTGTTTGTACAGATAATCTCACAAATGCTCAATGAGGTCAAGGCCTGGGGATCGCGGTAGGCCTTCTAGTTGCTTAGAAGTACCATGGAGTAACCATTCCTTGACCAATTTTGATGTATGCTTGAGGTCATTGTCTTGTTGGAAGACCCATGAATCAGTTAACTCCAGTTTTGCAACACTAAACGGCAAATTGTATCTTAAAATATTAAGGAAATCTTCAATCCTCATTGTATTATCAATAAAGACAAGGTTTCTAACTCCAGAAGACGCCATTCATCTCCAGACCATTTCCAAACCTCCTCCGTGCTTTTAGCAAGAAACTTGTTTAATTCAGTGTTTTTCAGTTGCCATATTTTTGGTGGCTGTCTTGAGCCAAAAATAACAATTTTGCTCTTGCCTACTAACAAGATCATTTCCCAGAATGATGAACCGTTATTTTTATATTTCTAGGCATAGAGAAGTTTTCACTTTCGATTTTTTTTTCGGAAAGGTATGGCTATACGGCAATGTTTCTGAGACGGTTCGGTAATGGTCTGGGGATTTCTGAGACGGTTCGGTAGCATGGTCTGGGGATGTATGGCGTCATCTAGAATTAAAACCCTTGTATTTATTGACAGCACGATGAGGACTGAAGATTGCATTAATATTTTAAGAGACAATTTATTATATTATCTTTGGTTATATGGCTATCTAGTACCTATCTAGTTTTCCCTAAAATTTCAAGAAAAATTTCACAAGGGATTTCAATAACACAAACCTACACACATCCAATCCAGATAGCTGAAAATAAACATCGGAACGTACTCAATCACTCTGGAAGAAATCTCAGAACACACCATTAAACAGAAATGTTTGTAAAATATGGTGAGTTTTCCTGTATGTATATGTTTGTAGTTTGAACTTATACCACATCATACCTACTACAATATAACTTCTGATATTGTCTTATCATTCGTTTTAAATTCATACAAACATAATACGAGTAATTTTAACAGCAAAAAAACCCAAAATACTCACAACAAGGATGATAAGGATGTTATCTTTGAGAGGATGTGGAAATCTCCAAACCAAATGTTAATCAATATGGTTTTAAATAATCCTTGTTTTTTTTCGGAAATGAGAGATTTCCATATTTTTTTTTATCAAATACAATTCTACTTTGCAGACGTTATTTTAAGTTGAGACCAGAATTTATTTAGATATAAAAATATAAAATGAATAAAGGGAATTGGTGGAACTCGATATGGGAGTATGATATCTTTCAGATATACATAATGTACCACAAATTTTATTTCTTTGAAAAAACATTTAAAGCAAAGCGTCATATGGCATTAGAAATTTATATGCAAATGCAACAGTAATCCGTTGTCCATTTTTAGGTAAATCCAAAGAGGATGCACTTTTATAACCTACAACCTTATTTATAAACTCGTTTTAGCAACAAAGTAAAGTTACTCCGACAGTTAATCCAGAAAAGCGTATTTATAAAAAAATACACTAGGAATAGAGGAGGGGCTAAAACTGGTTCATAAGAGGTTTAAAGCCGTTTTAGTATCTAAATGTGATTTTGACAAGGGATTAGAGGAAAAGTAAGCTAAAACTGGTTCATAGGCAGCCTTATTTATTAGATTTCACGTTAAACAAATTCTCATTTATAAAATATTCCTAGAGCCGTTTTAGCTACGCCGCGCCGCCGCCGTCCTTATATCAAACAAATGACCAATCTAAAACTCTGGTTATTAAAAACATAAACAAACAGCCAATTTCCACTATTTCCTTTTTAGTAAGTTATTATGTGAAATTTTGGTAAAGTTATTAATAAATGGATAAGTAAAATAAAAGAAAACGCGGTCTTAGTAACACAAAGGTAAAAAAAAAATTATTTACACTCATTTCTATAAATTTCACACGTTGTTATGTCAAAATGACATTTTTTATAGATAGTAAAACGTCTTTATTTCGGTTTTATACCTCCTATGCACAGTAGGGTGTGTCACTTTGGTATGGCGAAAAAAATACTGTTCAGATTTAAAATTTAATACCTGCCAAAAGTTGCATTAGAATCGTAGGAATAAGAATATATGAAAATTTTTTGAAATAAGATGGTGTTTTGGCTCGCTAAACAACAAGGTTTACTTTCGAAAACTACTTTTTCTGTCTATTGCTTGGATATGGTCATAGTTAATCTGAGCTGAATAAACTAATTTAAATAATTTTGCATAAAGTATACAAACAATTAAAAAAGAAAAAAATTTAAGGCAATACAAACTTGAATTAAAAATTCGAAATCACTCAAAATTGTATTTTTATACAATTCTCAAGAAGTGTGGCAGATATTAATAATTTTTTCTTAAATCAATTTTTACTTATCCAAAAAACATGTTACCGGCTAATTTTATGTCACTGAAAAATAAAATGAAACTCCATTTTTTTGTAAGGAAACCTTTTCGAAATAACCATATCTTTAAAAGTATTAAAAACGTTTTTTCGCCATATTTGACCAAAAAATGCGATTTTGCACTTTTTTCTGCAATGATTTTTTTAAAATTTAGGTAACTAAAAATTTTAACATTTTTTTTTCAAAAATTCATTTCGATGGTAAATTTTATTATCTACAAAAAAGGTTTTCAGAATTATCTCGAAATTTTGCTCCGTTTTCGAGTTATATGCAAAAAACCAAAAAGGTTGCTTTTGCACCCCTTTCTCCAAAATGCACCCTCTCATTTAATAGCACTCCGTGGTTTTCTCATCCTCAATAACCCCTTTGAAGATTTTTACAATAAAATCCCATGAACGTCTTAGTTCTTTATTGCCCTGTTTTTTGGAACATTATCAATAGCCTAAAACAAACGTTTTTGGTGTTCTTTTCAAGCTTTTTTAGCGAGCCAAAGCCAATAACTTAAACGAAAATTTCAAATGAAAGATTTAATTTTAATATGTAAAGCAACTTTTTGGAGGTATTAGATGTGGAAATTCCAAAGTTGAAATAAATGACACACCCTAATGCACAGTTCACAAATCTAAGGTATTATACTGCGCAGGTTGTCAGTCGAAAATAAGAAATGGCTGTAAGCGTGAGGAAGAAAACACACGTAAGAACAACAACAAATTTAAATTGAAATTGTCAGAAATAAAAATGGCTGGGAGCGTGATGACTTAAATTAACGTAAGAACAACAACAAATACTGACATTTGACACAAATTTTGATATATGCGCAGAAGAAACAAAAATCAAAACTCTAATGATATTGCCTTTAATATGTGTACTGTGCCCCCTATGAACCAGTTTCAATTTACTCTGCATATATTCCTCGAGTATTTTTTTTATAAATTTATTTTTCAAAATTAGAGGCTTTTGGTCCAGTCAATTTAGACTTTTTTTTTGCAAAAGATTGGGCAAGCAATTTTTTTCTTGATTTCATTAAAGTACCATACAGGAATCTTAAGTCTAAATTTTCGACCATCAACCCCTTGCAGGGTTGCCGCTATATTCATTTAAAGAGTGAATTTGTTTTCAACGAATAATATCCGTAATTTTAAGTCCATCGAAAAAATAAAAATGCATTCCTAACAAAAAGAGTAAGTTCTACAAATTTGGATATATAGTATTTTTTCAGATTTTGTGTATTCAACGAGTTATAGGTAACCAATTATAAGCAAAAAAATAGAGTTCACACTTCTTTAGCAATTTTTTTTTCTTTCAGTACAACGCGAGAGTTTTGTCCTTAACATTTTCTGTTTCTATCATAGTTAAATGTTTTAAAAATGTGAGTGGGTTTTTCTCAATATAACTAGAAACAGGGAAGACATTTTTTATTTTTGAGTTCGATGAAGTTCTTTAAAGAAAGCCTTAATCCAAATTTTTGACCATCAATCCATAACAGGGTTGCCACCATCTTCAATTAAGGAATGAACTCACTTTTCGCATAATAAATTTTATCAAAAAAACATATGCATTCCTGACAAGAAGAATAAGTTATACAAATTTGTTATGTGGTATTTTTTCATGTTTTGTGTATTTAAAGCTGTAGTCAGTTATAAGCAAAAAATGGAGGTCACATATTTTGTATTAAATTTTTGTTCAGTGCTACGTAAACATTTTCTCTTTAAAGTTCCTTAAAAATTGTTAGCTTACAGTTTTATCATAATTTTTTCAGTCTAAACAGTTTTACACCTTCCTTGTTTTCTTGTTTTGAATCAATAGCAAGCCTTGCTTATTAGTTGCGAAAACAGAATTTACTCTTTCACTCAAGATGGTGAAGGCTTGAAGAACAAGTATAATCACTTATCTGATATGCAAAATAACATTTATATATTTGAAAACTTAAATTAATACATGCTCGCGCTTTACTCTTATAAGCTGCTATCTAAAAAAAATTGTATGTGACTTCGCTCAATGTTATTCGATGAATCGATTGATCAAAAATAAAGATTGATAGTCCACATCGTTTCTAATCATTTCCAACTTTTAAACCCATGGGTTAAATATATAAAAATCAAGTAGATACGTGATAAAATTGATCTCGAAAAATTGTGATTTTCAAACAAATTTTGATCCCAAAACTAAAACATTAATCAAAAATTCCTCAAACATGGGTAATATAATTTTTTCTTACCTTTCCAAAAATATAATACATATTTTCTAAAAACAAATGTCATTCTGATTTATTGAAAATAATTTCAGCCATCTACTTTCCCGTTTTTGACTTTAAAACGTTCATATCTCCAATCCTTTAATTTTCCGAATTTTTCATTACACTACGACTTTCTTGTAATTGCATAATCTATCGAATGCAGAAAAAAATATCTTTCTACCTTCCCCCGTTTAGAAAATAGCCAAAACCGAGTTCACTCTTTAAGCCAAGATGGCGGAAACCCTGCAAAGGGTTGATGGTCGAAAACTTGAATTTAAGCTTTCTATAAAGTACTCTAACAATAACAAGAAAAAAATGTCTTCCCCAACGTTTTGTAAAATTCCCATAGGAACTATGACTAAATATACTGGACTAGTTGTAAAGTCAGAGAATTTTTACTCCGTCGCTAAATCGAGTGAATAAATAAGGCTGAGGAAGTTTAAGGCTGTTTTAGTATCTAAATGACGTGGTGTGAAATTTACGAAAAGGAGTGTAAACGAAATTTATTTTTAACTTTTTGTTAGTAAGAACGTTTTCTTCTATTTAATTTATCCATTTATGAATTCCCTTACCAAAATTCCACCAATAATAATTAAGTGAAATGAGTAATTGTGGAAATCAGCCGGGGGTTGTATATGTTTTTAATAATCAGAGTTTTTGATTGGTAATTTTTTTGACAATTTTTTTGACTTGGTTTAAATACTCCGAGGTTGAACCGAGTATTTGTAAAATCTAATGAATAAGGCTGTTAGAGCTTTGTAATCAAATTTATGGTAGTATTGGCAAAATAAAAATTACAGCTGCATTCATCATAAAGCGTTTGCCGCTATAGACCATCTTGAAGTCTTATTGTTCGAACTTGAAAAATTAGGTTTAAGAGGTTTTATGCTTAAATGGTTTTCATTGTTCCTCAAGGATGAAACATAAAGAGTAAGAATACAAAATACTTACAGTGAATCTTTGGACATTGGAATAGGTGTTCCGCAAGGTTCGGTATTAGATCACATTTTTTTAATGATCTTTATCAACTCCATTTGCTGTCTTGACTAGAAGGGTTCTCATAAGCGGAAATCAGTCCGTAACATTTCGATAGCCACATTTATATTTTATAGTATTAAAATTAACTGTTTTTGGCACTTCCTTAATGTAACCTACGGAATTGTATATTGAGTTACAAAAAAGATAAGATAGACTACCAGTTAAGTTAAGTTCTTAATAATTTCTTAAAGCTGATGGAGCAGGATTTTTGACCAATGCCACTTACTTTTCAGCAGAACAATAATTGTCCGATTCATACAGCAGGTGTAAGTTAAACTTGGTTGAAAAACCAAACTAGACATCAGTAACTCCCTTTGCCACCCTATTCTCAATAGATTTGAGCATTATTGAAAATGTGTTGGGTTGGCTAAAACATAGAGTTTATGAAGATGAGAAGCAATACTCAAGTAATGAAGTAATAAACTGTAGTCGTCTTGGTCCTAGGGCATCATTTCATCAGACCTGTATAAATAAAAAGTTTTTTTCTTTAAAAATAAATAGATATGTTATCATTTTAACTGTAATAAACTCAGTGAGGCTATTCCAATGTTACAAAAATAAATGCACATTTTAGTGACCGCAAACCATATAAGCTTAGCAAACTCCATCTGCTTAACCAAACAAAACCGTTGTATAGGTACCTAATTGTCTTTGGAAGTGAAAATGCCTCGATAAATTTAAATATAAAATTAAAGAAATTTTTAAAATTTTACCCGTAAACCTTTTATCAAACAATTTTCATTTTCAACGTATGTAAGTATTCGTCACATGATGCATTGCGTTTATTTAATAGACCGAAGATAAATTGATATTCCCATGAATCTTGATACAATAAAAGAAATAGATAATTGCCATAGTTTTTAATGCCGTTTAATATCTGCCATAATTAAAGAAAAAAACAAAATCAAAAAAACACCATAAAACTCAAACCAACCAGACCGAATACTTTTTTAAATTTAAACATTCCTATTAATGAAAATCATTTTACTAATTAACTTAACAGATGCACACGACTAGGCATAAAATACATGATAAACATATTAAAACGTTTTCGATTAGAGTACTTGCATATATCTATCTCATTTCAAAAAAATTTATTGCTTGTGTTATTTTGTATGATATCGGAGTATCTGTTATTATTATTTTCATTTGTTCCTTTAATCAAACTCTCATCATCCTGAATCTTGTAAATGTATGAATGCACTTATGTATGTTTTTTTTAAATAAATGTCAATTCCAGGTTTATACCACCTCTCTCAGTAACCCATAGCGAAATGGTTTGTGCGTTGTCTTTTCACGCCACTCCACGTCCACACCGGGAATCCAGTATATTCTATATTTAATGTTTTGTTTTCAAATTGGTTAATACTTCTTACGAGGAAAAATTAAGCCTCTTTGGTAACTTGAATATTTTCACAAGTTTAACAAAACACCAATTTGTGAAGAAAACCTATGGGTTTTGAAAGCAAATTGTGAATATTTACAATAGGTTTCACGTTACCAAGCACACCTATTATGAAGCTTTATACAACCCTACAACCTACATTTTCACCAAACACTAAACCGAGATTTAATAAGAATTACCTCAAATCTTCTTCAAATTTCGAAGATTTACCATACAAAGAAATTAATCTTGTTAAATCTCCCTAAGGGTAAATAGTAAGGGTATTCATGCAAAGGAGTAAAGTCGGCGTAAACGTAGTAAAGTTGTAAACAGCGCAAATCTGCCTAATTTTCAATACAAATTGTGACAGATTTATGAAGTTTAAAACTTGACCACTTTTATGACGCTTTACGATGTTGTATGAATACCCTTATGCTAGGTTTCCACTTGTCTTTGAATTGACACAGTGAGACAGATCACGATTTGGTCTTTGAACGACACAATTGCCAGTTCATTTCCACTCGTGTCATTAGGTGCAGGGAATTAACTTCACGGGAACTATCTTCACATGGGAATTTACTTCACCAGTAGTGGGAATTAATTTCACCTTTTTTTTGTGAAGTAATTTCCCCCTAAAGGTTGGAAATAATTTCATCCGAAAATTGTGTGAAGTTATTTCCCACCTATGATATGATAGAAATTACAAAAATGTAAAATGGTGTTTCCTTAAATCCCGATTCTTTAAATGCAAAAGAAATTTGCATACACCCAGCCCCGCACCTACCCCAAATCCTATAATGGGCCCAAGCAGGGGGGTTGCAGCATGCCCCCCCAAACATACCTCACTGTTTATTCGCCGTAATGCTTGCTGCTAGCATAAATACAGTGCTAGCAGCAAGCATTACGGCGAGTAAATAGTGAGATATGTATGGGGGGGCATGCTGCCCCCCTGCAACCCCCCTGCTTGGCCCCGTTATAGGATTTGGAGTGGGTGCGAGGCTGGGTGTATGCAAAGTTTCTTTTGCATTTAATGAATCTAGACTTAAAGAAACGCACATTAAAGTGAAATTAATTCCCACAAAAAAGTGAAATTATTACTCACTTTCAGTGGGAAGTAATTTCACTTCAAAAAAGTGAAATTAATTCCTATTAGTCGTGAAGTTAATTCTCATGTGAAGGTAGTTCCCGTGAAGTTAATTCCCTGCACCTGTCATTAATTGACACAAAATCGTGGGTCTTTTCAAAGACCAAGAAATTTTGGCATACGCCTTTGTCAGTTCATTGACACCTATTTCCATTTGCTTTGTCTTTTATGAAACGACACTCATTGTCAATGAGCAAATTTTCACAGAGCTGTCAGTTATCTTGAATGAAAATTGTTTAAGTGGGAAGAGGAAGAGCTCATTTTGTTCCTGTTCAGTAAAAAGTAGGTGATTTTGAATTGTTGTGTTAAAATAAAATTAAAATATTTCATTCAGGTTAAATTATGCTTATAAAAAAACAAATTGCTCTTGCCTCATTTGAGGTGCTTGTTGGCACAGAAATGGAGCTCCAGGAACAAGAGGAAACAAAACGAAAAAAACGTGATTGCTGGGTATAAAATCTGTTTCTGGACCTGAAACCGAGATTTTTTAAAAGAAGAATGCGCATGACTAAAGCTGATTTCAATTTTGTTTTTGCAACACAACTTTACCTTTGGGAATTCCCAGAGCCTTCGAAATCGATTCCCACGAATTGTTATTCATATTATGTCTATTTTTATAGTACCTACTTATTTCCTGAGTCCCAAATATTATCGAATTGCTGGACCTTTTGTTTCAGCAAATGATTAATTTCTGTTGTCCACTCCAGAGTTGATGTTCTGATCCATTTTTTTTTTCAGGGACATTAGCATCCGCTAAAAACGATGGATTGTTGCTCATATTTAAGTCACTCTCCAATATCCCAAGGAATTTTTCTAATCTTCTAAAATTGGAAATGCCAACAATATTCCACTGTGCCATGCAGGTTCAAATTTGGTCGATCAAAATGGTAGCCCAGTGGCCATGCAATATTCATTTTCGATGCCAATAAATTTTGAGAGAGACTGCGAACACAATTTACGTTCCCAGTTTTCGGCGATGGGAAAAATTTTTTGAAGTAACATTCAAATTGGATTATTAAATTATTATTATTAAAGCAGCTGTCAAATTTGTGTCTTTCATTGACAAAGAATTAAAACACGTTGCCAAAAAATTTTCTTTGTCAGTTAAAGACAAAGTGACATTTCGTTTGTCAATTGAGCTATTTCCACTTGTCTTTAAAATTTATCGTCTTTAATTGACAAACAGTGTTTGTCAGTTCAAAGACCACCACTTGTCTGACAAGTGGAAACCTAGCATTACTGTTACAAATCGAACTGACCTATTCTTATATTGTGCTGAATGTTTCATTCGATGCTAAATTCAGTGCCTACGTTCTGTAACTTTCGCATCGAAAAAACTGGTCGAGAAACGATTAAAATTGAAACAAAATGCATGAGTTTTGTTCCATTTTCAACGTTTCTCGACTGATTTTATCGATGCGAGAGTTACAGATCGTAGGTACAGTTCTTCATTCTTTGACACAAGTGTAACATTCTATCTCACTTCCACTTCATGAGAAAAAATAAGAGCCTGATTACACGATTCGTTTTTTCGGACGTTAGGTGTTTCGTCTTTTTGAACGGAAAGACGAAAGCACGTATGAAAATTTCAAGACTTTTTCCGGTTGAACTTTGACGTTTATGATTTGACAAATTAGTAGAGGTGGGGAAAGCTTATAAAATTTAAATACTGAGATTAAAAATTGATTTTCATAATTAAATAGGTATAAATTTGAACAAGAAGTGATTTAAAAATATTTTTAATTTTTATTACTGCCTATTTTCCAATAAATAAACCTCAAACTTGTTAAACGTCACAATCACGTAAGTATGGATTTTTTCGTTGTGTGTAATAGTGAAGGTACGTACATACCTGTCAAAAAGACGAAAAACGGAACGAACGAAAAAACGAATCGTGTAATCAGGCTCTAAGTAAGGGTATTCATATTCATGCAATGATGTAAAGCACTGGAAAATAAGTTAACCATTTAGTAAATGAACTGTAGAATTTTGTATGAGAACTGATTCATGCAAACTGATTAAAATTATCGAAGGAATTTGCTGCGGAAAATTATAAGCAATTTTTTAAGTAAACTAAACGAAACGTCATAGTGACTTTTTGAATTAGACGTGTTCAGAGATATGAAATATCAAATATCGAAGAGAACGAAAGGGTTCAGACTCTAAGCCTGGTTTATACATCCATGTGAAATGTAGTTTTCATAGAAAAAATACTTTTTTCCTATGCGTGAAAAACTGTCAAAAACTACATGCAATTGTTTTGGCAACAAGGAGGAACAAATTTGTCTTGAACCAAATGCAACTCAATGGGCTTTTTGAAATCAAATATTATGACGAAAACTATTCTTTTGAAAACCTTTTGATTCATTAATTATTGATGTTTCATTTCAAATTTGATTTCACTTATCGCTTTGAAGTATAAACTAGGCTTAAGATGTGAAGAAATTATTTTGCAGATTTTGTTTTCCTCTTTGTGTTCTTCGTTATTTCAAAATGGCGAAAAATAAAATATTTTGTTTGTTTTCATACCAACGTTTAAGCTGGCCCTACACAACCGAGTCATCCGATCCATTTGGCTGGGATGGATTTCAAATTGGCTGAAAATCCAAATGGATCGGTGGCCGATCCACCCCACACATGACCGATTTTTTTATCGGCACGGAGCTATTTGGCTCGTTGGCACTGTCGTGTATTTCCAGCTTTACAATGAAACGATTCGATTGATTGGATTGGACGGGGAAGGAACACAAAAGAAAACGTCAATTTCTTCCACTGATTATTTTTAGATATTTTGAAATTTTTCAAACCCACCCCA
This sequence comes from Dasysyrphus tricinctus, assembly GCA_963921185.1. Classification (NCBI taxonomy): domain Eukaryota; kingdom Metazoa; phylum Arthropoda; class Insecta; order Diptera; family Syrphidae; genus Dasysyrphus; species Dasysyrphus tricinctus. Next base: position 89,883,619 of record OY992532.1, read on the forward strand.
CACACCTACACAAATCGTAGAAAATATTTAAATTTCCTTACATGTGAACAAGCATATAATAGGGAACTTGAAAAAAACTGTGCCCTTGCTCCCTTATTATCCCATCGAGATTGTTTGGCGATTAGGAAAGTTATTTTCTGTAAAAAACAAAACACATTTAAAACTTACTTCCAAATCTGAACAGTGAACACGCCTATCTATGCAAATAAATCTGTCAAAAAAGATGTCTGTTCACGTACCTCCCAAAACTAAGAATTTCTACGAATTTAGCCCAAAGTTCTTTCAAAGCTTATAAAGGCCAAGAATACACATGTAAGTTTTACTTACCACTTATGTAAGTCTTACAGAAGCAACTTACAAGAGGCTTTACATTACAGATGAAATTACAGTAAAAAATACTTTCGTAAGTTTGAAAACTTTTCACTGCCGTTTGAGTAAACTGTGAGGATTCCGTAATTAAAAAAAAAAAAAACGTAGTTCTACCTGTAAGTTTTTCTTTCAACTAAAAGTTTACGTAAGTTGATAAATTTACTATAAGTCCACTTACAGAGCTGTTTACACTTGTAATTTTATCAAAAGTTGCTTCCGTAAGTAACTTAGGAAAGTAAATACAAAAAGAAATAATAAGGGTATAAATACAACAGCGTAAAGTCATCTTAAACGTTGTAAAGTTTTAAACTTCGTAGTTCTGTCACAATTTGTATGGAAAATTTGACAGATTTACGCAGTTTACAACTTTACTACGTTTACGACGACTTTAAGCTTTTGCATGAATACCCTTAATATTTGTGCTCACAAATAATCTTTGATGCTAGCCTTTGACGTTTCACGATTAAATTGCATAAGCTTACCATTATAATTTTTAAAATTACGACGTTACATAAATACCTCAAGTGAATTGAAGTTTATTAATTTTGAAGTTCAATCAGTTCTTAGTTCAAACATTTTTCTCTTTCAAAGTGGAAGTATTATGATAAACTAACCCGTAACCCCAGTCGTATTCATGGCAGAAAAGTGTCGAATGAAGAGTTCATGGTATTTGTATGCAAGGTTACCTACCAAATCAACAAATAGTTCAAGTTTGATATATTTTTGTTATTGTTTCTTTTTATGTTCATACAAGTATGCATTATTCATTGCTTAGCATTTTCTTAAGAAGAAAATTTCATTGCATTTTATATTTTTTTTTATTGTTAACCTTAACTTGCAATCAATGCAGAAAACACGAAAGAAAGTAGAAAATTAATAGCCACAATAACAACATTGTAATAGTTTCTCATCGTCTGTATATTGTTGGATGTTGGCAGGTTGGCACCTCTAGTGTATTTCTTGTATCTATATACAGTCACATTCGTCAAATTGAACTTCTGAATAGACTTAACCACAAATTTTCTAACTAAAAGACTAGTCATATAATTACATTATCATATCATTAAGAGGCATACAATTTGTATATTTTCAATTTAAACATCTTTCAAGTTTTCATTTCGTTCGTTGAAGAGGCTTACAATATATTGATAGTATCAATAATAATATGATGACTAACATGAATTTTTCCGTTTCTCGTATATGACTAATCTCTGCATACCTACGACTTAAATTCAAATAAAAATCATTAAAAATTTGTGACAATGTACTTTTATTGTGGACTCTCTATATAGTGACTCATTTAACAACGTTATTTGCGTTTCTATATTAAATAGTATTAAATACTTCGATCATCAAGCACTTGATTTAAATATACATATGTATAAATCAGCCTTATTGTGAGTTGAAGAACAGCAGAGACATTTCGGAGAAACATTTTTAGGATATCAAAACAATTGCATTTTACAATATTGCTATCATTTTTTTTTTAATAAAGGGAGGATTTTATAATTATATAATTCGTTAAATATGAATAGTATAGCGCTGCGTATCATGTGTGAAAAGGAAGAAATGATTGAGGAGCGAGCACTTCGAAGAAATTTAAGGGATCACTCCAATCCTTTAGAGATGCGTGAGTCCTTGTAAGAATAAAAATCTTTTTCTCGGTGAAAACAAATAAGATTATTATTTTTTTTTTGTTCAGATTTCATCAGTACTATAGACTTAACAAACCAGCATTTAAGTACTTGTTGGATGTTCTAACGAACTCCTTGCCCCCCGCCAAACAAAAATTCGGTGTACCACCAATTGTAAAACTCGCCGCTTGCTTACGATTTTTTGCAGAGGGTGGTTACCAAAAAGTGGTTGGCAAGGACTACGATGTTGGTTTAGCACAATCCACTTTTAGTTTGGTACTCACTGAAGTTCTGGAGGTTCTTGAACAGGCACTATGTGCGCAATGGATAACATGGCCAACAATAGAGGAGCAGCGAAAAATCGTTCAAGATTTTTATTCCAAGTACAAGCTACCTCGTGTCATAGGCTGTATCGATGGTACACATGTTAACATTATATCTCCCTCATCAAACAAACAATTATTTTATAACAGAAAGGGAAATTTTAGTTTGAACGTTTTACGTAAGTTAAATTTGCTTCATTTTTTTTCTTAAATGAGTAAAGTCTACCTTTAAATTATATAATTTTACAGGTATGCGACAGTGAACTAAGGATTCGCTTGATTGACGCTACGCATCCCGGAAGCTTTCACGATGGATTTATTTGGAATCGTAGTAAGCTCCGAGCGAAAATGGAGCAGAATTATTTGAAATATGACAGCAATGATCGGCTGTTGGGTACATTTTAATAACTTACTTTTGAACTTATGTAGATATGGAATATTTTTTTTTTTTTTTAGGAGATGGCGGTTATCCATTAGAACCGTGGCTTCTAACGCCTTATAGATCGCCCAATAGTGGTTCAATTGAAGAAAAATATAACGAAGTTCACTCCCAGTGTCGAAATATAATTGAAAGAACCAACGGTGTTATTAAAAACAGGTGGAGATGTTTATTGGGTGCAAGGGAATTGCACTACGCCCCAACAAAAGCTGTCAAAATTATAAATGTTTGTTCAGCACTGCATAATATTTGCATTTATTATAAAAGTGACTTAACTTCTTCAAACTCTACGTCAGATGATGTAGAAAGCAATTCGTTGGACGCAGTTGAAAACTTACAATCTGTTGGAGTTGGAGTGAATAAAAATTATCTGAAAATCGGCAAACGCATTCGAGGATATATCGCAAACTCTCTTTGATTTTTTAATATTTTTAATACGAGTGCATGTAATAAAACTTCTAAATCAATTATTCATTATTTTTCTGTGAGAAAATTTGACGTCGGAAGGCTACGAGTACAGTCGTTAGAAATCGACATCAGGTCTTTTTCCTCGGCCCTCTTAAATAGTCCTTTGATATGCCAACTTCAAGCACTGAGAACCAGTGGAAGAATTGCCAAGAAGCCATCAGAGATGCCACCTCTGACATATTTGGCCTTGCACGACCAGCACAACGACAAAGGATGCTGGCAAGTACATAAATCTAAACAACAGGCATACAAAGTGGCACTGCATATAGAAGGGCCATCAGAGCTGCTCGCGAGCTCTACGAGCAGATTATGCACCAGCTAATCTGTAAAATATAGTCGGAGGAAAGCATGTCCGATGAATAGAAGCTCAAAATTGTTTGCTTGACCCTCAAGAAAGGTGATCCTCTGATGGACTGCACCAACTACAGAGGCGTCATGCATTCTCATTTACATCGAGTACAAGACCGTCTCTGCCGTACTTTGTGAACGCCTGAAGCTATTCGTCAACAATCTGATAGGTCCATATCAGTGTGGCTTTAGACCATCAGGAAAGTCCTTCATCGACAAAATGTTCGCACTACGGCAGATCTGGAAAAAAACTCAGGAGTTTTAAATCGATACACACCACCTTTTCATCGGCACCGTAACTTTTGATGTCAAAAAAGGTTTAAGACAAAGTGACGTGCAATCGTGCTATTTCTTCAAGAAAATTCACATTAACACTACAAGCAAAATATTTCAGAATTCCGCCCAATTACTCGCTTACGCCGCCGACGATGAACAAAGCGTGATATCAGTGGTGCTCACGAAGAGTATTCAGAATGAAGCCAAGAAGATGGGCTTTATGGTGAATGAAGACAAGACCAAGTATATAAGCTGTCAAAAAGAAAGGAACCCATTACCGATGTCTTGGACATTATAGCGTCAGCTATAATTTTGAGATGGTCAGAGACTTTGTTTACCTAGGCTCCACTATCAACTCAGCGAACGATGCCAGATCAAACGAAGAATTATACTCTCAATCGCTGCTTCTTTGGGCTAAAAGCAGAGCCCTCTATCGAGCAACTAAAGTGCCCTGTATAAGACGCTTTTCGTCCCGATTCGGGTGTATGGTACACTCGTAACGGTGAATGAGAACGCCTTAGGCGAAAGAAAATTTCTCCGGGTGATTTTTGGTTCCGTCTGCATAGATGGGGAATAGAGAAAAAGATACAACAACGAACTATATGGGATGTACAGCGACACTGACATAGCCACAAAAGTGAAAAGCTAACGACTGAGGTGACTGGGTCATCTAGAGCGTATTGACATCAATGATCAGGCCCGAAATGTCTTTGAATCCAACCCCGTGGGACGGTGCAGGAGGACAACGTAACAGGTGACGCACGCAAGTGGAAGAGGACCTAAACCAACTTGGCATGTGAAACTGAGATAGCTAGCTAGAGACTGAGCCGGCTGGAGCAGGCTTGCTATGGTCTAGCCCTGGTCCACCCTGGACTTTAGCCCCACCTTAAGTATGCATTATTTTTATTGAAAACAACTCTCTTTATCTCATAACCTAGGTAAAAAAATTATTCACAACTCAATAAAAAAAATTTAATGGTTTTAAATTCTGTTTTTATTAGTAAAATACACAAATTCACAACTTTCATTTTAGATTCAGTCATTTTCTCATCATCTATGTACATATGTAGATACATATAGGTAAAACAACATCCACAATTTTAAACTTATAAATTGATTTGTCCGAAAAAATTTCTGTACGAAACCAATACTTTCAACGTGCGGAACCATTTAATTCTTTTTGTTTCATAATTTTTACCTCAAGCTCTGTCAGTTCAAATTTTATACGGTTTTTCTCAATCTTACTTTTTACCTCATCGATACGAATTTGTTCCATCTCTGTGTTATGCCGCTTTTGTTCGTGCAACAGTTCTTTAATTTTATCACCCACCCGGTCCATTGATAGGTACAACTTTTTAATGCCACTCTGGATTTCTGTGTTATGGTCTCTCATTACAGAAATCCCTTCAATCACTTTTTCACAAAGTTTTTTTCTGAGTTTCTAGCTCCTCTACGACAACTTCTTTGGTAGTCATTTAAGAACTCTTCCTTTTCTGGGTGGCTTGAAATTCCAAAGGAGTTGACTGATGGATGACACTATTGTTTTTCTGTGAAGCTTCCATTTGAGAAAAAGAATCAGGAGGTGAACACATCAAAGTTTCATTAAACTGTCCATTCGTATCGATAACTTCTTCCTCTAAAATAGGTTGGCTTGGTTTGAGAGTAGGTATATCGTTTCGTTGTGGGCAAGCCAACCCAAAGGACTGCGATGAAGTGCCAACACCATCCACTGCTTCCTTCAATCCCATGAGTTGGTATATTTTTTCTTCCGAAGGTGAGAACTTTTTCGTTTTGTTTGGCCCACCTCCTGTACCTCTTTGATACAATTTATTTGATGTCGCCTTTTTCCGAACGTAGCGCTTTTGGTCATCCCAAACCTAGTTATACATACATATACTTCCATTTAAATCGGTACAAAATACAAAAAATCCTAATTCTTACCCTTTTCCATTCAACTTTACTCTTCACTGGTGGCCCTGCACTGTTAAGCTGAAAAGTAAGATCTGTCCAAAATTTGTCTACTTTCCCCTTACTCAATTTCGTAAAACCCTTGGCGATATCAGGATTCTCTTGCATTCTGCTAAGCAGAATATCGCTTTGATTTTTATTTATTGTTTTGCTCCTGAAAAATAGGGAAAACATTGGATTTCTGCTTTAGTTATGTTGTATCTTTAAAAATAAATAAATTGTTTACATTTTCTGGTGTTGATGTTCTCTATTTTGTCGACTAAAAAGAAGTGAATATTTAAGCATTCAATTATTGCTTGATATTCGACTCGATATGGATTTTCACAATCAGGGGAACTTTTCGAAGCATTAAACATTTTCCGGATGAAACTTATAATAGAGCTCCATGTTTAAAAACTCCATTAGGTAAAAATTAAAGTATCTACAAAATAATATTCAGAAATGTGATGAGATGACTCACATTCATTGTTTGCATAGTCAGGAATCATACATTAAATTTTGTCACTTAGTAATACATTTTATTACAAGTTTATTCCACTAAATTTAATATGAATGTACAAAGTACAATTGATATCCGGAAGTGTCTCATAACAAAAAAGGGTTGTTCCCTCAATCAATATTTAGTAGTATCTCTATCATCTGTATGAGCAGCTATAGATTTATCGTTTGGATCGAATTTCGTAAGACTCTTGATACTGCAAGTCGGTTATTAATTTTTATTAAGATCTTTAAAAAAAAAATGTCAGAATGAATTCATTATAAATGCTTAGTTAATCAGACACTAAATGGTAGGTCATTAACGTCGTATTATTCATGTTATCTATCTCGTATGTTAACTCCATTTTGTTGACATTTACTTTGTAAGCACATTTAACCACAATAGTTTCCAGCACAGACACAATTTATTATTAAGTAAACAAACAAATAAAGAAGAGGCGCTAAGTATCAAAAATGATGCGCTAAAGTTATTATAAATATATGTCAATGGAATTTTATCACACCTAAAATTGTTTCTAACTGATGCATAATTGTATCTACCTAACGATTGTTGATGGATTTAACTGTGAGAGATGACGATAGCACTTGACAGTGCGACTGGAAAGATTTATGTGTTATGACCTTGACAGTAAATTTTGGATGAGTGTATTCAAAAGAAGACTGGATAAATATTAAATGGAAAAAGCGAAGGTGTTTAGGCTGAGTGTATATACATACATGCCTACGTACGGCCACCTTTCAATATTTTTGGGTTAACTTGGAAACTAAGCCCAGTTTGACGATTTTGCACTTAAAACTTTTTGTTCAAAACAAAATTTTCAATCGAAATGGATACTTTAGATTTTAGAATATTTTATAAAAAAAATTAAGGAAGAAAAATTAACCAAAACCAACATAAGAAAATCGACTAATTAAAGATTTTCAAATATTTTCCTTAATTGCGCATAACTTTTTTCGGAGCAAAGATCGACTCAAGGCTCAAACCATTCGAAATAATCAAAGAAGAGGCTTAAATCTTTAATATGGCATATTTGAAATGTAGTTTTATTTAAAATTGACAAACATATAGGCATTCAAAACTGTACCACTTCTTATCATTTCTTGCAGTTTTTACCCGAAGCCCGTTTTTTGGTCTTACATGACAAATTAAGCTATCCTTGTACCTAGTACCAAGCTTTATAATGATCGATCCAACCATTCAACTTATAGATCTAGAAGCATTTAAAAACAACCGGAAAATAAAAATGTTGGCTTACCTACTTTTTTAATATTCTCAATAATCGGAATGTCATATTGAATCAAAATCTTGAGTTCCAATATTTTAACGAATGTGAAATTTGAAATAAAGTACCGAAAAAGATGCTTTCGGACCAAAACTGCAAAAAACTATAGCAAATGGTAAAGTTTGAATGGGTATATATCGGTCAATTTTGAATTAAAATGACTTTTTAAGCATGCCATATTAAAGCCTTGCGCTTCTACTTTATTTTTGCTGACTATGTTTTGGGCCTTTTCTTGCTCCAAAAAAATTATGCGCAATTTGTTTAAAAAATCAGAAATCTTAAATTTTTGAATTTTGTTTTAGGGTGGCAATACCAAAAAACTTCATACTAAAAGGGTGATAGAGTTCTTTTTATGATAAATATTTAAATGTGTGTTTCCATTGAGGAAGTACTTTCGCTAGAAAACTCTCGAGAGTAACTCTTGGATATCTGTCTTCCCCTCTCCTCTGGTGAGCTTATTTTATGGCTGTACATCTGTTTTAGCCATAAGATACACGTTCTTGAAGTATGTAAGTTTTCGTGAGGATTCTGTCACTTTCGTGGATGCGTTTTAGGTCCGTGTTCCATATTATTAAACTAGCGAAGAGTACGAATCCAACGAAGAAGATTGGAGAGAAACCAGGAAACGACTACAGTGCCCAAGAAAAGTTGGATGGAACTTTTACACCTAAGGATTGTTGTTTTTGGCTGTTCTTGAAAACATCAACGCCAATTCGACTGTCAAATGATCGTCATTTTTCAATGCGAGTATTGATATTGAATCGATCTGCATGAGTCTGGCAACTGTGCAAACGATGTTTTAACTTTTGAGCTTTTATGAAACATTTTTAATAAAACTTAACGAAGGCTAAGTATATTGTTATTGTTAATGAAATGTATAACGAAAGTTAGTCACAATCGCTGAACCGAGAAGGTCGGACGGAAAAGTTTAATAAAGAGTGGATTTTTCTTCCTATTGTCCACTATAATCCTTGTGTTTTATTTCAATGTCGGAAAGTTTGGTTTTGTATCGATGAACGAAGGCACCTGAGGAAACGATACGGTTCATCTCGGTTTTGATCTGTAAATTTAGTTTTGCTAAAATACAGCATTTGCCAAATTAATGCAATGGTTTTCCTTTTGTTTGCACAAAGTTTTTTTTATCAATTTCCTTCAATTTTCTTGCACACGAATTTAAAGTTTATGAACACGTTCTCCGGCTTCTCAATATTTTTGTTGCCAACTCGATGTTTGTAGGTACTGCAGAATTGCACCACATTGATGTTTTCGAAAATGTGACTCTAGCAAACTGTATTATCGAACCCAATGCTTATGCAGTAAAACTTTTATTTGCCATTTTGAACAGAAAACTTTTGCAGTTTGCGTTTCAGAACATTCCGCAAAATGTATTTTTGTTGCTGATATCATTCTCGAAAACGGCCTTTTACTGGCAAAGTTTGGTTAGATTGTCCCAGCTAAAAAAGAGGCTGGAAATTTCATTCGAGCTCGAACGTCATGTCTCATGTGTCTGAATAGGAACATGCCACTGTGCCATTATATTTTCCGAGCATAATTGTGGAATTACGCAGACCCAGAGGGAACTCAAAAACGCTGTAAAAACACCATGCTAAAGCAGCAAACTGCAAAACTTCATTTCAGAAAGTTGAAAGTGAAAGTGAAAGACTTAATTGCTTTCTTCAAATTTCAAACTCATCAATTCACACTGCTTTGTGTGACCAGGCGTGTAGAGCGGTATAAAGTGTACTCAAATTTTCTGTAGACCTCATCAAGATTTTGGAATCTCACGAAAATTGCCCCCACCCCCCCTGAACAAAATCCTGGATCCGCGCCTGATCTTAAAGCTAGACAAAAATTCATAAGAGCCTACTTATCAATATCTTACAACTTACTTACTGGCCCCATTCGGGCGCTCTAAGTTAAACTAATAACTTAATGCTAATGCCTTTCGGCCTAAGAACTATCTTAAAAGCTAGAATTCAATCCGGTTTTATTTTTCACCGAGAAGAATTTATAAAAAAAACTCGGTATCTATGTCTTTATTTTTTTTGTTGTATATAAAACTTACAAACTAAATAAAACTAAATTAAAACTAATTAAAACTAGTTAAAACTAATTAAAACTACTATAAAACTACTTAAAACTACTTACGAACTACTTATATACTACTTGCAAACTAGAACAGCCACAGCAAGTATTTTCGGGTTTTTATATATTTTTTTTTGTATTTTTATTGGTTTTATAATTTTTTTTTGTGTTTTTATTGGTTTTATAATTTTTTTGGTGCCACCCTGATTGTCCTTGCATAAAAATAAATACCTAAACCTATGTAAGTCGGCCATGGCATAGTAAAATGCAGTCAACTTTTAAATATCCGAAGGAACTTCGTGTTCAAGTTTCAACCACCAGAACTGGTTCTCCTGCTTTACCTTCAGTCCCGATCGGACACAGTCCGAGAGAGTTAAATGGTCAAATTCGGCTTAGTTTCCCAGTTATACCTTAAATATTGAAAAGTGGCCAGTGTTACCATTCTCTCAGAAATGCATGAGTGAATTTAGTAGCATTTTCGGTGTTAAGCATGCTTATGGGCCAAACAAACTCTTACAAGTAATTGTTACTTTATACCCCTCATTTTTCATTCTATTCAATATGCTAAAATGGACAAAATAGTTTTCGTGTTTTTTAATTTCTCAAAAACTATGTACATATGTAGATGAAATACATATAGATCATTTAATTTGTATGAATTAATTATAGGCATTAGAGCATTAAACAGGCACAGATCCAGGATTTCGTTCAGGTGAGGAATAATTTTCATGTAGCCTTGCCAGCTGTGCTGAGGTCACGCCACTGCGAAATCGTTTCCAGAGTTTCCACAATCTTGATGAAGCTTACAGAAAATTGGAGCAGGTACGCTTCATACCGCTCCACACACAGAGCACTGTGAGTGCATAAATTTGATATTTTAAAGAAAGTAATTACCCATTTCATACATGCCACAGTTCCTCGAAGAGTGAGAGTGGGTACTTTGGAACTTCGTGAAATGAAGCTATGTAGTTTGTGGCTGTAGCATGGTATCTTTACAGAGTTTTTTAATTCCCTCTGGATCTTCGTAACACCAACTTGAATTTCGGAAAACATAATAGCACATCGGTACGTTTCTATTTCCGCACATGACGTTCGAGTTGGAGAAAAAACCTCTCAAAGTTACAAGGCCCGAACCGAAGCCTGCAAGGACGATCAGGGGAACATCGTGATAGAATATTGCAGTCGGTGCTGAGGATATGGAAAAATCATTTCTGCAAATTGTATAACGGCGATGACAAACCGACGACGACACACGTAGGCCAATAATTCCATCCACCCGATCTCGATGAAGTGAAGAAAGCTATATCTAAACTTAAGTCTAATAAAGCTGCTGGAGCTGAAGGCCTTGGGGCTGAGCGATAGGTATGCCCACACTGATAGGTCCATATCAGTGTGGCTTTAGGCCAGAGTCCATCATCGACCAAATATTCGCACTACGGCAGATCTTGGAGAAAACCCAGGAGTTTCAAATCGATACCCACCACCTTTTCATCGATTTCAAGGCCACGTATGACAGCATCTATAGAGTAGAACTATACAGAGCAGTGTCTAGTTTTGGCATCCCTGCCAAACTCTTCTGTTTGTGCAGGATGACGATGGAGAATGCATGCTGCTCCATCAAGCTCAGCAAAGACCTCACCGAAACCTTTGATGTCAAAAAAAGTTTTAGGCAAGGCGACGCGCTTTTGTGAGCATTGAGAAGGAAGCCAAGAAGATGGGTCTGACGGTGAATGGAAAGCAAAATGAAATATATGCTGTCAACAAGAAAGGACACCCAACACCGACGTCTAAGACAGAACGTCACTATAGACAGCTATAATTTTGAGGTGGTCAGAGACTTTTCTACCTAGGATCCACTATAAACTTAGCGAACGATACCAGTGCTGAGATCAAACGAAGAATTACTGTTGCCAATCGCTGTTTCTTTGGGCCTAGAAGGCAATTGAGAAGCAAAGCCCCTCGAGCAACTAAACTATCCCTGAATAAGACGCTTATCATCCCGGTCCTGATGTATGGTGCAAAGGCATGGACACTGTTAACGGTGGATGAGAACGCGTTAGGCTGCTCTGAGAAGAAAATTCTCCGGGTGATTTTTGGTCCCGTCTGCATAGATGGGGAATGGAGAAGAAGATACAACAACAAACTGTACAGCGACACCGACCTAGCCACAAAAGCGAAAAGCCAATGACTGAGATGGTTGGGTCACCTAGAGCGAATGGACACCAATGCTCCGGCCCGGAAGTCTTTGAATCCAACCCCGTGGGACAGCGCAGTAGAGGTGGACAGCGTAAAAGGTAGGACACGCAAGTGGCAGAGGACCTCAACTTACTTGGCGTGCAAAACTGAAGACAGCTAGCTAGAAACCGAGTCGGCTGGAAGAAGCTTGTTGGTTGAGGCCCTGGTCCACCCCGGAATGTAGCACCACCTTAAGTAAGTTCGAGTTTGAGTAAAAGTTTCTTTAGCTGGGCAAGATAATTTTGCCAATGTCCTAACCAGTTAAGGGCCGTTTTTGAAAGAGTTAACTGCACCAAGAATACATTTGCTAAATGTTCTCAAATGCAAACTGCAAAAGTCATCTGCTCGAAAAGGCAAAAATAAGTTGCTAAAATTTTTTATGGTCACATGCTCACATGTTCGAAAACATCATCTGCAGTAGAATTTTGCATTAAAAAAACTCGGGTTGACGACAAAAATATTGATAAGCCAGATAACGTGTTCGTAAAATGTCAAATGCGTTAGCAAAAAAATTGACTGATTTTGTGCAAATAGAATGTTTGCATTTATTTGACGATAGCATCACTTGACTATCTTATTGACATTGAGTTAACATTTTCGAAAAAGGGGAAAAGCATATATCCCTAGGTGTAGAAGTTACATCCAACTTTTCTTCGGCAGTGACTGCTTCTTCAACGGATTCGTACTCTTCGCCAGTTTAATAATAAGGAAGATCTTAAAACGCTTCCACGAAAGTGACAAAATTCTCACGAATATTACCATCAGAAACTTAGGTATCTTATGATTTGAACCGATGATACCATAATAAATCAACTTTAGTGTAACACTAGGTGAAAATGGCGTTTTCTTAAATTAAAGACGATGTCAATCCCACTTTAGGCTTAAGCACTTGCATTAAAGTTAAAATAACCAAAGTCTGATTTTAATTTTTTAGTTTTTTAACTTTAATTTGCTTAGAAAATGGTCTTAACGTGACACCAACTACCATGTGTCTATAATTCAGGAAAAGTTAGAGAGCTGCATTAAAGTTAAACAATTGTTAACTAGTGTCACGCTAAGGCCCTTAAAATAGGCTAACTATATATAATTTTGCGTCATTGACTCTAAAATTTAATTTCTCAAAAACTTTTCACAACAACAACTTGATTTAAAAAAACAAATAAAAGAATAGAATATAAGCTTTCAAAAAAATTCATACGATGCACGATTCATGAGATATTTGATAAAACGCATTTTCCAAGATGGCGGCTGACGCTCGCGCCTCCTAGTCCCGCCAACTTAGATTTACATTACACAGTAAATAATTGCAGACAAAAAGTTCCTACCCGGGCTCTTGGACTAACAGCAAAATTCAAAAACTCAAAGTTTACACGTTATACTTACATCGCAAAAAATTACGTATACGCCACAGTGCCTATACGAAAAATATTTATAATTTGTTTTCCACTGGAATGTTTAAACAAAAATGTTTAGTTCAATTTTAAATTTTATTTATGTATACACAAATATGTACATATGTATGTATGATATGTAATTAATTCACTTTTGTTAAGTTTAGTTCAGTTTCGGCTAACTTTTATTTGATTTGATGTGTATAATATGTATGTATGTGTAGTGTCGATAGAACTTTGACATTTGTTGAATTAACCACCTCCTGAGTTTTATAATTTTACTCTTCTATGGATTTTAATTCAGTTATTTAACCGTCAAAACAGATTTTTTAAATAAAAAAACTACAGTAAACTACGAAAAGTTGTTGTAAAATTATTTTTCGTCTCAAATAGATTAGATTAGATTTTATTGATCGATAGATACATATGTAAATAATTACAAAACAATTTTTATAAAGCATGGCTTTTCTGCCGTCTGCCTGGTTGACAAAACATAATATTTCTTAGAGGATAAAAGATAAAAGGATTTAATTTTTTATAATAAATTTTTCATCAAAACAAATTAATTAATTACTCTACATTCTTTATACGATCAGAAATTCTCACTAACGATTAGCTCCTTATAGTTCAAGGCCAGTTTACAATTACAATACTGTTATAATGTTTTATCTCAAATATCTCGAGAACAAAAACTAATTTCGATTCTTGGATTGGCAGTTGTTAGAGCAAAAAAACATTCACCCCTATTACGGTTGTCGTTTTACTAAAGTTTCTATTCCAAATTTTTCTTATTCCAAAGGATGTTCCATTCCAAAATTCAATCGAAAACGACATAAAACGACAGAAAAACGACAAGGCTCTAGACAGGAAAGTTGGTCTTCCAGTAAAACAAGTATCGTTATCGTTGTGATGGAAAGAAGGTTGGTGAACGAAGAGAACTTTGTAGTTTAAGTTTAATTTAAAAGTAAATTTTCCAGAGCCGTGTTGTTTGACTGTCGGTTTTTGCTCCTTGACTGAAAGAAAATACTAACAAAATTTCAATAAAGTTTTCCGGAGAACACAATGATATCGACTCAAGATGAATTTAACGTTTTATTTTTGTTTTGATTTTAACAAAAAAGCTACAAACTATTATTAAAAAATGAAGTCAATTTTAACAAAAAATCCGTAGAAATAAAATACAAATTTCACTTCTAAATGCTTAGATTAGACCATTTTAAATTTAGCTTGAGGTGCTTCTAAGCATTTAGAAGTGAAATTTGTGTTTTTTTCTATGAATTTTTTTTTGTTAAAATCGACTTTAAGCTATACCTATAAAATAGGCAAAGTTCAGGAAATTGAGATCTCAGAGCCTTAAGCAATCTCAGTCTCGTGAATAGAATCCTCAGAAATGTTGCTGTCAAATTACTGAGGGAAAAAAATATTGGATTTGCTTACTCACTTTTTGACGGATAAAATTTGCTGAGCCCTCCGAGATCTCGTTTTTCTGAACACGCCTAATATGTATTTCGTTCTTTTCAGGCCTTGTCAAACAGAGCGCGGTCCGGTGGTATATGTAAAAATTAGCGAGGTAAATTCAACCGCCGCGTTCTTACCTTCCTAGTAAAGTATTTACCATCCCGTGAGACCGCACTCTGTTTGACCGAGCCTTTCTTTTTGACCTTTAACGAACTAATGCCTTTGAGGTTTATTGATTCTTGGACAATGATTTACAAATTTCGATGAAGAAAAAGTGAAAGTCTTCAATATTTATCATTTTTTGTTTACCAAATCAACTATTTATTAGGCCTAAATGTAACTATGTATCTAAATTTACAAAATATAGAATAACAACAGCAATACTCAAAAACTCAAAGCTTACACAATATACTTGCATCGCAACAAAATACGTATACGTCACAGTGTCCACAAAAGATGTTTATAATTTGTTTTTGGCTGGAATCTTTAAACAAAAATGTTCAATTCAATTTTAAGTTTTATTTATGTAGGTACCTGCCTACCTGTATTTAATTAATTCATTTTTTTTAAGTTCCTCATTTTAGTTTAGTTTAGTTTCGGTTATCTCTAATATGATGTGTATAATACCTACATAAATGTGTATCAGTTGTTTTGTCCAAATTCGATTTGAAATTTGGCATTTTTTGTTGAATTAACAACCAATAGTATGCATACAAGCTTATAATGTTACTTTCATTTTTGTCATTTTCCACCTCCTCAGTTTTATAATTTTACTCTTCTGTGGATTTTAATTCAGTAATCAAAATAAATATTTTACTCATGTATTGATGAATGAAGACTATGCTGCCGGCATGCCGATGGCGGGCGCCTTGATGTTGGCAGTTGGCTGGCATTCGTTTTCACTTCGAGAGACTACTAAACAATTCACCAACACCTGTTTATCAAACTTTCAGCGTAGTGTTTGTCGAATGCGGCGATGACACCTACTCAATGTCATTGTGCTTGCAATTCTGCTTACATAGCAACAACAAAAATTCAACAATTTCGCATACAAGCTTTGTGTTGTGATTTTTTTTTTTGTATTTATTTCTCTTCATTATCTCCTGCTTCTGCATAATATCAACACGAGGGTGAGAGTGTGGGATATCTAGATTTCTAACAAGCCAAGCCAAAGCCGTACTCTTGGCTTTGTTGTCTTGGGCTGTTGTTGGCTGGTTTACTGCTGTCACCGTCAACGTCATCATAGAATAGAGCTTAGTGCTTCTGCTTACCTTCTCTTTCTCTCTGCTCTTTCATAAAAAATAAAAATATTATGTAGCGATAGCAAGCAACACAATTTACAATTTGTTTATATTTTATACCTATGCATTGAGTTTCATTAAATTATCGTATTATTTGCAAGGTAAGTACAGTATAACATGATACAAACCTGCACACTAATGCTTCTACCTACATTCATACAAGTACCTAATTATAGCAGTAAAACATGTTTAAAATGAACTCAAATTATGTCACATAAACTTTTTTGTTCGTATTTTTGTTGTTTGAGTAGAAGTAGGTAGGTTAGGTACCTTTATGTGAAATAATTTGTCTCAAATTATTTCGGTCGAAATAGGTAGGTTACGTAGGTACGAACATAATAAGATATTAACAAATGTTTAATTTAATTTAACTGCTATTAAGATGCACAGCGTACCTACCTAATAAAAAACCAGTTTGAGTAAAATGTTGTTCAATTACTTCGCTGATTTTGGTAATAGGTAAGGTACCTGCATATGTAGGTACATTTTAGGGTGGTCATTATAATGGGTTTTCTTGAGTTTTAATATTTGGATGGGCATAAATCTAAATGAAAAAAAAAATTCCCTAATTTTTCAAATTTTTATTTTCATCCCCTATAGTCGCTGTAGGGGTAAATTAAATTGCCCCTTTTTTTGGAAATTCGCTTTTAAAATCTGCCAAAAAATTCAGAGCATGTAGGTGAGAAGTAGACAAGAAAACAACCCTAGCGGAGGGGGGTAATATATCTTCCACCGATTGTACGGGAGCGGGAATTTAACAAAGTAATTGCATAAAATAGAAAAAAATAATCAAAAAATAATGGCAACACTTGCAGTAATGTTTTCTAGCTTTTTGGGAAGCCAGAAGTCCATTTTAATACATAGTTGATTATTTAAATAAAGTTCTTTGAATAAACAATTTCAGCAAAAAATTTGTTTTCAAACCTACAATATAAAAAAAAACAAATAATTTTTCTTCAAAATGTTGAGTTTGAAACAATTTTTTGCCAAAGCTGTTCATCAAAAAAACTTAATTTAAAAACAAGCCGTAAGAATGGACTTCTGACTTTTCATAGCTACAAAACATAACTGTAAGTATTACCGTTGTTTTTTAATTTTTTTTTTCTGTTGTAGGCAAATATTTTATTAAATTGCCCCTCCCGTTCAAGCGGGGGGAGATATACCCTCCTCCTATATGATTTTTTCTTGTCTTCCCACGTACATGCTCTGAATTTTTTTGGCTGTTCTTACGTGAATTTTCTAGTATGCAAAAAAAAAGGGGAAATTTAATTTACCCCTACAGCAACTATAGGGGATGAAAAAAAATCTGAAAAAATTAAGGAATTTTTTTTTCTTCATTTAGAGCCGATTTGGGCACATCCGGGATGACCTTTTTTTAACGACCAACATATATATGTATGTATGTACACAATACATATACATACAGTGGTGGATCCAGAGGGGGGGCTATAGGGGCTGAAGCCCCCCCACAGTCGATTCGTACAATTAATTTAGCAGCAAAATAAAATTATTACGATGTTTCAATTTTGTGTTCGTGTTCAAACATAGAATTTTTAAAAACACTGTGAAACAAAGAATGATCTCTAAAATCATTGGTATAATATTTATTAAAACAAGGTTGGGGCTGAAAAATTGGCATAAAAGTATGTTTTTCTTAGCCTCAAAAGCAATTCGATGAAAAAACGAAGATGAGACTAAGCAATTTAAATATAAAAACGTAGGTTCTATTTATTCCAAGCCCTACAAGAGGGATGAAAAATCAGGGCTGGGGCTAATCAATCTACCCCTAAAATGTGTTCTTCCAAGCCCTAAGAGAATTGAAAAAAAAACAAGAATGGGGCTAGCAAATTTGGATGTCGGCTGTGTTTGGACTGGGGCTTTACAAATTTTACATATAAGCTGTTGTTTTCCCAAGCTTCAAGGAAACTGAACGAAAATATAATGTTGGGGCTTAATAATTTACATGTAAACTGTATTTTTTTGTAAGCCCCTAGGGAATTGGCCGCAAAAACAAGGTAGATGCAAAAAAATTCAGAGTTTATGTTCAAGCCCGAAGAGCATTGGGCGAACGGCGCACAATGGGTCCTCATGTATGGAGAGCGTGCTCAAAATGCAAAATTGAAACTAACGGTTTCGTATAAAATTATAATGTGGATTCAAAGTTGACATGATTGCTTATCAATATGTCAAGTTTTGAAGTCTTGGGAGACAGAAATGTAATAGAAAATAAACGATAAAAGCAGCAATTCATGTAAATTCTAAAATCCATTGCGCAGTTGAAGGTCATTGAAAATTCGAAAAAAATAAATTCGTGGTAAATACAAAAATTAAAAAAATATATTGGCATCAAATGAAGGTCAGTGGAAAATGAAAAAATATTTTTATCAAATTAGAACAACATATTTCCCTTAAATTTAAAAAAATTGGAAAGTTACGTAGAAAATATTCAAAAAATCTTATTTCGGTTTTGCGCACCATGCTCTCACTTTTGACTTCTGTTTCATTTAGACGAATATTGATACTACTAGACCACGTATTCAGTTTTAAAAGCATCGTGCGCAAAATAAAAAAAAAAAATTTTGAACATTTTTTACGTAACTTTTCAATTTTCTTAAAATGCAAGTGAAATATATATTGATCTAATTTGATAAAAACATTTTTTTTATTTTTATTGACCTTCATTTGATGCCAATATATTTTTTTTATTTTTGTATTTACCACGAATTTATTTTTTTCGAATTTTCAAATAACCTACAACTGCGCAATGGATTTTAGAATTTACATGAATTGCTGCTTTTATCGCTTATTTTCTATTACATTTCTGTCTTCCAAAACGTCAAAACTTGACATATTGATAAGCAATCATGTCAACTTTGAATCCACATTACAATTTTATTCGAAACCGTTAGTTTCAATTTTGCATTTTGAGCACGCTCTCCATACAAGAGGTCCCAGTGTGCGGCGAAACAAACGAGGTTGGCTCAGCAAATTTACATGTTCAATGCAATTGAGGAGCTTAAGGACAACACCTGATATTTGCATTAAATAAAGTTTTTCTGAAATTTAAAACCGAAATTTAGATATGTAGGTGTTTGTATTGAGTGAAAAATGTTACCTTTTGCTTTTAAAATTCCTTTTCAGGTAACATTTTGAGTAGAGCACGCTATTTCTTTAAGTTAAATTGAAGAAAGCTAATGATATCGATAGAATTGAATTTGACCACAAGAGCAAATATCACCTTTTTCCTAAGCTCTTCTGTTGATATCTTTCGGACTAAGATGACCCCCCAAAAAATTTTAGAGCTTATAACTCTAAAAACTGTGTTTCCGATGCAAAAAAAACTCAGCATGAAATTTTTTCGAGCAACCGAATCAAACAATTACTGTTTATTATAATCAGTATCCTCGAAAGTGAAAATTAAAAAATTGTAGTTCGATGATGTTTTGATGATTTCATACGTTTCCTTAAAACGATGCTACTTTTAATCTAAGTTTCTCTTTGGATTTCCTTAAAATAATAAATAAATAAAATTAAATAAATCAATTCATTCAATCAATCATCAAACAAAATTGCGTGTCTGTAAATCCTTGCTTTAGCGGTTAACCAATATCAATAAGATGTTTTAACCAATATCTTTGAAACGTGATAAAATTTTGCTCCCATACAAAATTTTCCCCTAAATTCTGCCTAGTATTTTAGCTGAGCGGTACACATCTCCAATTAAAAATAGTTTCTAACTGTATATCACCAAGATACCTATCAAAATTTAGTGCATGAAATAATTGTTTGCCACTTTATTCTCGAGCTAAATTGTTACAGTTTATTTAGTTCATGAGATTTAAGTGGACTTTACTGCATTTAGTTTTTGACAGCTTTTCACGCCTAGGAAAAAAAGTATTTTTTTTCTATGAAAACTACACTTCACATGGATGTATAAACCAGGCTTTAAAATGAAAATCGAAAACGAATAATATTCGAAAAAAAACCCAATTAATTTGATCACTTTTACTTGAAATATCGAAAAAAATTCTTTGAAATCGTTGAGTAAAATTTGTATTCAGAGAACAGCTGTTTTATGTGATATTTTGCACAAAAATGATATATTAAAATAGATTTTGGAGAGAAATGTGGGAGATAAAACTCAGCACGATCTACGTACTGCCTTACACCGGTATTCATAAACGTAAATGAAACACAAATTATCTTTGATCAGTGAGTTAAGTGTCAAATCATATCAATAAAACAAAATTCATGGCATTAAACTAACTCACCAAAGTAGGTACATTAAACGAGTAATTAAGTTAAAAATACTTCTGTCATTGTTGCCAAAAACTAGAGTTAAAAGGAAACAGACGCTTGTGACACACATGCTATCTACAGCCTCAAATGAGAAAGTGTATGTGCGAAAGTTCATATTTAGTGAGAAAGTGTATGTGCAGTTCCATAAATAGTCTTTGGAAAGAGCAGAGTTCTTGTTGATTGTAGTAGATTTTCGTTAAGTTTTTGAACTTAACGTGGATTAGCAGTTTATATTTTTATTGATATGAAATTTTAATTCGTGAACTAACTTTTGATTGACGCTTTAGTTAATTTGTGAATTAGAAGATATCTGAGCAATTTTTATTGATAGGGCTGTTAATGTATAAATTTTACAAAAATCATACAGTATAAAAATAAAGCCATTTGAATTATCCTAACAACTTTTTGTACAGTGTAACTATCCTGCAACTATACTATGCCACCTGGCCTACATTCTGAGAAAAGAAAATTAGTATGGAGAGAGATTGTGCCTTTTTTTTAAATGATATATCTAAGATAGGAGCCTCAAGCCCCCCCCCACAGCCAAATCCTGGATCCGCTACTGTATACATATGTATATGTACGTATATATTGCTTTGGGTAACTGCAAATAACAGAATCCAAGATCTTGTGGGAAATGTTTTAGAAAAAAATTGTCAAAAAATCGTTCTTTTTGATTCTCAGTTTTTGGAGTCTTTCTGATTCATATGTTTTATATTTATCTACGGATAAACTTCTTTGGTTTGTTATTTGGGCTTATGTGACTTACAACTCTCAACCATTTCTTGTGTGTGAGTATTGTTGTCAGGAATGGAGGGGATCTACAATTTTTTGCCGAGTCCAAACGGCTAGATGAGAAGCACTTATTCATGACAAGTATACTCTTGGAGGATTTGTCAGTTCCTCACAAGAGGCTGTACCTACTTCGGAAAAATATTTCTGTTTTTTGGTGGGAGTGGCTGGAAATCGAACCCTGACCTTCGGCCTGACAGTCCAGCACACTAACCATTATGGCACGAGGTACTACGTTTTTTTTTGCAATCCCTAGGTTTTAATCAAATCTAACATTCGTAATGTTGAAGAAGATGAAGTCCAAACAAATAATTTGTAACAACTGCGTATAATCTCAAAACATATCATTTTAAATTAAAATATTGATGAAATATATCTGAATTTAGTTGAAAAACAAAGTATGTATAGGTACATACATATCTACCTATATTACATTCCTTTAATTCCCTCTGAATTAATAAAAAAAATCTGTAAAATTTGAGTTCTTAACGATAAAACTCCTCTATTTAAAAAAATAGAATTTGTAATTTGAATAACTTTGGCAAACCTAAATTATGGTACAAATAATTTTGTCTTATATGACTTCACCTAAAATTTAGTACAAAGCTTATATAGATCAAACACGAATATTTTAGACCAATAGCAGAAAATTAAAAAAAAAAACTAATTTTCAAAAAAATAACTGGTTTAAAATTTTTTCCAATATTTACCTACATATGTCATTTTTTAAATCTTATAAGTGACTTCATTTAAATTTTTCTATCAACTATTACTTAAAGCCTACCTAGTACGCTGCATACATACGTACATTAATTGTCAAATCACTCGCCGCTCTACTCGCTTCTCAACTGGGGACCTTTGGCACCTCATATAAGGGAAATTTGATAAAAAATATTCCATCTAATTGGTCAGAAGAGGTCAACTGGTCCCAGAAATTGGTCAGCCGTAGATAACTTTTAATCAAGGCTTAAACTTTCTCAAGGTCACGCGCGAAAAGATTTCCGAAAGATTTCTAGATCATGATAAAAGGTCAACTATTTTCAGTAATTGGTCAGCCATAGATTTTTTTTATGAATATTTAACGAATAAAAAAAAAAATTCAATATCAAAACGATTTTTGGCAACTCATTTTAGGGAAATTTGCCAAAAAAGTGTACCATCTGAAAGATCTCTAGATCTATATAAAAGGTCAGCTTGTTTCAGTAATTGGTCAGGTATAGATTTTTTTTTTAATGAATTCTTAAAAATTTCAAGGTCATAGCGATTTTTTGGCACCTCATTTATGAGGAATTTTCAAAAATTCAATACCATCAGAAAGGTCCTGAGAACTATATAAAAGTTCAGCTAGTTTTAGAAATTGGTCAGCCATAGTTTTTTTTAAATGAATTTTTAAATTGTTGTCCAAGGTCACGCGTGATTTTTGGCACCTCATTTATGGGAAATTTACAAAAATTTAATACCACCTGAAAAGTCCTAAGATATGTATAAAAGGTCAGCTTGTTTCAGTAATTGGTCAGTTATAGATACTTTTATACGATTTTTTAAAGTATTTTTTTTTTCAAGGTCACGAACCGTTCATGACCTAGAAAAAAAACATGGAAAAAATCATATAAAAGAATCTATAACTGACCAATTACTGACACTAGCTGACCTTTTATACAGATCTTAGGGCCTTTCAGGTGGTATTAAATTTTTGTAAATTTCCCATAAATGAGGGTGCCAAAAATCACGCGTGACCTTGAACAATAATACCTACTTGTTTTCGCTTTGAAAAATTGTTTCTCTCAATCTCCCAGGGGCCCTCAGACTTTTGGTCCTGGGTTGCTGCCCCAGTTTGTTCCAAAGGTAGTTACTTCTACTGCTCATATACAGGGACGTCTTTGGACGATTGGGGGCCCTGGGCCCTTGAGAATTAGGGGGCCCCTTGAAAAAATTTTACTGAAAACTATTTCAGATTATAAGTTTTACCATATATTTTAGTAAAATTAAACTATTTACTATTATTAATTAAAATATTTCACATTTTTGTCTTGAACATAAACTATTTTCCAATTTAAGGCTAATTTTGAACATTTTATAATTAGAACTCACTTAAATGAATGTAATCTGCATTTTTCACGTGACACCCTATACTTCTTTCTTTGATGATGGAAACATGGTCTTATATTTTTTTCATCCTAGTGCGGCTTTCAAAGCAGAAGTATGTATTGACGCTTTCGTTTGTCGATTGTCAAACGATGTTTGAAAATCAACAATGGAAAACTACGTTCCCATTTTTGCAAATAAAATTGATTCTGACTTCTGCCATGATGCTCTGTAGAAAATTATGCAGACAGTTGTCACGAGGTTTTGTGTTCAAAGCTAATTTTCCTTTAATTTATTTTGCTTTTTTCAATTGAAAAGTATTTCAAAAAAGTGATAAGAACAAATTTACAATAAGTGACGAGCAAAAAAATGTATTACTGTCTCATCGCTCGCATGTTTGAAATTCAATATTTTAAGAAGAACATCCACATATTAACCCTGCCGTCGTAATTGCATAGGTAATCCATTTTAAAATGAGAATAAAGCCAGAATGTTATTAACTTTTTGAGACAGTTTTGCTTTTAGTAATACAATTACTTATTATTTAGTTTAATACAAACATAAGATTTTCCCTCTAATACAAAAAACAAAAAAATCGTTTTCTCGTTTTCGCTTTGTTTTAGATGTTTATTTTTACTAGTTCTACCTCTACCAAGCTTCAACAGAATTATTCAAATGAGAATTTTTAACCTGATCTACAATTTGTTTTCTTGTGCGGATAACAGTTTTGCGGGAATTTTAACCAAACGCCATTTATTTTAAATTGTCTAGTTTTATTCACTTTGATATCATTTTATTAAAAACATAACCAAAAAAAATTATTGAAATTTCCTCATTATGAAAGCGCAGTTAGTACATACTCTTAAGACTTTATTGCATTTCTTTCACAAAATAAAGAATATTTTTAGACATAAACAATAAAAAAATAGGAGTTTCAAAAAATACAAAATTATATAACATTGTGATCAACTCTGCTTTTAACAGTTTAACTTATTTGTTTTCGTTTGTTTGTCTCTTTCTAAAGCCTAATGCTCTGCAGAAGTGAAACGAAAATTTGCTATGGTCTCGTAATATCAACGAATACGTTAACGAAAAGACTGCGAACAAAAATAATGGAGACTTTTATTAGATGTCAAAGTAAAAAAAAATAATAATAAGGTCCACACTGTTTTACATACAACTTGGACAGCCTTATATCAAATCCGTGAATATTTTAATTGATAAGCTTGTCAACGAATTCATACGTATATTCGTGGAGCCTGGTGTGTCCATATTAACTTAATTTTGTTTCCTCCTCTGATCTGCATTCTTTTTTGAGAGTTAAGGGTTCCAATCAATATTATATTAGGTCTATTTTTTTTTGTTTTCTACTCATTTGGCTTCTTTCCCAAAAGTGCTCTTCAATTTTTCCTAATAAAATTTCAACAGAAAAAAATTAAAATGTAAAATTTTCATTTGCAATAATGCTCCGAACAATTAATTGTGTGCGGAAAACAAGTAGTGACTTGCAGTCAGATATTTACTACGAATTTCCATTTTAGTGACATTTCACTGCGTTCTTCAGATTCAGAACGAAAATACAACAACATTTTTAGTTTATGATTTTGTTGTTTCAATTTTTGTAAGGAAATTTTCGTTTCGCTTTTCTTGAATTTCATTTTATCTTTTATTTTTTGGTATAAATAACTTAAAATATTTTTTTGTGAAAAAAATGTCAAAAAGTTTTAAGATTGGGTATTAAGAGTCTTTCATGATAAGGATGAGAAAATATTGCTCTATCATTTATTATACTAGAGCCAGATAAACCCAATCTCAATTTCGCATATTTTCAAAATGAACACTTGTTGGTGTGGTTCATGGGGCCCCCTAAATCACAGGGCCCTGGGCCCTGGCCCACTGGGCCCATGCCTAAAGACGTCACTGCTCATATAAGTAGGTACCTACCAATACCTTGTGGAAATAATTCTTACTAAAATTATTACAAATTCGCCATGACAAACAAAAAAAAATAGTTTAATATTAAAACTCTATGATTTAAAGGCGATAAGATAAAACAAATATTTTCAAAGAATTAATTAATATTGATTAAAGCTAAAATAACCCCTTACGCAAGTAGAGACTTAGATAAGTGTTCCAAGTACTTCAGTAAGACGGATACTTTTACCGTTAAAAACTGATGAGTAATAAAAAATACCAACGATAAAAATTTGTGTTAATAATGGTTAAAATACTTATTAACTCATGTAAAGACTTTTTTCTCAACTAATTAGTTATCTGACAGTCATATCTTCAGTAAGTATGTCGCAGGGTCATAAAGTCTATATGTTCGAGATATTTATTTTTGGATCCAACCCTCTCAGGTGTCAAGTGGGCCAATAAAACGTTTGGGAATAATACCTTATAACTTTGAATATTGTTAAACAAATCTTTATAACATTAGGTACCATTAGGTAAAAATGGCAGTATGTTCAATTTTGAGGAGTGGGGTTGAAATTATTTACGAACAAATGTGGGTTGAACAAAAATGTTTGCTAATTTTCAAAATCAGAGAGTTGCCTTGGGTCTACGATTAATCCTTATGAAAATTAAAAAAATTCGTAACCAAAGCAAACTAGGTTTAATGTTTACAACGTCTTGTCTTTTAACTGCAGCTCTATTATATGTGACAGTCAGCATGGTTTCGTAAAAAAAAAGTCAACTATTACAAATTTATTTCATTTTACATCTTTTTGTCTGGATGCTTTCGAAGATCGAAAACAAGTTGACTGTATATTTACTGATTTTAGTAAAGCTTTTGACAAGCTTTGTCACAAAACATTAATTTATAAATTAAAAAATCTCGGATTTAATGAATGTTTTTTAAAATGGATATCTTCTTACTTGGAAAATAGAAACTACTGTGTAACTTTCGTAGTGATTGTTCTACCCAATTTAATGTTAACTCTGGTGTTCCCCAAGGCAGCCACTTGGGTCCTTTATTGTTTATACTATTTATTAATGACTTAACTTTGTTCTGACAACATTCCTCGGCTCTTATATATGCCGACGATATAAAACTCTATAAGAAAATAACCTCTTTTGAGGATTGTTTGCTTCTACAAAAAGATTTAAATAATTTTAGGGCGTGGTGCAACACTAACCATCTTTTATTGAATATTGACAAATGTAAAACTATGTGCTTTACACGCAAAAAAACTTGTATAACTTTTAATTATACAATAGATTCTTCTCCTCTTTGTAAGTTATCTGTGTTCTCTGACCTGGGCATAGTTCTCGACACTAAATTGACATTTACTGAACACTTTAACTTAATTATCAAAAAAGCTAACAAAGTGCTTGGATTCATTAAGCGATTTTGTCGTGACTTCAAAGATCCTTATGTCCTCAAGCTTCTTTTTATATCATTTGTGAGACCAGTCCTCGAATACGGGTGTGTCGTATGGGCGCCATACTACTCTGTGCACATCAATAGACTGGAGGCAGTTCAAAGGAGGTTTATGCGGTTCTGTCTTCGTTTTCTTCCGTGGTCCCAAAGAACGTCTCTACCCCCCTATATTCAAAGACTCAAGTTGATAAACCTACCTTCGCTCTCGAAACATAGGCAGTACCTACAGCTATGTTACATAATTGGAATAGTGAACGGTTCAATAACATCTTCATCAGCTCTGTGTCGATTAAATTTCAGCTATAGTCAAGTAAGCATAAGAAGGCAACTACCTATATGTCCATATATTCAGCAGATCAAACTATGGTGTCAATAGTCCTCTAAATCAATTGATTTCAGTTTTCAATAAATATCACTTTTTGATTACATCTATTAATGACAATTTAAAATGTATGAAATTTAAAGAAACCTTTTTTAACACAATATTGTAATATAATATGTATAACCCTTATGGTATAATGTATAATTTGTATGTGTTTAACGTTAGTATTTAACGGATTAATAAATATATACAAATTTATAGGTCAATGGTTTATTTTGGTATTATTAGTTAGCCAATGCCTTCTTATGGAAAGTCACAAAACTTTGGATAGGATTGGGATACGGGATACCTTTATTCATATTTTTTAGTTTTGAAACGCACAAACGACGTTACATTTTTATTAAAAAACATCTCCGCTTCGGTGGGACATATCTAAGTCTGTTTCCAAATACAATAGTCGGAAAAAGTATTTTGAAAAACAAAAATTTTGTCTAATGCTAAGTCTTCTATTTGGCTGATTTATTTCAGTAGCATATAGAATTTGTATTATAAAACCTTCTTATATAGAAACTATGCCTGGCCCCGGGAAAAAAAAACTTCCAGCTTAATAATTAGGAGTTCTAATCTTGTTGGATAGAGGAAGTGTACCGATTATGGAATACCAAAATATAAACTCAATTTTAAACAGAAAAAAATTTAATTTTTGTCGGTATTTTAAATAGATCTTGATAAAAATACTATAAACTTGCTTTTAAACAAAAGTAGAACTTTAAAAAATTATCAAAAAAAAATTTATAAATTAAAAGGTGAAAAAACACAAAATGAGCAAATTTCAAAAAGTGACCCTAATATGGACCACTAATGATTTCCCCATAATATATGTGGTAATTTAATTTATAAGCAGAAAATACAAATAAAATTATCAATGAGATTCTGTGGCAGAGCAATAAAGAATGCAAGAGGTCAAAAGGTATTGAAAAATTTGAAACAATTTGTATGGGTAACATGAAAATTTTTTGCAGCTTTCTTGAAGCCCATTTCTTTTGACTTGACGGCTGCTATGGCTTTCACCATATCCGCCTTGTTCCTGACGTTACGCTTTTTTTCTTTTGGTGTCATCTGACTAATTACAAGACTACCTATGTACAAATTTAAACAAATATTTTAGGTGGTTCCCAATATGGAATACTATTCCATATTAGGAATACTATTCAATATTCAATATGAAATACTATTCCATATTAGGAACATACTGATATTCCATATTAGGAACATGAAGACTGACTTAAATATGTTAAAATTTTCTTATTATTTAACTGAGCTCACCTAAATAATTTAAGTTATCCCAAAGGTTGAGCTTTTTCCTAATAACACGGGACAAAAAATATGTTTAAGCTTGAACCTATACAAAAATATAAGAAAAATAAGCTCTTGATAATTTGTTACGCACTTTACCAAAACACTACTTTTAATAACTGCTCATGTCTACAAAGTTCAACTTCCACAAGGATAATAACAACGAATATGTGCATGAAAAGAAAGCTTTACCTGAAATAAACAGGTAAAAATATTACGTAGTTTTCAAAATATAGCACTATTCCATATTAGGAGCGTATTCCATAATTGGTACACTTCCTCTATAGTTTACAGTGGATTTTCGTTGAAAAATTCATGTAAGTTGAACTGAACTTAAAACAAATTGCGTATGACAAAGCTCTCACTATGTCACTGATGAGTTCAAGTGAGTAAGCCGAACAAAATGCCAATTTGTAGGACTAAAGGCCATAAAAAGCTATATTAAAAAAAAAAATTTTTCTTTCTTTTTATTGATAGAAAAAACCTGAAAAAAATGATTTGGCCAGTTTATATTTCTGAGATCTCAGAGGGCTCAGAGGACTCTGAAATATAAACACGATTCCTCACAAAAATTCCCCACATTTCCCCTTAAAAACTGAGACTGAAATTTTTTGGATTCGCTTGCTCAATTATATTTTGTCGCAGTTAATTACATAAGAAGAAAAGAAAAAGAGAGATGTTTTGACTTCTATTTGAGGAATCCTGTTTATATTTTATCCTCCGGCTCTGTCAAAGAAAGGAGAAAAATTACTGAGCGCTCAAGAAATATAAACTGGCTAATTATAATGGTTTCAAGATGAGATTCCAAAAAAACATACCTACAAAAGTTAGATTCACACTTCTAGTTTTGGAAACAACGTATAGGTACCTAGGGAAAAAAAGTATTTTGACAAAATTAAAAGGCTCGTAAATGTCGGTTTATACTTTTTAGTACCTACAGGTAGTGAAGAATATTTTGTTTGTAGGTATAGGTATGCTTTTGAATGCCGAACTCAAATCAGTCATCTATTTGTGGCTATCAGCTCGGGTTTTCAAGAAAATCCAGTTAGAAAATGACCAAAAATCGCTTTTTTTTTGCTATTTTTGAGACCTTGTAACATCTAGAAATAATTATTTTTCAACAAAATTTGCGAAACTATCTGGAAGCATTAATCTTCTCCTTCAAATAGGTATCCGTTTTATAATATTTCCAATATGCGCTCCCGTCACTAGGCCCTGGGTCTCCACGAGCTGTCGGGCCTCCAAATTTATTTATTTATTTTAGATGAAGCTGCTAAATAATTTAATCACATATTTACGTCGAACGTTCTTAGCCAGCCAGCTAGGTACAATTATGTACATATGTACATTAGGGTGGTCCTTAAATTGGACATTGTCTTGGATAGCCATCATTCGATTCAAAACATTGAAAAACAATTTCCCCAATTTTTTCAGATTTTTATTTCACCCCCCCTGGCCTCCCTTTTTCACTACAAGGTACAAATAATGGAGTTAGGGTGATTCTTTTAACACGCGAAACAAAAATCAGAACTTATAAACTAGACTCAGACGAAAAAAAAATCGTATTGTATAATATGTTTTTTGAATCAAGTTTTATTGTAAATAGTTTCTGAAAAAAAATAATTTTCAAACTCAAAAATAAAAATAATAATTTTTTTCGTTTGAAAATAAATTTTTTCAGAAACTATTTACAATAAAAACTTGATTTGAAAAACATATTAGAGACTGGATTCATGCTTTAAAAAAAGCTATAGCATGCCATTGTAAGTGGTCCCGTTTGTTTTTTAATAATTTTTTTCTATTTTGGGTCAAATTTTTAGAAAATTACCCCTCCCGGCTGAACGGGGGGAAATAGACCCCCCCCCTCCGATACGATTTTTTTTCGTCTTAATCTAATCTATAAGTTCTAATTTTTGTTCGCGTGTTATAAGAATCACCCTATATCCATTTTTTGTACCTTGAAGTGAAAAAAGGGAGACCAGGGGGGTGAAATAAAAATCTGAAAAAATTAGGAAAATTTGTTTTCTCTATTTAGAGTCATTTGATGCCTATCCAAGTTGGAACTTCAAAAAAACCCAATATAAGGAACACCCTAATGTACATAACTGTACCTTCCTACTTTATTATGAAAAACCACCCCACTTCCATAGGCCTTAACTACATAGGTATCCATACCATAGCGTACCTAAAGGCTCCTATCTAGTTGCTTAATGGTTACTCAATAATGTAGGTAAGTAGGTATATGTAAAATAAATAAACCAAAAGCTGATAAGAGAAGACATCAAAAACTATGTAAGTTATGTAGGTAAAGGTAGGGTGATTACTTCCTAAGGAACCTATAGGTAGGTAGGTATACTTGGTAAGGTAGGGAATTATGTATACCTTGCTACCTAGATATCGTCGGTTCAAAGGTAAAACTCACTAAGTGCAGAAAAACTTGTTCAAGAAAAATTGTTCATTGATTGGGAATCTTAAATTATATAAAAAATCGCCTGAAGATGGAAATTTAATTTCCGAAACGCGTAGCGTAATAAATAAAATAAGTTGTGATATAGGTTATAGTCCAGTAACCTTGTAGTTTCATAGTACTGAGACCTTGCGTCAGGTCCGTTAGTTCTGATTTTTTGCTGAGTTATTTATGATGTTGGCCTAGTATTAAATCTGATTTTTCGACCTCGAGCGCCGAACGCAACATTGGTAGAAATCCAAAAAACCGCGAATTTTTCGCGGTTTTTTCACTTATTGGCTATTTTAACCATTACGCCTTAACTTTCGAATGAAACATTGCTCTACGATTTCAACCTTACTAAATTTGCTTCAATTTGAGTCCAAAGCCGGTTCTGTAGACATAACGGTTTCCAAGGGACGGCATTTCAAAATATAGCAATAAAAAATTTAAAACAACAAGTAGTATATAAAACAGTATAATAACAAAAACATGGTCTTTGACATATGCTGCATCAAAGCAATAGAGCGTGTAGATTGGGCCAAAAGAAGAAAACAATAGTACTGGATGGGGGGTATACATCCCCCCGTTTAGGCGGGAGGGGCAATTTTAAGAAAAGTTGACTTCAAATAGAAAAATAACCATAACAATACAATGGTAATATCTGGACGAAAATCCATTCCTCATCTCAAAGCCAGAAATCCATTCTTTAATTTTTTTTTGAATAAAGTTTTTTTAGCTGATAGTTTTTGAAAAATTTACTTTCAAACTCAAAATTTTGAGAAAAAGACGATTTTCTTTTGTTAATCTATTTTTTTTTTTTATTTTATGGTATTAAGTACTATTTTTGATTTTGATTTTCAATGCCCTTATTAATTATTAGTTAAAAACTGAAAACCAAATGCTAAAATGACTTCTAGTTTTTGAGAAAACTGAAATTAACATGATCAACTTCACTGTTTTCAGTCTAGTATCATTTTTCTTCGGGGTGGGAGGGCTCTGCCTCAGATGCGGTAGTTCTGATTTTTAGATGAGTTGTTTATGATGTTGGCCTTAGCAATAATCCAAGTTTTCGACCTCGAGCGCCGAACGCAACTTTGTGAAATACGCAAAAACCCGAGAAATTTTCGCGGTTTTTTCAGTTATTGGCTATTTTAACCTTCAAGACCTGGTTTTCGATTATAACTTTGCTCTTCCATTTCAAAATAATTGAATGGGCTTCAATTTGAGCTAAAAATCAATTCAAATAGTGAATTTTTTCATCAACTTTTGAATTTAGAATGCTGCAAATCGAATTGAAGGGGGCTTATTCACCCCTTGTGTGAAATCGTTTGCCCCTTTTCAATGATTTTTGTATACTGTGTAGCGTGTCATGTTGGCTTTATTTTAAGATCTTAATCATGAACATCGGATGAGTAGAAACGGAGTTATGATTTTTTAAAGTCAACCATATAAAACTCGAACTAAAACAGTACTCAGTTCAG
Organism: Dasysyrphus tricinctus; assembly: GCA_963921185.1. NCBI lineage: Eukaryota > Metazoa > Arthropoda > Insecta > Diptera > Syrphidae > Dasysyrphus > Dasysyrphus tricinctus. The sequence continues at coordinate 89,915,864 of OY992532.1, forward strand.
TACCACCAGTGAGTTATCTGAAGCGAATGTTTTAGTTCTAGTTTTATATGGTTGACTTTAAAAAATCATAACTCCGTTTCTACTCATCCGATCTTCATGATTAAGATCTTTAAATAAAGCCAACATGACACGCTACACAATATAAAAAAATCATTGAAAAGGGGCAAACGATTTCACACAAGGGGTGAATAAGCCCCCTTCAATTCGATTTGCAGCATTCTTAATTCAAAAGTTGATGAAAAATTTCACAATTTGAATTGATTTTCAGCTCAAATTGAAGCCCATTTAATTAATTTGAAATGGTAGAGCAAAGTTATAATCGAAAACGAGGCCTTAAAGGTTAAAATACCCAATAACTGAAAAAACCGCGAAAATTTCTCAGTTTTTTGCGTATTTCACAAAGTTGCGTTCGGCGCTCGAGGTCGAGAACTTGGATTGTTGCTAAGGCCAACATCATAAACAACTCATCTAAAAATCAGAACTACCGCATCTGAGGCAGAGCCCTCCCACCACGAAGAAAAAGCATACTAGACTGAAAACAGTGAAGTTGATCATGTTAATTTCAGTTTTCTCAAAAACTAGAAGTCATTTTAGCATTTGGTTTTCAGTTTTTAACTAATAATTAATAAGGGCATTGAAAATCAAAATCAAAAATAGTACTTAATACCATAAAATAAAAAAAAAAAATAGATTAACAAAAGAAAATCGTCTTTTTCTCAAAATTTTGAGTTTGAAAGTAAATTTTTCAAAAACTATCAGCTAAAAAAACTTTATTCAAAAAAAAATTAAAGAATGGATTTCTGGCTTTGAGATGAGGAATGGATTTTCGTCCAGATATTACCATTGTATTTTTATGGTTATTTTTCTATTTGAAGTCAACTTTTCTTAAAATTGCCCCTCCCGCCTAAACGGGGGGATGTATACCCCCCATCCAGTAATATTGTTTTCTTCTTTTGGCCCAATCTACACGCTCTATTGCTTTGATGCAGCATATGTCAAAGACGATGTTTTTGTTATTATACTGTTTTATATACTACTTGTTGTTTTAAATTTGTATTGCTATATTTTGAAATGCCGTCCCTTGGAAACCGTTATGTCTACAGAACCGGCTTTGGACTCAAATTGAAGCAAATTTAGTAAGGTTGAAATCGTAGAGCAATGTTTTATTCGAAGGTTAAGGCGTAATGGTTAAAATAGCCAATAAGTGAAAAAACCGCGAAAAATTCGCGGTTTTTTGGATTTTTACCAAAGTTGCGTTCGGCGCTCGAGGTCGAAAAATCAGATTTAATACTAGGCCAACATCATTAACAACTCAGCAAAAAATCAGAACTACCGGACCTGACGCAAGGTCTAATGTATATAGTTACTGGACTATTAATAAAACAAACAAATTATAAAAATTCTTTTATTTTTTATTCTTTTCATAGAAAAAAAAATTGTTCAGTTTAGGTACATACATAGGTACATATATCAGTGAGCAGGCGAATCCAAATTTTTTTTTACTTAGCATTTGACAGCAAAACTGGCGAAATTCTCTGAGCCCTCAGAAATATAAACTGGACAAATGAGAATGAAATACATTTTTTATAGGGTCATTTAAAGGTAGGGTAGAGTCACCTAATTTCGAACACTCCCAGTAATCAAACACTGTTTGAAAAAAAGCTTATGAACTGTGTAAATTCTCAGATTTTCAACTTCTACAAACGCAGAATAGTTCATGTGTTATTCCTTCAAACCTTGAAGTCCTAGCAACTAGTCAAATTTCATCCTAAAGTTTTAAAAAAAGGACTTAAAAAAGAGACTTTAGAAAATCCAGTTATTTCAAGATTTTGTAAAAAAAACAGTGTTCTGGAAAACTGTGAGTTTTGGTGTGAAATCTAAGCTTAATGCCTGTTTTAATGCGTTTTCTTGTTAGATAATAGTTATTTTATTTATGTACCTTAAAGTTTTGACTTAAAGCTTAATAATTTATTAATAAATTGACTGTTTGAACATAGGAAACCAAATTTGTTACAGTTGCCTGTTCAAACACACTAGTGTTCGAATATAGGCAACTCCGTCAAAATTGTTGTATTTCGTTCAGGCAATAAATATTATGCCTAGAAAACTAAATTTTGTTAACGGTTTTACGTCAAGAACACTGAGAGGAACGTTGGGTCCAGTATTCGAACACCTTTTTCTTCTTTTCTTCAAGTCTTCGATTCAAGGAAACTCATGTAATGGCTATTCCTTTCTTCGAACAGTTTTTAAATTGTGTTCAAACTAAGAATCCGTTAAACTGTTTTTTGTTTTATTGAATAAAAATAAATTAAAAACACAATTTGTTTAATAAAACTGAGAGAAAGTTACTTCTGATTTTTTTTTTTGTTGAAACTATGTACGAAATCTTGTGTTCGAAATAAGGAAACTTTCTGTTCGGGCTTAGGAAACTAGTGTTCGACAACTGTGGAATAAGGCTTTTTTCGGCTTTTGTTTTTTTATAAAAAAGTAGGTAGTTAAAGTAACTGGAAAAACCTTAAAGTTATAACAAATAGGTAGGTATTTGAGTTTGAGCTGCTAAATAATTTTACATCACATACCTACCTAGGTATTTACGATGAATGGTTTCCTCGCAGTCAACGATTACTTTATTATGAACCACTTGTGTTCGATTACTGGGGACATGGCCCTATGCCTGGGAACTTTATTTTAAAAATTTCGGAATGTGACTTTTCAGCTTTAAAAAGTATGTTTCAATTAAATTTCCTCCAAAAGTGTAATAGGTATGTTCCTATGTAGGTATGTTAGTTAGTGAGTTTTACCTTTGAACCGACGATATAGGTAATAGGTGTGTTCCTTGCCGACTTTCAAACAGTTTGAAACCGCCAGATTTAGTCCGGTCGTTCCACACTTGAAAAATTGTACTGGTCCGCACCAAATCTGGCGGTCTGAAACTGTTTGAAACTGTTTGGGACTAAGCCAAGGAACAGGGTTAATAAGTACGTATGCAGGTACCTACCTACCTAGGTATTTTCGATGAATGGTTTCCTCGCAGTCAACGATTACTTTATTATGAACCACTTGTGTTCGATTACTGGGGACATGACCCTATGCCTGGGAACTTTATTTTAAAAATTTCGGAATGTGACTTTTCAGCTTTAAAAAGTATGTTTCAATTAAATTTCCTCCAAAAGTGTAATACGTATGTACCTATGTATGTTAGTTAGTGTGTTTTACCTTTGAACCGACGCACATAGGAGTATTTATATGCAAAAACTGGACAAAATTATTTTTTGTCTTGATTGCAATATTTTCATCTTAAACCATGTAATAAATACCTTTTTTAATAAATTTACCCTCTTTTAAAACAAAAAAAAAATTCAAGTTTTTTTTTAATTTTTTAACTGGAAACAAGAAAAAATGCATACAATCAGATATACGATATGACCAAAAAAGATAAAAAGGATCAAAGTTGCAGTCAATATTTTTGTTTAAGCAATACTGGGAGCTTTGCTAAACCATATTTTATACAAATAATTACCAAATAACTCCAAAAAATAAAAAAAAATGAAATCCCAAAGAAAAATAACAGCACAAATAGTCAGTTTGAATGGGCATAAAAGTGGGAATACGATATGACAAAAAACAACTACCTACATCCGCAAAAATCCGCAGCCGATTCTTTTTGAAAATGAAGCTTGATGGTTTATTTTATCCACCCATATACAAATCAGAACCCAATTCCACCTACATCTATAAAAAAATTACTTCCCAATGAAAAAGAACCAACAAAAATAGTGTTGTTTTTTTTGCATTTTTAGAACAAAAATTCGAAAAAAGTATAAATATTAAAATATTTGTCGTAAAAATAGCTCAATATAATAGTGAACATCTGTAGTTGATTTTTATATACCAAAAACTTCATCAGACTACACAAAATTTTTAAGAAATAATTTAATAGTGTTTCAAATTTTTTGAAGGTTGATTACAAAAAGAAGTGACAAATTCTTAATCGAAGACTTTGAACTAATATCATAGCCAAAATATGTTGAGCAATAAAAAAAATATTTAAGCCTATTGTTCCATGGGATCTTAGCTATTGTCTGGAAAAAGTTCCCCTTTCAATTTTGACACTTGAAAAGTCGACTTTTGGCCGAGTTTTGTAGGCAAATACTCCTATGTGCGACGATATAATAGGTGTGTTCCTTGCCGACTTTCAAACAGTTTGAAACCGCCAGATTTAGTCCGAAGTCGTTCCACACTAACACTTGAAAAATTGTACTGGTCCGCACCAAATCTGGCGGTCTGAAACTGTTTGAAACTGTTTGGGACTGGGACTAAGCCAAGGAACAGGGTTAATAAGTACGTATGCAGGTACATATGTACGTACATATCTACCTACCTAAATTTCCACCTACTTGATGCGTTGTGCGTACCTATTAAAAGTAAGGGATTATGCCATTGCGAGCAGTGTTGCCATAATCTCAAATTTCATAATGCTAGATTTCAAATTTTATAATGCTAAATCGTATGGAAACCCAAAAAACAGAATGCCAGATTTAAAAATACATTTTGTACAAAATATCAATGTTTATTTTTTCAGAAATACTCTTAGCATTAAGTAGTAGCTTAGTAGCTTTGGTATGTTATTTTACTGCTTGACATTTGAAACCTCTTTGTTTACACTGAAGCGAATCCTTGGATATATGATGGACTTCGTCGGGCCAGTGAATAATCGTTCATACGCAAATAAACTGTTTGTTAAATAACCAATTTTTCATAGAGCCCTGAATTTATTTCATAAATCAACTAATATTACATTAATTTATAAAACAAATTTACTGACTCAACGAAAAATTTGGTGGTGCAATAACTGCTTGACCAACGACTATTCAGTGGCCCAATGAAGTCCATCATCGACTGAAATGTAATTCAGTCAGCCGTCAGATGATCACATTTGAAATTCATAAGATCAAAATTTTAACAATAATAATAACAATTTGGCGCTAGATTATTAATAATTGAATATTTTTTTGTAATCAAATCTAGCATTCAAGAATGCCAAACAAAGACAGATAATGCTAAAAAAGCATTTGGCATAATTTTAATATTTCAAAATGCTTTTCACTCCTGTATAATGCTAGATTTAGCATTTATAATGCCATTATGGCAACGCTGATTGCGAGAGCTACAAAATAAAGCGAAATTTACAAACAAAATGCGAGTTTATTGCTCTATTAACAGCAAATAGGTACCTACCCAACCCACCTATTGCTTACATAAGGTAGGTAGGTACCTACATCCCAATACCAACTTATACCTACTAGGTAGGTATGTAAATGCACCTAGGTAGGTACCTACGTATCGAATTAGCAGAGCAGTAACCTAGGTAGGTAGGTATCTAAGTAGGTACCTATAGGATAGCGTATAGATAGGTAGGTAGGTACCTACCTAGGTACCTACATACCTACCTATATTGAAAACTGAAGTCTATCTAGGTTTTAATTAATGCCTTATTAAGCCCGGTTAAGTTTCAATTTAGGAAACATATCACATAAAACTCCCCAAGAGCCCCAAACCATTGACAGTGACAGCCGTTTATTTTTTTTTGCAAACCCGACCTGAAAGGAAAGACTTCTTTTTTCCAATAGAATAAACAATACAAAAAAATCAACCAAAACCAACATTATTTTAAAGCCAGACTTCTATCTTTTATGCTAGACATTTTATTGGAGTCACTTTAAGCGAGTGTCAGTTCCAGTTCGTATGTATGCACCCATACGTACATTATGTATGTACATATCTATATCATTACAAATTATTCAAAAAATCTTTCCAAAAACTTGCAAACTGACATTCCACACCATTTTAGTCACATGTGGATCTAAAAATGTGTGTGTACAGATTCTTCATAATCAGCAATGACTCATTCACACAGTTATCCAAAAATATGATACTGTATGTGTCAATAGCATAAAACCACAGCCAGTCAGTATGATTACAAAAAAAAAAAAAAAAACAACCTTTCCCCCCTTTCTAAGAAGGTTTGCTTGTATGCATGTAAGTAGTAGAGAGTTGAGTTGGACTGCTCGGCTCAAATCATCAACTCAACGAAAAGCAGTGGCAGACGATGAAAAAAGACGATAAAGAATCAAAAAGAAAATAAAAGAATGAACAACAAAAAAAAAAATCGCTACTCACACAAGCAAATGACACGAGGCAAAAGGCAACCAACTCCAACGGTGGTTACTTTTTATTCACAATCCCAAAGGGGAAACGAATTTTCGAAGGCAAATGCGGCAACATGGCTGATTGTGCATCCATTCCCATATATGGTAAAATGTCAGAAATGGAAAACAAATTGTTTGATAAGAGGGGATGCCTTTATAAACACCAACAGCGACCAGTTTGAAATCATAACATTTCACGTTGTTGTGCTGTGAAGAACGTCACATTTTCAACATAAGTCAATCAAAGCATATTCCTTAAATTAGGATTAACATTTTAGTATTTATTTAATTTAAAAACACATAAAAACAAACCAAATGTAAGTAACATTTAGATTGAAAAAAGAAATTCAAATTTCTAACGGTTTTCGGCATACCGGATATTAAAGTTTACAAGTGAATCAAAATGGATTATTAATAAAAATGAAAATGGATAACAATACATGGGACTAAAAAAGTGTGAAAAATGTGTGAAAAGTGATAAGACGAGGTCTCATTTTTAAAATAGTGTCAGTTATCTACATTTGTACCTACCTTTGCCTTACAAAAGAAAAAAAGTTAATTTTCCCCTTGAAGATAACGATAAAAAAACACTGAATATCTTGATAGTTAATATTCTCAGTCCTGCTTTATTCATATTCGATTTTTCTTTCATTATGTAATCAAAAAAGATGACGTGTGCATATTATAAAAATAGAAACTATTGTTGGACTAAAATTTAAAATCTAATCAAGTACCTACATACCTACCCATAATGGTTTGCCATTTGTGTCAACATTATTGAAAAAATTAACTTACTCATTTTGAAATTTGATTGCTTACGTGGATGTCTTGGCTTAAATTCGTGACTAAAAACTCTTCTAACTTATCATGGAAGGCTTTACCTCTGAAACTTCAAGCTACAAGAGATAATCTGATAGTCCCTACCTATGTGAAAGTGTAGAATTTTTAATAATATTGAAAAATATTTAAATCCTACTAATCTACTCGTTCTCAAGGCCTTACAAAAGTATCTCAACTTTTATGTGAGAATTCAATATTTGATGTATGAATCAGATCTTTTATGATTGTTTACGTGACATCTCAAACATTTTTGCAATTCACCTTGAGTGTGACGTGACAGATACCTCATGGTTTTTAAAATACAGTCATCTCTTAGCTCACAATTTATGCTTAGCAAGCACTTTCTCCAATAACTATTGAAAGATCTCGTTTTATGTCTTTCGAAAATCATTGCTTTTAGTTGACTGAATTCAGCCATTTGGATTTCTCTCAAGTAAGGAAATGGAAAGATTATGCACCAAATTATAATAATAAAAGAATAACAATTGATTTTAAGCTGGTAATAGGTACCTACATACCTATAGGAGATGTTATCAAAATTGTATTCCATTTTTCAAAACGTTTAAGTTAAAAAGAATTGGACGAATAAAAATACTGAGATTAGCTACCACACCCTATTTTAATTTTTTTCTTGTAGTTGTGTTCTTAAGTCCAAGGTCATAGAAATTAGACTAGGTGCACTTCCATCAACAAGTCTGCATTTAACAGTTATCTGTCAGATTTTCGAACTCGAAGAAAACTAATTTGAACATTGCATCTGTCAACAAAAAAACTTAATTTTCGGAGACAAAATCATGAATATTTTTCGAAATTGAATGAGTGTGAAGTAAAAAAGATCAGATCTCACATTCACACTCGTCATACCTATGCACCTAGTAAATAGTAGGCAGGTGTGTCGAAAAAGCCAATACTTTTACCGTGAGTGAATAAGTTATCCAGTTTATTTTTTGACAGTAATGAGTTGGATCTATGTGAAAACGTCAAAATTTAAATCGAATTTGTACCTAATCCAACTCACAACATTGTGAACTCAGTCGTGTAGGTACCTACCTACATAATAGCAGACCAACAAATTTTTACTTCATTGTTTATGTTTTTGACCTATCAGATGTTCGAATTTCCAAAAAAATACTTTGAATTGACAAACAATGAATCCATAAATGCCTACCTACCTAACCTATTTAAATAAACGGATTGAAGATTAATAAAACTCATCTTTAGAACACAAAATTTCAATCTTTCTCAGGGGCAATTCAAATTCTTTTGTTTAAAAGTTAGGTAAATGTTTTCTGTAAACCGAGCTATTTATTAACATAATTCATTTCTACCTCACTCACCTTATCTCCTACCTATTTTTTTTATTTGGAATGACCTTACCTACTAGTTGTACGTAGGTGCATACGTACGTACCTACTATAATATTAATCTATCTAATGTAATGCATTTGGCTCATCAAAAGTACCGGTTACTATCCCATATACGGTATCGTAACTGCTTAAAGAAAACACAGATGGTACTAATTAATCCAACTCTTCTTTCTTCTTCCATTCAACTTTCCACTTGAGAAGAGAAAATTAAAATCAACAAACTAACATGCCTCCACCGCCTGAGTTTCTTCTAGAAAGTTGATTTTTCTGGTAAATGCCCATTTAAGCCGGCAAAGTAAATCAAATACATTTCGCCTCGATACAAATGCAAGCCCCTTCCACCGCCTGCCATTTCGCCATTCACACATATTCATACTTAAAGTAGGTATACAACAAAGAAGGAAATGGCACGTGAACTTGACTTATTTTTTTTTTATTTCTTGCTATTTTTATTTCTTTTTTTTTTAATTTTGTTGTTATTTTCAACCCAAGTTCGGTTTTGGGTGTATGTATTTAGTGTGACAAACAAGCCAAAGACGACGGGAAGTCGTCATTTTAAGGGGAAATTTTTTAAACAGCACAAAACATTACCATATATGGTCAGAGAAACGTTCGATTCACGATTTTCTGTCGTTTTTGATTCCCCTACACATTTACCGGCCGGGTGTTATAAACACACACAACTTAACTAGTATAAGAAGTTATCGGCTTTTTTTTTTAAATCATGGGTGTGGTTGTGTATGGGTTTTATCTCTGGCGCTCTGCGCAATGGCATTGTAGAAATTGCGGATTCCCCTCTTTCCGACCCTCTTGATTGGTATAGTTGTGTTAGTTAACGATGACTAAACACGGTTATATGAAGGGGCAGCGGGTATCTCCACACAGCCTGCCTGGGGTAAAATAGCAGTTGAACGGAGGATTTTTGAATTTTTTTAACTGTAGCGTCACTTGTCGTTTAATTGTCGAAGTGGTTGCGTCGCATTTTAAGCTCTGTGAATATTACACATATTTAATCCTACTTTGCTGCTCTCCTTCTGCAAGATTTACTTTTTTCAAATCATAAATTTTGTGAAATATAGTTTTTGATTTTAGAGTCGAAAATTAAATTAAAAATAAATTTTCATTGAAATTTTGTGCGCTTATTAAAACAAAAAAAAAAGGTAATTTTCTTTGGCTATTTTAATATAAATTTAACCGGGTTGATGTGTGGGTTGGTGGTGTTTTTTTCAATCGGAGAGAAAGAAAATCAACCACCTTACTTTTTTTTTTATGTATACAAAGCAGCTAACTGCTACCAAGGGCGTTGCCCTTTTAGTGTCCTTTTTATGTATTTTTCGCTTCCCATTTCATTTAAATTTTATATTAAAGTCTGTGCTTCACTTGAAAAATCCGTGTACGTCTAGAAATTTGAAGAAGAAAAAAAAAATCGAAGATGTGTATCTAATAACGTTTTTTTTTTCAATTTTCATTTTATAATAGAAATCAACATGTGCGACGAAGAAGTAGCTGCATTGGTTGTCGATAATGGATCTGGTATGTGCAAAGCCGGTTTCGCTGGAGATGATGCTCCACGAGCTGTATTCCCATCCATTGTTGGTCGCCCAAGACATCAAGGTGTCATGGTCGGTATGGGACAGAAGGATTCATATGTTGGTGATGAAGCACAAAGCAAGAGAGGTAAGTTGGTTTTCCAAATCGATTATTTATTTCAGAAAATTTCAAAAAGCTAGTAGGTATAGTTTTGGGACTTTGTTTCCCAAATCATAATAAACATTCGTTTGTTCGAAATTAGGGTGTGTCTTACCTGCCATATAGAACATTACATACCTACCTTCATGATAACATGGGAGTGTCTTTTAATCCAAGTTCAAAGAATCAATTTTGATAAACTATGGGTCCTCTCAAATTCCCACAATCAGTTTCATAGTTTTTGTATTTTCTTTTCATTTTTAAACAATTAGGCCAATAATCAAATTATTGTTGGGACTAAAAAACTTCATTACCTAATTTGCAATAAGTTATGATCTAATTGCTTCTTTTTTTTTTGCATTTTAAATTTAAATGTGTAGGTATTTATGTAGCTATGTATCTGTTGATTAGAACTTAGAGCATAAGTACATAGGTACCTGCAAATTTTTTTTTTTTGGAGCCTCAACTGAATTGTAGATACATACACCTACAAATAAAATACATAACTTTGTCTAATATGAAGGCACCAAGTTACCCATCTAGTTTATTGAACATAGCATTTTTCTAAAGTTGATATCTGCATCAACTGTTAAGGTCAACAAAATCGAAATGTTAAGAGAAAAATCGAACTACCTATTGAAATTTAAATCAATGCATTCTCAATACATAAGTTTTGTTGACTGAAAAAGTCAATTAGTTTTATAAAGAATATTCTGGACGAAAAACGACTAGACGATTCAACCTGTACGGATGTTCCGTGGTACCTACCTATTTAAACAACTGATGATAGGTACCTACTTATGAACCATAATAATTCAAGTTTTTTCCATTCCCCAAATGTACATCTTCATGGTTTAAATGATGTTATTCGAAATCAAAAGAACTTAAACGTCACAAGACTTTAACTAGCAATGGAATTTCTGTTAATTCAAAATTCAAACCTTCATAAAAACATTTGCCAGTACTAAATGCAACTTTTTTCTTTTTTTTTTGTTTAGGTATCCTTACCTTGAAATACCCAATTGAGCACGGTATTGTCACAAACTGGGATGATATGGAAAAAATCTGGCATCACACCTTCTACAATGAATTGCGTGTAGCACCCGAGGAACACCCTGTCCTCTTGACTGAAGCCCCATTAAATCCAAAGGCTAACCGTGAGAAGATGACTCAAATTATGTTTGAGACCTTCAACACTCCCGCTATGTATGTTGCCATCCAGGCTGTACTTTCACTGTATGCCTCTGGTCGTACCACCGGTATTGTGTTAGATTCTGGTGATGGTGTTTCTCACACTGTGCCAATCTATGAAGGTTACGCCCTGCCCCATGCCATTCTTCGTTTGGATTTGGCCGGTCGAGATCTAACAGACTACTTGATGAAAATCTTGACTGAACGTGGTTATTCATTCACCACAACAGCTGAGCGTGAAATTGTCCGTGACATCAAGGAGAAGCTCTGCTATGTTGCTCTAGATTTTGAGCAAGAAATGGCAACAGCCGCATCATCCAGCTCCTTGGAAAAGAGCTACGAATTGCCCGATGGTCAAGTTATTACTATTGGTAATGAACGTTTCCGTTGTCCTGAAGCCCTATTCCAGCCCTCATTCTTGGGTATGGAAGCATGCGGTATCCACGAAACCACATACAATTCCATCATGAAGTGCGATGTCGATATCCGTAAGGACTTGTACGCCAACACAGTATTGTCCGGTGGTACCACCATGTATCCAGGTATTGCTGATCGTATGCAGAAGGAAATTACCGCATTGGCTCCATCCACAATGAAAATTAAGATCATTGCACCACCAGAGAGGAAGTACTCCGTATGGATCGGTGGATCCATCTTGGCATCGCTCTCCACTTTCCAACAGATGTGGATCTCGAAACAGGAATACGACGAGTCTGGCCCATCAATTGTCCACAGGAAGTGCTTCTAAGCGTAGTAGTTCTCGCAAAACCGTATTATGTATTGCTAATTTTTATTTTTTAATTATTATTATTATATAATTATATATGAAAAACAAGAAAGCGAGAGGGAGAGAGATAACGGCAAACAACACCCTGTATTTTAAGCTTCTCTCTCCGAATATCAGCAACAACAGCCAGCAAAGCGACAAACAGCATCAAAAGCCGCTAAATTTATAAACAAATTAAAAAGAAAAAAGAAATGAAATGAAGAGAAATTTTGCATAAACAAAGAAAACATGTTCTTTTTTTTATTAAACTAGAAATACAAAGGCATTTCCTCTTCTTAATTATTATAAAACAAACAAAAAACTACCATTCACACTATAAAAAAAAACCACACGCGACACAAAATACATTCTTTTTCATTATTTATAGTCTTATTATAATATAATAATTATTTACATTAATTATGAAGATGATTTGCATTCCTTTTTATGTATTGTATGTACCATTGTTTTTCATTTCTTTTATTTTTGTTTTTCAACAAACCTAAAAAAATACTTAAAACCCATAAATGAAAAGACTTACACGTTCAGAATGAAAACAAAAAAAGACATTTTTTGATGAGAAAATTGTAATAAAAAAACAGAAAAGAAAACACTTTGATTTATTATTTCTAATATTTTTTTTTACCAAACATTACAAACAAAAAAGTAGGTGGTTGAGGTGCAATGCATTTTCCTCTCAATTCCTATTCTAGTTTTTTCTAGATTTTCAATTGATGAAATGGAGTGGAATAACTTAATTCACATGCACCACAAGTGACTTCTTTATTCCATTGTTTTCTTTTCTAGTTTTTTATTTTATTTTAAGTTGTTGCCATGCTAGGATAGTCGTGCTCGTGTTTCTTAAGAAAAAATTTGTTTAAAGAGAAAGGAAATGCTAAATTTGATCTACATATTTGATAGGGAAAACAAGTATAAAGCGAACTGCATAATCCAGTGTGGAAACAAAGTTGACTGTTAAGATTTGGATACTACCAAATCCGTTCGCTGTTTGTTTCCACAAATTTTTTTACCACTAAAAAACTAATGAAATAAAAAATATGTAAAATTGACATTATTTGTATTGGTTTGGTTTGGTGGCTTGTTCTTGTTCCTCTCTAGGATCTGGGGGGAGTTATCAGTCGAATTTTATAGGTTCTTAGTTGATCGTATGCTTGGAACTGAATTGAGTAGCTACATGATAAGTATCAAAATTCTTTTATTTGTATGATCCGGTGTACCACACTACTCATTTTCTGATACGAAACATATAGGTATACTTAAGTAGAACCTATTCGCACATGTGAAAGTTTATGCAGAGGAAAAAATAGAACATAAGCGTTTAAGTAGAATACTTAGGCGATTCCCCGAGTCGAACGGGGTCCGTTCAGTCCGCAACTGGGGCCTTTGCGATTAACAGTGCATTGAAAAAAAAAAAAATATGAATGCAACTTCGAAGGTAATCGTGTTAGCCGAAATTGGTTTTCACCTCTCCCTAGATAAGCTCCTCTGGTCACATATCACGGAATCTGAAACCATTTGAGTGTATAGTACGCTCTACCGGACCGTTTAAAAAATTCAAAATTCTAAGTGAAAAATGTTTTGTTTTAAACAGGCGAATTAAACACTCAAATGATCTCAGCTTCCGTGATATGGGAACCGCGGAGCTTATCTAGGGAGGGGTGAAAACCAATTTCGGCTGGATTACCTTCGAAGTTGCATTCATATTTTTTTTCAATGCACTGTTAATCGCAAAGGCCCCAGTTGCGGACTGCAAGACTGATTTTTTGAATAGCCCTTAATGAAGCTTTCGACGCCTGTACTTCTTTTTTTTACTATCACTCACACCCAAAATCTGCTGTGGGCTCTTAGTCTAGAAATGTTTACTTTTTAAATTCCGAACGTTCCACTTGAGTTGATCTTGACGAATAGAAGAATTAATTTACTGTCCAAAAGTTTACACGAGTTTGATGTCAACAATCCGTAACGCAAAGAAAACTTGAGTTTCTAAAGCCATTGGATTATTTTTTTCATTCCAATAAGGCTGGTTTCTATTGGACAAAAAAGAAAACCGGGTGCCAGGACGTAACTTACATCGATACAATCGAGTATAGGCTATTCCAAATTTAGTTCAAACGAATAAAAAACAATCGACTGAGCTTCATGAGGAACTTCTCGATTGTATCGACTAAACTCGAAAGAACGAAGCTACGTGCTAGACCTCCAGGTTCCTAAAAAACGCAAAACATAATTAGACGAATATTCTTTCGCACTCATGCGGTGGCAAAAGTATTTAGTGAAAGATCTCGACACAAAACACTGTCCAGCTTGTCCCTAGAAAAAGAGAATTGTTACTTATCATCACTACTATCAGCTTAAGAAATAGATTTTCACTTTATATGTACTCAAAATATTTTGATAGGATTTTTCAAGCTCTTATCGAAAATGTGTGCATTTGATATCGACGAATTACAAGTGTTGTTAGCTTTCAATAAACGCTTTTTTCGAAAGTTATTCATCGAAAATATTTGTGGGCATCAAAAGAACTGGGATCTCCTATATTATTTTCGAGGTTATAACCACTTATATATATTACAAAAAAAAAATCAGATATATGCTCTGTCATTTTTACTAAGCATAACTTGAAGGTACGATTAATAGAACGCAAGATACAATCCCGTTCATTTGAATAGATTTTCGAGTGCGATTAGTCGTTATAACTCCAAACTAAGTGGAATAAATGAGTTTTTGTAAATGGCATCTGAGAAAGCATCCAAACGAAAAATCAAAAAGTTCTCTGAAACCATTAAGGCCCTCATTATGAATAGCGAATCGAACGTTCGCTTAAAAGCGAATGATTTAGCGAATTCCCTTATCACGGTATTATCGATAGTGAGTTTCCAAATTCGCTTCAAAAATCAGTGCTCTTGTTGACAGCATTGATTTTTGAAGCGAATGTGGAAGCTCGCTATCGATAATACCGTGATAAAGGAATTCGCTAAATCATTCGCTTTTAAGCGAACGTTCGATTCGCTATTCATAATGAGGGCCTAAATTGGCATAAAAATCATCTTCTGACGATTATGAGAATATCGCTTCTCGATTTGAAATTAGAATCCACTCGAGAAGCACAGGAAAAATGACAAAGCATCATTTCCATTTTTTTAAATGTGAATTGAAGTGGTAATGACCCCAACACAAAAATAGGAAACCAAGCTTGTTTTGACCCCCGCCCCGACCGAAGGCTGAGAAAAAAACCTTCCGAACTTGGGTATTCATATCACGATTAATATACCTATAAGCCCTTGTACTCAGATTTTAGCTATACATCCACTCCCAAAATTTGCTGTCGGCTCTTGTACTATAAGGCGGTGTGTTTGTTAACGTGAAATTTCTTGCAAATTTTCGCAATTTGCTGTCACAAACCATATAGGAGAGAAAACCCAAGTTTGGGAAACTTGGTGAAAATTTCACGTTACCAAAAAGGCAAAGGAAACTCGTAATTAGGCCCCAAGTCTGATGTTAAATTTTCTGTCCATCAGTTCGGTCAATTGTATCAATAATTTCTTTCCTATTTTTCGTTTTCAGGTACATATCTTTGTCCTTCGGATCTGGAACTACAACAGCTGCATATTTATGTACGAAAATTCATAAAAATAGATTATTTAAAAACCGAATGTGGAACGCTTTAGCTGGCTCTATGTTTCCCTGTCATTCCTATATTCAGAACCAATGTGCATTATGGTATCTCCTTCTATATTCTTCCTTATTTTCTTAACACTAGCACTGTGTTCAAATAGTTTAGGTTAGTTGAGAAGAGAACCATTCTTATTCTGGAAAAATAAAAATGAACAGAGTGAAACATATGAAAATGAGATAAGACCGCAAAGACTTGAATCCATTGATGATATGAATTAAAGCTGCTGAAACAAGATCGTGTGAAAAATTTGTCAAAATTTAATGGTGGTTTTATTCCTCTTTTTTTTTAACTACCCTGAAACAACAAGAGAGAGCATTGGCCAGCGAGTTGAGTATGTACATGTCAAATGACTCTCTCCGCTCTTCGCGCTTCTCAACTGGCTTCAAAAAAGGCTAGCTAGTTGATAATCGAGTTGCAATTGTTGATGTGCTTTAGTAACTCGCTAACCTCAGGGTTACTTTATAAAATTTTCAATAACGAAATTGACTAATTTCTAAAAAATTAAAATCCGAATACTAAAAAAAAACAATTATGATAAGTTTGAAAAATTCAAATATCATAGACCAATAATTAAGCGGACTGAAATTTATATAAAAGAATATACATAGCACATTAAGTGTATTATATATAGTATTTATTTTGTAACTTGTGCTATCAATTATTATATCACAAATAAGTATATAAATTTTTTTTCATAAACATTAAATATAATAACAATGCAGAAGTAATTTAATTTTCCAACATCAGATACCGATGTATTTCGAAGAAATTCTCCATATCTCAATTTGTTCGACAGTTTGATACATTAGATTATATTCTAGATAAAATCCTTAAATAGGTGATTCCCGCTAGAACGAGAAGTAAAGTCCAACCCATTTAAACAATTCAGCTCTAGTTTTGAGTTGGAGCAATCAAAAGAAGTTGCAATAATCTTATGGATGCCATGAAGAAGGGTTCCAGAGGTGTCAGAAAAGCGAAGGAGCGATATGTTATGTATGTTAAGTTTTAGTAAGAAAATAAAGTTGATAAAAATAACACTAGAATAATTATAAAAATATAAATGCTGTAAGTGCAAAAAAACTTCACATAACTTTATCTATAGGTGTCTACACACAAGTATGTACATAATACGAACAATATTTATCTGTAATGAAATACAAATATATCGAGAAATATATTATAAATACGTAATAGGTAGGTATGAATAAAGGTGTAAGAATGTAAGAATTAAGTTTGGGTAATAACTCTATGACTACCGTCAATAGATCTCAACTTATCATCCAGCAACGCAACAATGTTGTAGGTAATGGTTTCTTTAATCTGAGAATGAAACACATATTTGTGCATTCAAAACTTTATCATTTTTGTAGATAACTTACCGCCATAATTAGGTCATAGTTGGTATTCGTTGAATTATAAGAAATAACTATATTTTGATTGATTTTCTGAGCCCAATCCCGTAGAGAATAAATATCTCCTAGTTCGTATTTAAAGTACTCAGAATACCCGGCTTTCTTTAGTTCCTCGTTTGACCGAGAAATTATGCAACTAATAAGAATCGATATTAACTGGAAAAGGAAATTAGCCTTGGCAGATGTTTCTTTTCCGTTAAGCATTTGATTGACGTCAACATCGACAACAAGCTCTTGGATGGAAGAAAACTTAAATGGAAGAATATTAAAACGTGTTTTTGTTGATGAATTCATATATATACCGGATGGAAGCAATACATTTCGATTTCTTGGCCAACAGTTTCCAAGAACATCGCCCATACCAGGCACATTGCTATAGCATTGCCTGTGTCACTGGTGAAACAAATATTTTTACAAAGAAATAGAAGATTTGATTTGGAGCTTATATTTGCATGCAAAAGCTTTGCAGCAACATGTAACTGTAAACAAAAATAAAGTATTCAAATAAGTTTTCCACGAGTAGGAACACACAAATTACATGAAGTGGATCCAGGGTATTTGAATAGCGAAAAGTTTTATGGAGTAACTCGGTGCGACATTCAAAATCTTGGAAACTCCGAGACAGTAAATATGTTATGCCGCTTGCCACAAACAGCGCAGTCAGCTGATCATACGTTAAGTCTTCAAGAAGAAGTTTTTCAAGGCTCTTGCATATCTGAAAGATATCTCTTCATAAATTATTTGAATTCATTAGATGGTGCGGATAGTGGATCTACAAACATGAACAATTTCCTTTGAGGAGAGCTCTTGCGAAGGGGGATTTGGTAGATCAAGTTTGTACATATTTTTAAGTGGCGAGGCTTCGAGGTAGTTCAATAAATTGGAGAGGTCGAGGGTTGATTCCTCAATGATTTCGAAGCCATCATCAATATATGTAGCGTGTGAGTTCATTTTCAAAAACTTTTTATACTTAAGTGATAGAATATAATAATATTTTAAAATTTCTTTCTTGTTTTGGTTTTGTTTGGTTTACAGGGTCCAAAACAAACAAAATCTGACAGATGGTTGTTAGAGAAAATGGATGTGTTCAGTGAGAAAGTACAAAAAAATGAGCGCGTTCGGCTGCGTATCTTAAGTCAGCAATTACATTGCCCGATTTATCCAATGCGATTTTTTTTATGGGGGGGGGGGGGGGGGATTGAAATAAAAATGAGGGAAGTCAACGTATAACAGCTGCAACAAAAAGACCGCCATTGGAAAAATCAGGCAGTGTAAATACCTGTAACCGAATGGGCTTTATTTAAAATATTTTAAAAGAAAAATATTAAAAATTACCCATCAACGAGGACGCAACCGACGACGACGACGACGACTCAACTGCATTAGGATAATTTGTTTTGTTGACAATTTGTAAACAATCTGTTCAAGATTATGATTATCTCGTTCCTACCTATACAATTGAGCGACAAGAAGGTAGGGTCTTCCTTTTTTATTAGGAGGAGAGAAATTATGACACCTAATCACAAATTGAGTGATTGTCAGCAGTTAGCCATAATTTTTGAATGGTCAGCGCTTTGCCTATATTATGTCAAGGGGGAATGTTGCGATGGTTGGGGAAGTGTACCTCTGTCGCATGAGACAATTTGGATGCAATCGTGTGTCATGACATTTATGAATCCGATTTGCACCCGAAGTTGTTTGCAACAAGTGCGTAAAGTACACCCACAAATGTTCACACCCACATAAAACGATTAATGCACTATGATAAGATTAATTTTTATAATGCGAATTATGTTTGTGTGAAATGAGATGGTAAAAGACAAAGGCTGGAAAGTCCTGGTTTGTATATCTGAGTAAACGATAGGTAGGGTTAGGGTTCTTTGGTAAAAGCCGTCGGCAGTTACTTTCTTTTCAATAAGATCCACCCTAGACCACAGAAGCCTGCACAAGAAAACGTAATTAAAAAAGAAAAAAAAAAGTAAAAAAAAAGTGCCACCGGCCGACCGCTGAAAGAAACCTAGTATTTCGAAATGTAAGTAGTTTCAAGTCAAGTGCAAATTAGTATTTTAGTATTTTTTTTATATAGTTCTTAGAAAATCGAAAGATCAGAGAGAAAAATAAATTGCAAAAAGCCAGCAAAATATCCGTCAGCGCAGGGTTCGCATGGTCAATATATATATATATAAAACCAAGCAAGATCATCCAAGATCGAAATATATATATACATATATATATATATATTATCTATATACGCAATCAGGTAATTCTCGATTAAAAGGTTTTCGATAGAAAATAAATAATTAAAAATGATTTTTTTTGGCGTGATTAGGCCGTTCAAAATTGTTTTTGACGGCCTCGATTTTTTTAAGGAAGCAAAGTGACCAAGGGTCAATAACAGGACAAAGAATTCCCGAAATCTGAAAATCGTCCTACAAACTCCCGCGGGAGCAAAGTCAAACAAAAGGAAAACCACACAACCACCATCACAATCTAAATCTAGATCATCATAATCGCCTAAACTGTAAAAAAAAGGGATACAAAATAAGGACAAAAGGAAACCAAATCTAAATCAAATTTTATATATGAGTGTATTTTTTTTATTAATTTAAATCCAAAGTTTCAATCATTCATTTTTTTTTTTATCAATCAATCTTTTTTTTTATTCTCAAGTTCTAAAGTACTAAAAATTGATTTTTTTTATTTCAAAAAGAAAAAATAGTAAATTCAAAACTAAAACTAAAATCTAAAAACCAAAGAGGTATACATAAATATGATATATATATATTTACATATACATATATGTATATATATATAACATATGTAATAGCATAAATTATATTTTGTTTTGGAGTTGAAAAGTGGTAATATTTATAAGTGTTTTCCATCGTTTATCAAATACAAAAAAGGCGTAATAAAGATCGCCGCATCTAACCAAGATTCATCGAGGGAGTGGCCACTGCGTCGATTATTTTGGGGTGAGTTATTTCGTGTTGTATATATGTCCTATTGACACAAAAATTTATTATAAGTACTGCCCAGTATCGGCACAAAAACATATAATCGTTGCTAAACTAAAATTTTATACCACGGTTTTTTTTGATTCAGTTCTGTTTTAACATATTTTTCGTACTTTAAATAAACATTTAAATTTTTAAATTAAAGTTTTAAATCATAAAGCATTATCTTAATTGAATTTAAAATGTAAAATGTATCTATCAACTGTAGTCAACAGTACATTTAAAATAAATTATGTAAATTAGAGTTGAAAACATGAATCTCTAGATTTTTTTTGAAAAGGGAAGATGAGGAGATGAGGAAACCGGGATGTAGGTGCTGAGGGAAAGGAACGTTGTTTTTTTTAAAGGGGTTGTTCAGCGAGAGAGCAACCAGGTAGGGTGGGAAGTGAAATAATATCTCGCGCATCAACAACATCGGGATGATAAAGACTGGCATTTACTAATTTTGTTAACGAGGAGGATAAAGGACCCATTGTATGAGCTAGCTTGGGAATCCTATTTTTGGTGCCAGCTAATCCTCTAAGAAGAACAAACTCGTTACAAAAATGGCGCCCAACGTGTTGTTTCACTATCGGAAGATGGTGAGGCTAACAATGTTTTGTTTAATTTATGAGTCCAAAATTATTTTTTTTATTTTCAAAACATTTAACATTTTTTTTTATTTTTCTTTTTCAAATTTTTGCTTAACAAATTTCGTTTCAACATCTTTGTGAGTCCCGGTTACTAAGGTCGGTTACCCGGTACCGCGTTGCAACAAAGAGGTTGAAATTGATTTCTAAGCATCAAACAAAAGAACCATAAAAACTTAGTCTTTGGGCATCTGAAGAAAAGACACCCAAATTGCAGGTGGATATGGTATGCTTTTCATCTACAACCACAATTTAAAGAGACCTCTTGATACAGAAGCTGTCTTGGATGGTCCTTTAAACATTTTACTATTTTCGTAATTTTCAATTTGTAGTTTTTTTTTTTGTATATTCTCCAGAGTCTTCCTTGACGATGATCGTCAAGTATTGTCCTGGAAATTTCGGAAACTATAACTTACATTTCATACAAAAACAATAGCAAACACTAGTTTATTTTATTTTTTTTATTGATATACACATATTTTTTTTAGACTCACATAACGTTCCTTTTTAATCTTCGGCAGTTATACCTCGCTTCCGGATTCATACCTCGTCTTCCCTTTTTGATTTTTATGATAATTTACAATTCAGACATTTTTTTTTTGAAGTTTAAGGATTTCAGCACATTGAATAAGATATTTTTTTAAAATCATAAACTTTTGAAATATGCAGTTTCGCTTTTTATTTTTACATAAACTTTTTATTAAATCGTTTATCACATTCAATTTATAAACATTTTATTTATTTTACAAAAACATTTCTTTTATTATTTTTTTTAACTTCATTTTGAAACGCAGTTTCAAAATTAATTATATATATCATTTGATTTGGATTTTTTTTTGCGTTCCTCAAACATTGGTTTCGGCCGACATTTAAATTTGCAAATCCCAACATTTTTTTTAGTGATTTTCAAACTCAATCGTTATTGGAAAATATTTTTTTTGTTTTTCCTGTCGAGATTTCTTTTTTGAAGCTCTCGGATAGGTGATAGAAATTGGTAGGTTGGTTCATTCGAACCAAGTATGAGCAGGAGTCGTCGAGTTTCAATTTTTGACGATATAGACGTTATAAACGCTCACAACGAAGCCACATTTGAAGAGTTTTTCCAAAGGTTCCGTAACACAGTAAATAGGTTTAATTTAGACCATTCGTTCAGTTTCTCAGAAGAATTAGAATCGGTTATTTCCAAT